>VYZT01003329.1:95392-136306 GCA_013400735.1 Pomatostomus ruficeps
GCGCTGGGGGGCCATTCTCTTGTTGTTGTCCTTACCGGGCACGAAGGTACTTGGAGAGCAAACTGTTCCTGCAGCGCCTCAGCTTGGACAGCCTGGCAGACATAGAAGCTGTCCCGCAGGCCTGGGAGAGGATTTTGGAGCACCACAAAGAAGACGTCGTTCAAGGTAGTTCTGTGTGCACAGACAGGAGGGGTCTTTGCCAGGGCTCCGTGCTCGTAGCCCCTGAGGACAGCACCCAGCCTGGCTGTTCTGGTTGCAGCAGCAGTGGGTGACCCCACTCAGGTGATATTTGTGACCTGCTCTGAGGTCTTGGTCAGCTTCAGTTGAAAATACTCATCACACCTGGGCACAGCTGGGAGCAGCATCCTCCCTCCCAGTGTAGCAAGGGCTCAGTGACCCTTTCACTGCTCAGTCAGCTTTACCTACACTTTTTTTTATTATTGCCTTTAGAAATAAGTTAAGTTGTTGGGAATCCAGAATACAGGTGAAGTACCTTAAACTGACAGAGTTGTTGTTTTTTCTCTGACTCAGATACTCTCTTGAAGGTCTCACTGTTCGTGGAGAACCACCGGGAGCTGAGCTGCTCACCTGGCTCCTGACAGAGCAGCAGGAACTGGCACTGACCGGCTTCTGGTGTGTTCTGCAAAAGGGATAAGGAATTGAGGGAGCTCTCCTGGTGCTTTTTGGAAGCTGAATGAGCCGATTCTCGGCCTCAGCAGGAAGTGCTTGGACTGTGCCATTTTCAAGTGGAAATGGCCTTGGTGTCTGAAGAAGAGGCTGAGCTGAAAAAGCCATGAGGATGGAAGGGACTCACCTCCAGCTGTGGAACTCGTCCTTCCCTTCTCCTGACAGGGATGTTTTGTATCACAGAAAAAAATGTTGATACTTGCTTACCTGAGGTGCTGCAGATGTGTGAGTGTAACAGAGTCCTTCAGGCTGATGCCATGAAAGATACTTGCCTCTGTCCTTACAAATAAAGAAAAGATGTCAGATTAGGGCTTACAAACAGTGGTCACCTCATGTCCTTTAACAGTGTGTTAGTGTTCATCCCACCTGGGCGTGGAGGAGGAGGGAGCAAATCGGGCTTGAAAATGTAATTATGGAGGTGCAGGGACACCTGAGTTCTGACATGGGCAGTTTTCAAGGGTGTTACAGTACACTGCTTTATTTCCTCTGCCAGAGCCCACTGAAATCAGTCTTAAAACATCACTCTGGTGGCAGCAACTGCTGACAGTTCAGGGACACCTTTTGTTGGCCGTGCCACTGATCCTCTCAGCATTCCTGGGAAGCCATGGGATGTTTGTCTCTAAATAACATTTGCTAAGGAGCTGCAGCTTCTCAGAGAAAGCCAAAAAGAATTGCTGTGGACACATTGTGGGTGTTTTTGTGCTCACGTTTCTGTGTCTCCAACCTGGGGTGTCCCCACGGCCACCTGAGGGCACTGTGCGACCTGCGAAGAGCGGTGGCGGGGGGAGCAGATGGGGAAAAGGGAACAGATCGAGGTGCTGGGGGGTGCGAAGGCGCTGGCTTGTGCCTGGGGCTGCCAGTGCTCCCACTAGGGATGGGGGCTTCACGAGGTAAGGCTTCACACACAGTTCTGATCGCAAAGAAAACCACCTGCAAAGAAAATCATCGTCCTGTTCCCAGTGCTGGGTGCCCTGCCCAGGGTGGCAGTGAAGCGGGTTCTGCACCTGGCAGGGCTCATGTGACTGTGCAGCCTTGTGCTGCTTACTCAGGGTTTGAAGGGTGCCGAGGCTGATGGCTCAGGGTGAATCAGGGCTGTGATCCTTGCTCAGGCCTTGATGTGTCACTGTCACAAACCAGTAGATCACGGTGTGCGTGGATGCAGGATTGCTTTTACATGTGCATACACCATACAACCTTCAAACACCTCTCTTCTGTCAGCCTCTTTTCAGGGCAGCTGCGCAATGAACAAATGCATTTAAATTCTGGAAGATGTTCAGCACAGTTCAGTGGTGGCCCTTCTGCTTCTCCCAGATGTTTGGCCCCTGATGTCTGTGTTTGGGCTAAAAACAGCCCTGCTAAAAGTGCTGAGGGAGCTTTCTGCATTGAAAGTGGCCATGACCTGACTCTGACTGACTGAAAGGAGGTGCTCATTGAAGTTTTGGTGTGATAAATTGCTCTGTGCCGTTCCTGGTTGATGGGCCATGTCATCAGCTGCATTTGTCTGCAGTGTTCTGCAGGGTGCGAGTGAGTCTCTGCATCAGAGCGCCCTAATTGGGATCAGCTGTGGCCTTGTTCCATTCCAGATCCGGATGTTCCCTCAGGATGGCTGCCAGGGACCCCGTTGCTAACAAGGGCACGGTTCCTTGCACGTGCAGAACTCCTTCAGCTGGCATTTGCCTGGGAGTCTCTGGGGGTTTGAGGGTTCTCCATGAACACAGCCAGGTGGGCATTCAGCCTTTCAGTGTTGCACTGGTCAGCAGGCAGGTGAAGAGGCCAGTCCTGCTGCTCCTTGCCTGCCTGGCTGAGTCAGACACCTGCACGCAGCACGGGGACATCTTTGGGTGCTGGATTTTAGCACCTTCCTGAGTACCAGGACAGGAGGGAGATGAGTGAGAGCAGCACCTGCTGCTGCAGCTGCCTGGGGAGCCAAAAGCGGGGTCGGGGACTCCAGCCTGTGCCAACCTTAGTGGGGCTGTGGGTAAGGCAGCACTAAGGGCTCTTGAGACCAACTGGTAAAATATGTGTAACCACAAAAATAGACCCAAGTACCTTTATTTTTGGGGTAGAGCTCTTAAAGTATTCTTGCATGGAGATCTCTCTTTGAGGGATGCAATAAAATGCAGTTAGCAGCTGGAGCTACCTTGTTAAAGGAAAATTGTCAGGAAACACAAAGCTGACGCTTTGATTTTCAGCTTTACCTCCTGCTAACTCTATTGGGAAACAGTTATTCTTCACTTACGGGAAAAGCACAAACTAAATTCAGTTACTAAATTCAAATTTATAAGGAGCACCTGACTCATATGTGGTTGTTTTGTTTCCTCCCACAAGGGAGGAAGCACCAGAAGCGTTGGCTTCTGGTGCAGCGGGGCCTTTGCAGTTCTGCTCAGAAGTGGTGACCTGCTGTTGGTAACACCAGACTTCCAAAACAAACCCAAAAGCTTTGCTTTGGCCTAAGCTCATGGATTTGAAACAGATTCCGAAACTGAGTGTGTTACAAGAGTCCACAGTTACAGAAAAGACAAAGGGTTTGGCACCTGAACTGAAGTGTAAAGTGACTCGGAGGCAGAAGTATGTGATAAAATGCTTGGTGATTCATTTAGTAAACCAACCATGGGTTTCACAATTCCGTATGGTTTCTGTGCTTATTCTTGGAGACTTTCATCTTCGTCTAAGCAGAACTCCTTTGTGACTTTGCTGAGGGGCTGCCCGAGTACTTCTCTGCTCCAAAACAGAGCGAACTCTCTCCACTCCCTGTTAGCTGGCTGGTTCGCTCTGTTCCCCACTCCTGGCTCAGTGTTTCTCTAGTGCTTGTGATTTTGTCACAGCTTTTGCCCTGTTGAGCAGTTGAGCTCCAAGGGGGGGCAAATTCTGCTGATCTGGTGGGTGTGCAGGGAGTGGGGACACATCTGGCCTGCAGCAGTGATGAGCTTTCCCACATGGGACATGCTCAGCACAAGGCCCTTGGCTGCCCTTGCAAGGACAGGCACCTGGTGAGCTCTTTGCCAGTGTGGCCTGGTCCCTGACCCCCCATCCCCCACAGACCCTCCAGGGCTGCCTGTTCCACGTATGGACAGAACCTGTTCTCATTGCCCATCCTGCAGAGGTTTTATTTCAATCCTCCCTTCCTGCTTTTCCCCCCAACCCTTTCCCTCCTCCTCCTCCCTCCTCCTGTGGACACAGATCTGCAGTAGGTGTCTCCTGAACTTGCCTGAACTCCCTGTCCCCAGCATCTTCCTGACTAATTCTTTCCAGATGTCCAGGAACTTTTATGCTTAGCACTTTTGCTCAAGTTCTTCATTCATTCTCTGAAAGAGCAAATATATTTCCTAGTATTGTTTGAAAACTCAGGCTGATCATGGCTTCTCGAGAGCTGCTGCTGCCTCCCAGTGAAATGTTTTAGGCACCACTGCAGCCTTCCAGCCCTGAATCAGAGCACAGCAGATATCTGTAAATAGCACAGAAGTTTATTTTCCATAGCTGACAGCTCCAGGGCTGTCTGTGGAGTCTTGAAAACACTCCATGCTGCACTTACACCCAGCCAAGTGTCAGGTTGTTGGCTTGGACTTTCCCAGCTGCAGCAGCACAGAGAAATCAGGAGATCTGTCCAGTGTTTCTCTGCCTGGAACCAACCATGGAGAGGCAGTGGCTCTGCCCATCCTCTCATCTGTCTTTTTTCTTGAATTTTTCTTGCTTCAGGATTTACCTTGCATGGTATATGGTGCTTGCAAAATGCCTGTGAGGGGAGAGAGACAGGACCTTCCCTGGGTTCTGATTCTCATTATGGAATGGTTCTGTGCTGTTGGCACCCGCTCCAGGAGTGGGTATGTGCTGGAAGGATGAACCTGCCTTATTGCCCTGTATTCCCAGTACCTGCCCAGGTACCAGTACCTCCCCACACAGCAGAACACACAGAAATATTAAACATCTATTTAATTTCCCAACAAAGCACTCTGAGATTCGGTTCCCTTCTGTCCCCCAGCGTACCAGAGCCGCCTCTTCACCGGGGTGACACGAGATGGCTCCCTGTTCTCCCTGGTCCTTTTCTCCACAGCCCAGATGGTCTCTAGGCTGCTTGGGGAAGGCAGAATGAAGAGCATCAAGCCAGTAAGTCTCCTAACCATTCTGCTATGTGAGGAATGAATCCAAGAGCCTTTGCACACTATTAATCTTTTCCAGTTCCTAAGAAAGCAAACGATCTCCTCCTGCTCCCATAAATTTAACCTCTCTCTCCAGCTTCTCTCCTGGTGTTTGAACTGTTCGCCAAGAGCTTTATTAAAACCTACAAGATGCAGTTTTGTTCTTAACTGAATCCCAAACAACTGGGCTAGGTGGAGAAGAAACATTTGGTGCTGTCAGCTTTAGAGCATTTTTGTGTGTAGTCCATGGCCACTTGTCAGCCGGGGACCAACCTCAGCCCCACACTGAGCCCAACAGGACTTCTGCTCTGCTCGTCTGATGTCGGGAGATGAATTCAAGCTGGCCAAACCTCGTGGCCTCATGTCCAGGAGCACCTGGCAGTGACCCATATGGAGGTAGCAGAAGGGCTGTTCCCCTGGGTGCAGCGTGGTCCTGTGGCACCTCGCCCTCCTGTGCCATGCCATGGCCAATATCTGCAGCTTGCCAGTGGCCCTGGGGACAAGCTGTGCTGGGCAGCTGCCACACCCTGGCAGCTTTTCTGCCACCCCCTCTCCTGCTCTGAGTGGAGAGGCTTCTGCTACAAACCCTCTGCCTGTTCCCTTGGCAGGATCCGGCCAGCGCCACTGCTGGGGTGTGGGGCAGCAGGTGACAGTCCCCAGCTGTTGGTGTGAGCAGAAGCTGCATCTGGCACTGGGCAGCTGTGGGCATGCTGGGACAGCCAGGGTGAAGGCAGCAGGTCCCTTGGGGGCAGCAAAGGTGAGGTGCACGCCAAAGTCCTGCCAGCTGCCGTGCGTCACCGCCGGTCCTTGGCACATCATGCAATGTGTCACAGCCTTCTCCCTTTCGTTTCCTAACATTCCCTCAGTCTGAAACCCATCAACCAGTGCTGAGAGAAAACATTCACAGACGAAGCCAAAGCAGAAGTGAGCAAAGCTGTTCCTTTGGCTGGATTCCTCCAGCTCCTTGTGTCCCAGTGCTTGGTTTGCGCAAGGGCCACCTCCTCCTGCCCTGTGCACCTGAGCCATGGGGAGAGGACAGCAACCCTCAGCTGCTGTGAGGGACAGCTCTTGTTGTGGCTTTGCCAAGGAGAACTCCCTTTCATGGCACAGTTCTGGTCACTCTGCCCAAACCCCAGGGATGGGGGTGAGAGCAGGTTGTGTGAGTGGGAAGACGAGGCTATGGAGCATGGCTTGGACAAGGAGTACTTTTAAACTTCATAAATCTACTTGTGAGTCTGATGGCAGGAGCAGGAGAGGGCAGAAGTCAGGGATGAGAAGGTCGGTGTAGTTGTGCCCAGAGAAGCAGCCTGAAGCCGCTTTGGAACCAAGAAACCCATAGCTGGGCTGCTGGAAACAGGGGCTGGGGGTCACCGAAGGCAGTGACAGAAAGTTCTGCTCGTGAGCAACCTGAACAGGAGCCCCTGTGACAGCCCCATCTGAGGAGCCAAGAGCTCACGTGGGCTGAGCCCTGGCAGTGCGGAGTTTGGGCAGATGCCCCCCATCTTGTGCCACATCACACCCGGCAGCCGGGGTCCCACACCCCCCTGCCTGCGGTGCAGGAAGACAGGGAACCAGGCATGTGGAAAAACCCCAGAGGTGAATAATCCAGCCCAGCTTTTGCTGGACATGGCTCCCCCAGCTCTGAAAGGCTTTTTGGTCGGGTTTAATGAGATTAGTCTGTAAGCTCTGGAGATGTCAGCCTGCTGGCAGCTCCATGTTCAGTAGTTCCTCGTGCGCCAGGGAATGATGTTGTTCATTTCATTGGCCTTGACTCCGCTGGATCAGGCTGTTGCTCTGCTCCTCAATTAGCCGCATCTGCGTGGCAGTAATGAGCTGGAGGTCAGACAGCCCGGAGAGAGGTGCTGGAAAGTTCACTTGTGTGAAGGGAGCTCTCCGTGACGCCCATCCTGTGGATGCTGGGGCTCTGAGCCCACCCTGACCCCTGTTCTCCTCGGGAGCCCCACTGGGGTCTGGCCCCCCCCTTATCGCTGCAGTGGTGACACTCTACAGCTTGCTCTGCTGCTGGAGAGGCTGTGCTTCTGAAAGCTCCAGTCTGGGTCTGTGCTGACATTATTGAAGCTACTGGTAATAAAACATGTCACTACAGGGGCCAGGGCCACATCCGATCCTGCAAAGGGAAAGCAAAAATCCAAACAAAACCCAAAACCTCCAAAAAGCAAGCAGATGCTAACGGGAGGGCTGGATTTCCAGGGATGCAGACTCTACTCCTGTCACCCTGCCGTGATGAGAGGCACCTCCTGGCCTTGCTGTGCTGGCCCTGCAGCAGGGACAAGTGGCACACGGGAGTCACAGCTTCCCGGTGCCACATCCTCGTGCATGTGTCGAAGCCTCCCAGTGCAGGGAACTACAAATAAATGCTGTTGATGCCTCTGCCATCCCGTCAGGGATTAGGACATGCTGGAGCAATTTGCATGGGAATGAAACTTGGAAGAAATGGCAAAGCTGAGGGAATATGATATTATTTATTATTGCCAGTTGCAAGGGAACAGCAGCAGCCTCCAAACTTGTATAACTCTGGAACATGACTATTATTAGAATGCAAAGTTAGCAAGTAATTAGCTAATTGCAACTCACATTGTCTGTTGGCAATTATAAGGAGGACAGTTATAAATCCCCACAGATGGAACTCAAATGTGTCCGTCGCTCTTTTTTTTTAATTTTACTTTTTTCCATCCATCCCCAAAAGGCATTTGCTATGAGCTAAACTCAGGTTCTCACCAGGGTTCATGGAAGCAGCCAGCCTGTGAGTCAGCATGCAGCGGGGTCCCTGCAGGCTGACATCCTGTGCCCCAGCCCTGTACATGGAGCTTGTCCTGTCCAGACCTTCCCAAATGACACAGTTTTGAGGCCAGAGAGTTCAGCTAACAGCGCTGCGGTTTCCATCATTTACTCTCTGTGGTGGTGGTTTTTTTGGTAGCTGTGGAAAAGTGGGGAGCAGAGGAATCCAGCTGCAATATGTGTTTGTTCTCATCCAGCTCTTCATGACTGTACAGCTTCAGGTAATACCTTCTCTTCTCTCTCCAGCAGTGGCACAAACCGATGGTGCCTCCCTGAGCATGATTTCTAAATCTTTTGAGGTTATTTGAGGGATTTTCATTCCCTATGGAGGCTGAGTCAGAACAGGGATCTCTGCAAAGATGAGCAGGGGAGGAAGCAGCGCTCTGCTTCCCCTCTCCTGTCACAAGAGATACCGGTGGCACAGCTCCCACAGGGCAGAGATTATCTCATGCTTTTGTTAGCAATGCCTGGCTGATGTGGCACCAGGACATGACAGAAGGGTGGAACATTAGCTCTGGGCTCGAGGGATCGCTTAGCGCACGGTTTGCAGCTGTTGGAATCAAACACAGATGCTCCTACCTGTGATGCTTTGCTGTCCTCTGGGTGGGTTTTGTGCTCCATGACAGGTGTCTGCCGAGTGGGTGAGAAATCACCATTTCCCTGTGAAATGTTTGTCTGCCGAGGCACGTCAAGGCCCAAGCTGTGCACACAGATCAGTGTGTTGGGCTCCAGAGGCACTCAAGGCAGCCTGAAGACCCTGAGTGTTGCACCCTGGCAGGTGCCAGTCTGTTCCTCAGGTTTGCAGTGCATGCAGGAGTGTGGCAGCAAGGCTGCTCTGACACGTGGAAACTCATTCTGCACTTCAGATTCCTTTCTAGAGTAGGAACCAGTACAGACAGATTTGGCTTAAAAGGGACCATCCCAGAAGGCATCCTGAGGAAATATTTCACTAAAGAACCTCGTATCTACATTCAGATGCTCTGTAGCCACGGGAGGAGCTTTGCCCTTTACCCTTTCTGAATGTTGGTGATGCCAGTGACTATGGCAAAAAGAACATCCTTGTTTTGGGTCAGGCTGGCACAGACACAGAGACAGTTGGGCGATCTGAAACAGATTAAACCCAGCAGTATGAATTTCATAAATAGCAATTCAAAACCACTGCACACCTTCGGCTGATATTAAACAGGGGATGGGTTGGAATTCATCTCAGAGCAAATGCATTATAATGAAATGGAAACATCAGGTTCTACTTAGAACCCCCAGGTTTCCCAGAGGAGGCAGTTTATGTAGTGCCCATTTATTAAAGACAAGTGCTACCATTTGGAACATATCTCATATCTCATGGAGAGCAGGGTGATGCAGGGGAGCAGTAACTGGAGATGGAGCTTTGCATTTACAGGCCATTGTGTTCAACAGGCTGTGCATGCACCGCCACGTGTGATGAAAGCTGCAGGGTCCGGCGGGAGCCCTGGCCCTGGCCTCCCACTGTGCACAGCCCCACGAGGTGCCAAGGGCCACGAGTCAGGGGAAACGTGCTGAACTTCAAGGTATATTTAACAGCAGACAGAAAGATAATCTGGTTATTGGGAGTCAGGCAATCATGGGCTAAAATAAGCAGGTATGGATGGAGAGCCCAGCTCTGGCCCCCGGTGCTGAGCCCTGCTCTCTGCTCCAGGAATGCCCTGAAATGAGAGGCAGCTCCTGCAGAGCATCCGCTGGGGCTGGAGGAGACCTTGGCCCAGGAGCAGCAGGGACAGGGGTGCTCAGCTCTGCCCAAGGACAGAGGGCACAGATCACCTCCTCACGGGTGCCAAGGCTCTGGTGTCTCTGATTTGGGGTCCTCACTCAAAAAGCCTCAGAGGGGTGCACCTTTTGGAGGGAGATCCTCCCCGGTTTAGCTTGTTCTGTTTGAGGCCCACTGGTGTCAGTACCCACTCGTCACCAGCCTGATGTTCCTTTCCTTTCATGAGTGAGTGATTCTGAACCACGGGGCAAATGCTAAACGGTAACAATTGCTGTTATAGTCACAGCTACAGGTAACTGTGGTTTTGGTGTTCAGCTGGAAAGGAACAGAGTCCAGTCAATTAATTGAAAAAGTGCATGTTGCCTTTCTGAAATCTTTCTGGATGGGGCCTCGCATTGTGACAAGATGATGCTGTTTGTTCTTTGCTTTTGAGATCAGAAGTCCAGGACAGGCCCTTCCATGTAAAACTCCATACTTTGGGAAGCACAAATTCTACTCTTTGCGTGTAGGAGAACTTTCTGGCTCAATGCAGGATGACATTTGCAACCTTTTATTTGAATAAATTCCATTTTTATGCTCCATCCAGCTTTTAGTCCATCAGACAAACCATTCATATGGGACAGAATGTATGTCCTGCATGTGTTTCCCCTCCCATTTTATCATCAGGGATCTGACATCTAATGTCACTGTTCCTTTTTCTTACAGAGCTTCCAGAGGTCAGCAGGTCAATTCCTGGAGTCCTACAAGAAGCCATGGATTCATTTTCAGTAGAAAGCAGCTCTGGAGCAAGAGGAGTTTGGGATTTCTGCCCATTTCTCATGCCAGGTGGGGAGGCAGGGACTGTCAGGGAGGAAACGTGGCCTGCAGCTCGGGAAAGAATATTGACATTGCTGCAGATATGATCCACCCAGTGAGCACTGCAGGTACTGGGGAACCTCCTGTCACGATATAGACAGGGGCAAAGCTGCTGGGCTCAAGAGCCATCACTCAGCATCCCTGAATGAGAAAATCAAATCTTGTCCCACAAAACTGTCTGTTCAGGGGGCTTGGTCCTGGGAATGTAGCTGAGGGGAGATGTCCATCTGTGCTGAGCCTGCCTGGCCCCTGCACAGAGTGGGATAACCCCCAGAAAGCAAATGGTGTCAGACAAGGCATCTCCTAACTGCCTCATCCTGCCAGCTCCACATCTGGGAGGAGAGAAGAGGACAGGGAAGTGCATTGCCTGCCTGCCAGTACCACACAGACAGGCTGGTGACAGCTCAGCAATGTAAATGATGCATAATAAGCCCAAATAAAGTGTGAGGAACATGTTTGGGATCAGCAAATCCTTCTGACAAGAAGAAGCAAAGGAATGAAATCCCTTTTCTCAAACAGACTGCTACATCGTGGGCTAAATGTAATCTAGTCCCGCTGAGAAATGGCTACTGAAGGCTTATAGCTGGGGTGTCCCTGCTCTGATCCATGGGGACACGTGCGAGAGTGTACCAGGGAACAGGGGCAAGGAGCTCTGGGGAGGAGGAGGCTCAGGAGTGGGGGCCACACTCCCCTGCTCAAAATGTTCAGGTTCTGTTGAATCCTCTTTGTCCGCTCACATTTACAGCCAAGTCCGTCCCATTGCCCTACATTTCCCCATCAGCCATTTATCATCTGCAAGGGGTGGCTGGAGCCAAATGTCCTCCTGACCTTCAACAGGCCTGTGAGCCTTCCTTCTCTGCTTAAGTGGGAGACTTAAGATAAACCCAGAGTCTCTTAAACATGCCTGCTCCGAATAAACACAGAGGGCTGATGGGTTACAGGCTGCGCTGGCCAGCTGGAGGAAAGGAGACTCTCTTCACAATCCTGTTGGTGCTGGAGAGGTACTTGTCCTCACAGGACGACAGACAGGCCAGAGAGGCCACTCAGGCACTTCACAGCAGGATGAGTGGAGGCTGAGATCAGAGGTGAACAGCCCCAGAGCAGCCACGGTGCAGCAGTGGTGCCCTGAGAGTGGGTGCGGGACCGCACAGCTTCAGAGCTGCTCCTGAGGAGTAAACACAGCTCCATGAAAAGTAGGATCTGGTCCAGCTTACCGTTAATTTTGCACTGTTAATTCCAGCTTTGCACTGTTAATTTTCCAAGAGTTTCTATGCCCCTCCCTCTGCTGAGCTACCTCCAGCAGGTACATATTTTCCAGGGAAAATGCAATTTTTGTCTTTGTGCCCACCCTGGGATGGGCTGAGGCTGTTCCCGTGGAGGCCTGGGTCAGCTGCAGGGAATGGTCCTCCCTGGGCTTCATTGGGGCTGTGAATCATTTAAGCAGTTGTTTTATGTCCTTTGCTGCCCTTTCATTTAAACAGAGGCCAAAAAGGTGGGATCCAGATTGCAGGTGTGTTTCTGGTCCCTCTTTCTGTTTGGGAGCTGCTGCTCCTGGTCTTTCTGGGCTTCACTGAGGTTCTCTCATCGTCCCCAGGCCTTGGGAACCACAGTCCCCCCAGGCTTTGCAGTTTGGGTGCTGAGGGCCAGGCAGTTGTCCAGAAAACAGGGCTGCACTGACAGCATGGGATGCAGCCTCGGAGCACAGGAGGCTGCCAGGACACCTCACCAGATGCAGATTGCCTCTTTGTTCCTCTGAAAACCACAAAAAAAAAGTCTCTCTCTTCACAGTTCAGCGATGCCCAGACAAAGATGATGTGAAATCTGTGGGAAGACATTTTATTACAATATAGGAATGCACAGAACCAGATGTTTAAGCTCAGCTGTGGCTGCTCCACACGAGCCCTGCTGTCCCCACTCAGGGAGCCGCTTGCAGGGTGATGTACGACACCCTGAACGTGTTCGCTGCTGTTCAGGTCTCCAGGAGCTGCTCCAAGTCAGGGCCAATGCCACAGCATGTCCCCTGTGCCCCTCTGTGCCACAGGGCCTGGTGCAGAGGTGGCAATGTGGACACAGAGGAAGAGCAGGTGCCCCTTGGTGATGCCACCACGACTCACAGGAGCAGCCCCCGGTTCCTGCCCAGCCACTGCAGGTGCTGCTCTGTGGGTCCCAGGGGGTGTTCTCTTCCTGTGGTCTCCTGAGGCCAAACCCTGCTCCTGCTTTGCTGGTTTTCTCTGCTGCTCCTCAGCCGAGTTAAAACCATTCAAGTCCCAGCCAGAGCTGTGTCCTGGTGGGAGCTGTGAGCCGGCAGCTGTTTTGCAACAGCCTGGGATCGCCTCCCCTGCCCGCCAGCCTCTGAGTCAAGCCCAGCGCTGCGGCTCCAGGTCCCCAAGCTGGAACAGGGAAGCAAGGCTCACACGCACGTCCAGCCTGGCAGCCTTGTTTGTTCCTCCAGCAGCCAGAATTTCATCTTTTCCACCTCCACGCTGCCAGCAGAGCCCTTATCCGCTGCCCTGACACCTCTAGGGTTTATTTCCAGCTGAACCACGCTGCCTCCATATGTGCTCCTGCTGCTGGCTGCTGGTTATTAAGTTGGTGCTGTTGTTGGTCCTTCTGCCTCCATTCAGAAGTTGGCAGTCCTTAAAAGCTCATTCATCTTGGGAGCCTAGTAGCAATTATAACCTCCTCCTGCAGGATGGGTTAACTCCTGCTCTCCCACCAGCCCGAGGGGCAGCAGCCACGCCTGGTTCCGATTAATGTGATGCAGAAAATCCAGCGTGTTCCCCACGCTGCTCACGGGACACACGGAGATGGAAAGGGGGAAAACAGCAAAAATTGCCTGGAGGCAGGAGAAATGCTGGATTATTGTGACCCCGAACAGAGCTGCAGGCACCGTGTCCCCTCTCTGGGAAGGACAGAGTCCCCACAGAGGGACACCCACTGCAGGAATGATGGGAAAGGATGTGGGTATTTCCCTGGCAGGCCTTGCAATATTAAATTGTAAAATTGTGAATCTGATCGCCACATTTTGCTTTCCCACTTGTCAAGGTATTCCTGGCTGTTGGAGGAAGAATTGGCAAGTGTTTGTGGGGAATTTCAGGGACCGTTTCCCAGGAGGTTTAGGGTGTAAGGAACAACAATTCACTGCCCAGAGAAACGCAAGGTTCACACCAATTCCCCCATTTCCAGTGACAGGAGGGGCTGCTCCCCTGGACAAAGTCATTTTAACAGAAAACTCCAGCAAATCAAATGCTCTGAAGTGCCCTGGGTACAAAGCTCCCAAAGCACCTGGATTATAATGACCAGAAAAGAGCGAGCAGACTGTTTGCAAATCCTCCTGCTCCAGAGGTTCCCGCCACTCTGCAAGTCAGAGCTATACTAAAAAAAATATTTTTTATGCAAGATCAACTCCGAAGTGAAATAGAGAAACGTATAAAGGAATCTCAAATGACCACCTGTCTCTGATGCTCCTGAAGCTTGTTGTCATTTATCTCTGTCCAGAAGTGTGCTTTAAAGGCACAATAGGAACCTTCCTTTGGGGACAGAATGGAGTGTATGTTTGGCCTTCAAATGTCAAACAGAACACCAAAGCTATGTGAAGCACATAAACACCAGAGAACAAACAAGCTCGCTCCATACCTGAGATGAAGGTTGATTTTGGATGCAGAAATGTGCTTATTTTCTTGGAAAGAAGCAGGCTCTGGCCTTTCAGCTGTTACAGATTTTCTCAAGGGGATAATTTCCCTAGCAAACCTTGTTCCTTCTGTAATCCTTTGTAGCAACTCACCGAGCCATGCTGCCCTCACTTTAAAAATACGTTTTCTAAGCCTATTAGCAAATTCACAGGTTTTTTTTATACCCTGAGAATTAAAGTGAAAACATAAGACCCAGCAAATTATTTTCACTTTATATACAGTCTCCCCAGTAAACAAGTGTTGCAAGAGCCTGTATGCTGCCGGCAGAGCAGAGGGATGGGGAACAGAATGTGGTCACATGTGGTTTTATTCAGCGAGTTATTTATATAATCTGAAGTATAGTAACAATGTCCTTGGATGCAGAGTCTCCCAGCTCCACAGTCCCTGCCGATGGTGCCTCTTGGCTTTTCCACTCTGTCTGCATGGACACCCCTGAGCTCCCAGTGCTTCCCTTCCACACGACACCGCTCCATTCCAGAGCCTTATTCCCGGGAGTTTGGATCCGCAGGGCTCTTGGACACATTTCCAGAGCTGCATCCTGGCACTCCCCTAGTACAGCATTCTGGTACTCACTGAGTACCTCATCCTGCATTGTGGAGCTCTCCTGCTCCATCATCCCATGTCCTGGGGCTCCACAGGGACACTCAGCATCCCCTGTGCCTGAGGCTGGGCAGGAGGGTGCTGTGGGAATGTCTGAAGGACAGTGCGTCCCAGAAGCCAGCACGGCCTCATCCTCCCTGGTTCTCACCTCCCTCTGCCTTTCCAAAGGCCCAGTTTTATGCCTAGAGGTGTCCAAAAGCACTGTGACTCTGTCTCCTCGCTTTCTCTGCATCCCCTGGCATAGAGCATCTCTTCCTCTGCCTTCCCAAACCTGAGGCTGTCAAAAACCACCTGACCCATTCCCTCTGAAGAAATGTCTGGCTTTAGAGGTTACGGTCAGTCATTCTCCAGACAGGTGGATGGAATTCCTTGTTGTGCCTACTTGGTTATATCTTGGATAGCAATAAGGTTTATCCTCCAGATTTTTGTGTCTCACTTGGAGCACCCAGCATGTGTTTATGATTTTCTTCCTCCTTTTAGGCAATGCCAACAATCCCCTGAAGTTCTTAAACTGAACCTGTGAAATTCAATGGCTGGACAGTGGGTCTGACATATTCTTCTAAAATTCAAGTTTGCTTCTCATATTGATTTATGATTTTTTTTTTCTCTAGCAAAGTATTCACTGTACTTTATCTCCAGTATTTCTTGTGTGATTCTGTGTCAGAAAGGAGGGTCAGGCGTGACTCTGCTCTGAATTTCCAAGGAGCAGCAGTAGGTGGCTGGCTTGGATTTCTTTAGTCTGGCTGTGCTTGTTTGAACAGCAAAGGCTTCTTCATGACAGGGACAGTCAGAGCCCTGGGCCGGGCAGGTCCTGTCCCTTGGTGCTGCAGACCAGGGGCAGGTTGGGGTCTGGGCAGTGATGCTGGCACTGCCCAGGCCCTGCTCCCCTGCTTTGGCATTGCCAGGCGTTGGTGCCACGCCCCAGCGCACACAGCTCAGCCATCCTGCTCAACTCTTGGTCGCTTTTCTGTTACAAGCCAAGAATTTAAAACTCGAAATAACCAAGGATAATTGCACAAATTGAAGGGGAGGATGCTGCTTCTCTTCCCGAGCCAAAAGAAAGAAAATTTATCATAAAAATTCCACAGGTTTTCCCTACACACATCCCTCCTTTGGAGCTGGCTGGGTGACTTGGGACACTCTAGGGTCCCCATATCAGATTTTGGGGAAGGTTTTGTGTCATGCTGTTCTCCTGGGGTGCACCCAAGGGCAGTGCCTGGCATGGCAGAGGGGCAGCCAGCTGAGGTCCGGGGCCGCAGAAGGGTTACAGGCAGTGCTTGGTGGCAGGCTGGATGCTGAGCTCCTTGAATCTGTAATTGCAAATGTGGAGTTGTGGTACTGAGGGAATTCAATGAATCCACAGATTTCATATCTCTGCTGACCCTCTGTGGCCTATAAATGGTCTAAACACTGGTTCCTCTTGCCTGTGGTCGAGAATTGGCTCTTGGGTTTTTGAACAAGAACTGGCATCAGCTGGCAGTGGATTTGAGGTTGTACGGAGTCATCAGCTCCTCTTCTCAAAAGCTTTTTTCAAAAGTAATTTCTCTCACTGAACCTTTAACTGCTGCCCTCACCCCATCACAGCCCTTTCCTGCTTTTGCTGCATCCCCAGCCATCCCGTCCTTGCCCGGCGTGCGCAGTGGGGCTGCTCCTGTCCCACACAGCAGTGACAGTGAGTGGTTTGAGGCAAACAGGCTCTGCTTCCCAGCCCGGGCACTGCACACGGATCCCGGCTCTCCTCCTCTGAAGAGCTGGAAGCAGGCAGGAGGAGGTGGGACTGCCAAGACAAGGAGCTGCCCCAGGATGTTGCACAAATGGAGGGTTCGCAGTGGCACCACCACACACCAGCGTGTGCTGGGAGGAGGTTGGCAGAGAAACTTCTTTTCTTTTCAAGTGGTCATCCCAGCCCTGTCTCTGCTGCGGCCAAGTGCTTCCAGCTTTCAGAAGGAACAGCACAAAGCAATCTGTCGCTGTCCCCTCCACTGTGCCCTGGGGCAAGCTGGGGTGGGCACCAGCACTGCCACCTCCCCTGCTCCTGTCTGGCTCCTGTCATGCTCCTCCTGCATGTCTCTCCTGCCCTGATTCCCTGTGGCCGCTCCTCCCACCCAGTGCCCGTGGCAGAGGGGTGGCTGCTGCCTCCTGCAGCTGCCCAGCCCAGTGCTCCCTGCCCAGCACCCGGCACTCCGCCCCAAGCACCCTGACCCGGCCTCGATAGCCATAAAGCCCAGGACCCGCATCTGGGGACAGCCAGGCTCTTTTCCAGCCCAGCAGAAATCCATGGCTTGGCTTTCTGCTTCCTCCCATCTGCCCAAGTTTATTTTCCTTGTTTTCTGTTTATGAGCTAGGGGAGTATTGAATTTCCCGAAGTCACTGCCATCCATTGCCACAGGTCTCGCACACAAAGACTCCCTCAATGCCAGGATCCAAGTTTTGCAATTGGACTCGTTCCCTTTCCCTTCAACCATTGTGGAAACAGCCTTTGTTTTGCTTCTGGATCTTGTTCCTCAGGCCCAAATCAAGGGCCACTGTCCAAGCCTGGGTTTTTTGAAATCCGATTTCACTGCTTTAATGAAAACAGCACATTGCAGGGGATGGGGCTGAGGTCCTTGAACAGTAGGATTTTTTCTACAGGACTTGTGTATCTGCAAATGCTGCGCTGTCCAGCCCTGCCAGTTCCCTCCAAACAGCAGGAACTGGAGGGACAGGGCACAAATGCTCTCCCAGGGACTTTTTAAAAGAGAGAGATGGCTCAGAACCTCCATTCCAGCTGCAGCCAGCCAGCCAAGGTTGAACATCCTGTGCCCTCACAGGGGCTGGGGAGCTTGGCAGGTGCGGGAGCCTCTTCCCTGGGGTGTGAGAAGCAGGCTGAGGCAGTGGCTGCAGTCACTGGGAACCACCGTCATGCTCTGGCTCCTCTGGGCCTCTCTGGCCCCAGGAATGTGACTCATTTCACTGGAGTCACGTGTTGCCTCCAGTGGGAGATGCCTCTGCACCACGTCCTGGCAAAGGGCAGCTGTGCTCCTCTGTTCCATGCATGGAAGTCGCACCAACCTCAGCCTTTCCTGATGAAAACTCCATTTATTCCGAGCCTGTAGGAGAGGAATCCCCTTTAACTGCGTGCTCAGACATGTGCTGCAACTGCCCTTGTGTGTGTCAGAGTCAGGGAACGGTTCTGTAATCGCCCATTTTTTATTTAATTGTAACGCCCCTGTCCCACTAACTGTTCCAGATGCTCTCATGGTTCCTAGCTCTGGGCTCTAAACATGCTGTTCTCCTCACCCTGGTCCCCGCCCTTCAAGCACAAACAATGGTTTTGCTGGTTTCTGAGCCTTTTTTGTGCCAAAGGGATGTGGGGAGAGAATCCCCTCCATGCCAAATTCAGTTGATAATAAAAAACAGGAAAGGAGCTGGATGCCAGCCTCAGAGGCTGGGCAGCCCGGGCTGCTCACTGTGGCACGCGGGTGTCACCGTCACCCAGCAGCATCGCAGGGTGGGGTGAGGGAGCAGGTGAGGGGAAAGTGATGGGCGGAGGGGACTGGAGTTTCACAGAGGGATGTGAAGAGGAGGCTGCAGTGCCCAGTGGGTGCTGCCTGCACCCAGTGAGCACCAGGGATGCTGCGGGGGCAAGGGGACCTCCAGGCACCACGGCAGTGTGGGCAGGGCACAACCAGCGCTGCCATCGTGACTTGAGAAGGGACTGAGGGCTGTGAGGATCCTCTGGCAGTGCCAGGAGAGCCCTGTACCACGGCAGTGCCACCGCAACCACTGCCCTGCCAGTGCCACCACCACCACGGCCCTGCCAGTGCCTGGCAGGTGCTGCGCCCATGCTGGTGGCACCACTGCCCTTCACAGTGGGCAGGTGGCCCAGAGGGACCCCTGAGCAGTTGCTCCTTTCTTCCCACTGCACAGCTGCTGTGGGGGGCTCTGGTTAACTGCCCGCTGCCACCTTGGCTGTTCCCTGGGGGATCACTTATCCTTGTCCCCGTGCTGATGGCAGAGGTGGGGAGGTGCAGCTCCAGGTGCAGCTGCGAAATGGTGCCATCAGTGCTGGGGCCACATGGGGCCAGCGGCCAGAGGAAGGGGACCCTTGCTCCCAGGACAGATTGTTGCTCTGGTCTCTGCAGTTCCTCCACCTCCTCTTTTATCCCTTCTTTATATATATTTCAGAATGATATAAATTCTCTGCTATGGACCCTGCTGGGTGAGCACAAAAGAGAACTTGCAGGCAGGCCCAGGAGAAAGGGAGGATAAAAAAAACCACAGGAGAAAATTAATAAAGCATTTGAGAAAGGGAGAGGATGCCTCGCTGGGAAAGTGTGTAGCACACAGGGCTCCCCAAAGCACATCAAAGCCTGACTCTGAAATTAGCCCAACTGATGGGAATGTAAAGCAGGGGATTCTCCCACTGAGCTGTGGATTGAGAGTCCCCCCACGGGCTGCGAGGCACTGACATTTGTATTTATCCAGGCTCGAAGCTCCATGATGGAGCTTTTCAAAGGACACTGCTGGGACCCAGCAGGCCTCCTCCCCAGCATGGCAAACATGGCACTTTTAATTACTGCTCTGTGCCGGCACATGTGGCCGACCCCCACACTAATTCTTGTTGCAATTACAGCGATCTAATTGAGTTTATTCACTCTCTGAAGCTTTTGTGTCTTTCTTCCTCGCACTCCCTGCCGGTGAGAGCCGGGGCCTCCATTGATCTGGTGGGCAGGGACAGGGGCAGTGCCTGGTGCTGGCCCTGGGGCCCGCCGGGCTCATTGTGTCCCTTGAGCTGCCACTGCTGCTGGGAAATGCCAAATCCCCCCCGAGGCAGTGCCCCGGTGACCCCGGGCAGAGCTGCGCTCCGAGCGTTCCGCCACGCTGGCGAGCGGCGTGTGCTCGACGGCTCGTTTGGAGAAGCAATTTTACATTTTTATAGGAAAATTACTTCCAATTGACAGGGAAATGATGCCACAAAAGTGACAAATAGGCAGGCCGTGTGCAGGGAGCATGAGCATTCAACAGGGACCAGAAAAGTCCTCAGACGTGTTTGTGCAAATGGGGAGAAGCCAGAGACTCTTGGCCCTGAGACATCCAAGAGCTTGTGTCCCCATCTCCTCCCCTCACTCTCTGCAGGTGCTGGAGGGAGGTCTGAGACTCACCAGGTTCCCAAGATGAAAATGCAGCCGCCCACCAGGGAGGAGACACTTTTGGAAGGGGGTCCTTGGCTGAGCGTGGTCTGTTCCCGGCGAGCACCAGCCCAGCACTCTGTGCCCAGAAAGTGCCATCGGTGTCTAAATAATGACCTTGTCACAGCCCCAGCCGTGCCTTGCACCTGTGGCGGTGTCACAGGAGGAGCCAGGACCCAGCAGCATCAGGGAGTCCCAGGTGTGTCATTGGGAAGAGCCCCTGGGTGCTGCCCCTGCAGCTTCTTTTCTACAATGGCAAATGTTGATGTCTACTGAAAACAAATAAACAAACCCATTTGCAAGTTTCTATTGGAAATTTTTTGACCAGAAAACAAATCAAAATCCACTTGATTTTTTTTTTTTAAATTCCCCTTAGGTTTTGCGTCTCTTGGCAGTGAATTTAGCCTCCTCTTTTCCAGCACTCACCTCTTCTTTGTGTTTTTTCCCTTCTTGCTGTCTCTCTGGATTACAGGGCCACGGTGGAACATGACACTTCAGCTTCAGGGGCTGCTGCCACCGCTCATCACAGTGACCTTTTGCTTTTCAAGCTTATTTGATAAACAATAAGGAAAATAAAACTTGTTGGTGCTTGAAATTAAAATTTCCTCATGCAATTGCAGCTGAAGAAACTCTGGGCTTTCTACAGGGAAACAAACAGAGCTCCCACCTGAAACGGTGCCAGGGCTGAGCTGGGACCCCAGGGGCACCTCCAGTCCTGGGGGCTCCTGCAGGAGAACTTCTTCTGGGACAGCCTGGTGGGAACATCTGCCATGGCTTCTGTGGATGCTCGTGAAGAGGGAGCGAAGCAGACACATGGTGGCTGGCACCCGGCCCAATGAGGGAGGAGGCAGAGGAATTAACTCTCATTTAAGTCCACTTTTGTTGTAAATAAACTATAATCACTTCAAACCTTTTGCTTAATCAGAAAAGGCTGTTGAACATTAAGTAAACCGTCGGCAGGCTTGTCTTACTGCTGGATTAGAGATATTAAATGCCAGCAATACTTGACTTTTTTAATCTGTCCTGCAGCTGCATTATTAAAACAAACACATTTGCAGACCTGCAAAAATCCAGAAATGAAAACAAAAGATGAGATTGAAGCCTTCCCAGAGGCAAGATCTGAAATCTGGATAATTTTAAAATCTACGTTTAGTCTTCATCTTTTGAACCAAATAATGGAGGGAAATGACACATAATAAAATTACCACTGGAATTAGCAGCACATTCTCTAACAGAGCCAGGTTAAAACTTCAGAATCCCTCTGTGCAGAGAGAACAGCTCTGGAGCCCTCTCAGTGCCCTGCAGAGGACTCCTCTGCAGCCCCAGGTTTCTGCTGAAGAGAACAAATAGCTCTGGCTCTAACAATGCTACTTTTTTTCAGGAACTGGTGGGTTTTCTGAAAGGTTTAACTTCTGGAGTTGGGTAAACAAGCCCAGAGAGACTCTTGCAGTTCATTAAATCTCACCTGTGTTTGGAAAAATGAAGGTTTCTGGTTACCTTGGTGGCAGAGAAAATCTTGGAAGTGTGATGCCCAGGAGCCCAGCCGGAGCCAGGGAGCAGCATTCACTCATCATTTGCTCAAGGTTTGAGCCCTCGTGCTGGTCAGGGAGCACCTGATGGTGCCAGGAGCTCCAGGAAGCCACAGGGAGAGTGACCCAGTGTCTGCTGGGGCATGAAACACCCCTGCTCCAGAGCTGCCCCCCAAATAGGTGCTGGGCACCCCTGAGGGTGAGGCACGGCCGGGAGCAGAGCGAGGAGCCCGGCCCTCGGCCATTGTGTGAGCAGGGCCCTCCTTGCCCTGCCAGAGTTACGCAGCCACTGCCGCCCTGCCCATGGCTCTGGCATCCTTTTGTTCCTCCCTCCAGCCCTGGGGACAATAAAACCCGATTTTAAGGGAACCAGAGGAAGATGCCAGCTTGGCAGGGCTGGACATGCTGGGACGTGCTGCTGTCTCAGGACAGCGGAGTTGCAGTGAGTGTCCGTCGCTGACAGGGATGCCAGCCAGCAATTTATTTTCCACATTAATTTTGATTATGAGTTCTTATATGGTTGCAGAGCCCAATTTTCACAAGGAAAATTTCTCCCCCCCCTACACACAGGACAACAAATCAGATTGACCTAAAGTTGTTCTTTCCTAAATTTCTTGTGGAATCTTGGCTGGATACTAGCTGTCTCAAATGCAATTACACTGTCATAAATAATTTTCCACCTCTTTTTTCCATCTCAACCATCCCACTCCCCTGTGGTCAGTGGAAATTTCCCCCTTTTATTAGGTTAGACTCATTGGCACTGAGAAAAACTGTGCTCATGGCATCGTCTGCTCCCAGCCAAATCCTGGGAGATTTCCCTCCCACTGACACAAAAGCTGGGGCCAGGGCTGGATAACGGAGCCTGCAGCCCGGTGACAAGCTGTCACCCTTCCACGAGCCTGGGGTCTCCTTGTCCCCACTCAGGAAACACCCCCAGCAGTGTCACTGACCTGGGCACCCGCACAAGCCTCGGGGGGCTCAGGAGCAGCAGCTCCCCACCAAAGCTCGTGGTGCTTCCACACAAACACGTGCCAGCAACCCTTTGTTGCAGTGAGGTGTTGGGGAGGGGTTATCTCACCCAGGTCTCAAGGTTTGGGCCAAAATATTTCATTTTCTCGTGCCTGCTCTGCTCCCTGAGCTTCCCTCGTGGCAGTGCCGGGCGTGTGTGGCTGAGTCCCCGCAGACAAAGGGCCCAGCAATGTGACTAACAGCTGCCACATGTGGACATGTCCTTCTGCTGTTTAGTACTTGAGACTGTGCTGGGTTTTACTGTGCTTTTCATATGAGCTGCATCCCCAAACCACTTCACAGAGCAGGCTAATTAGAATCATGGGTGCAGAGCCATGTGGGGAGGAAAAGCTCTTTGAGCCCTGCAGAGAGAGGGGGGTCATGCTCTGCGCCCCGGCTGCTCTGCGCGGTGAGGGACAGACCCCTCCGTGGGCTCTGTCACACCCAGGCCACGGCCGAGCAGATTCCATTAATTCAGCCCCTTCAAGGGCTGGTAAACAATTTCCAGAGGTCATTAAAAGTATCATTGGTCCTCAACACCCTGTGTTGCTGGGATGAGCAGTGGGAGCTGGGGCAGGCACAGAGTGGGGTGTCTGTGGGGGAACAGGGGAGGCTGTGGTGGCCCAGGTTTATCCCTGACCATCTGCCCAGCCCCTCCTCATCCTTGGGAGGACAATGCCTCTCCCGGCAGATGAAGTGGGAAGGACTGAGGCTGTCTCTGCCTGCTCCCAAGGCCTGCTGGCCGTCTGCAGGGCTCAAAGCAGGGCGTCTCAGGCCACAGAGCCCATTTTGCAATGCTGCAGTAAGCCTCAAACAGTTGGATGTGTCTTCTGCTGCAAGAAGTCTGTTTCTTGACACTTACTTCAGTGCCTTCCCAGCGACAAGGCCGTCTCGCTGCAGCCTGACAGGGTTCTGGTTTCTGTCTGAATGAGGAGCGCTCATCCTCCTCCTGCTCCTGTGGCTGTGTGTTTTGAATTAAAGTGTATCGGAGACATTCAGGAAAGTGCGAAGTGATTTTTATTTAGAGGATGAAAAAGTTCAGGGGAAATAGAATTTGATGAAATTGCGCTGTCCAATATTAGCAACTGGTTCACAGGAAAGGGGAGAGGAGTCTGCAGCCCCGAGTCATGTGAAGGCTGCCAGGATTGTGAGCCACATTACTCACTGAGTGGAAAGTCCAGGTAAAGCCCAGCCCCTGGCTCCACATGTGGTAGTGATTTGGGCAGATCCTCTGTCAGAGCGGCTGACATCATGGCGAGAGGTATTTACAGCCAACAAGGAGAGCTCTGCGCAGACCTTGGCCCCCCCCCTTCCCTTTTTTTTTTTTGTTTTATTCTGAGCTGTTATTATAAAGTATTATTTATGAAGTGGTGAGAGCATGAGCAGCACAACCCTGCCAAACTTAAAGCACTTTTCATTTAACAGAATGAAAATTATTTTAACATGAGTATCTGAAGGAAAGATCCGCAGATTCTGGACAGCTTTATGGAGGCAGGCTATAAATTCTGAGCTCACAAAACAATTTTTCTCACCAATAGGCTTCTCTTTACCTCTGAATGTTTATTTTCAATAAATACAAGCTGACTCCTCGGCAGTGTCCGGAGGAGGATGTTCGCAGCTATCGCTGTGATCTGATCCATGTGACCTGTGGATCGTTCCAGTGAGGAGCTTGGGGACACGTTTCTGTGTGCCCCAGCACCGCTCCTGCACGAGGCCTGAGGCTGGGGCGAGCATCACCTCGGGCTCAGCTGTCACAGACCTGACCCAAGGCCACCCGAGACAGCAGAGCTTGTCCTGCTGACACCCCTGAGCCATGCATCAGCCAGAACAGGACAAATCCCTCTCTGGGTCACCCCTTAACTCTTGTGGCAGAGGTCAAGTTCCAAGCCCATGGGAATGGGCCGGACTGGGTGGTGAGCAGCACCCATACCCACCCTGAGCTCAGCAGCGCTGGCTGCACGGCCCCAGCGAGACAAACCTGCTCAAAGAGGGGAGGGAAAGGCACCCACTCCCCTCCTCCTGTCCCCTCCCTGTGCTGCGGTGTCCCATTGCTCCTGCATGCTCTGTGATCTGTCAGCAGTGATAGGCTGCTTGCCCCTGCTGTGGAAGCATCCACACCATCCCTCCCAGACGTCTGAGGTCACCTGCTGACACTGGGGGTTTGTTTTGCTGCCTCACCTGGCCAAATGCAGCCAGAGAGGGGTTGTGTTTCTTTCTCACATAGCTCAGAATGCCAGCTGCTGTCATATTATTTTTGTCTGGGATCTCATGTCAGCTCAGAGTGCTACTGAAATGTGTCCTCCCCTCAGATGAGGGCTGTAGGGAAGCCACAAGCTTTTTGAAATTCAAAATTGGTAAGCAGCAAAATTATGAAACCACAGGAAATGAAATGAGCAATTCCTGCAGTTAGTTCATGCTTTTCCCCTAAGCTCCTCCATTGCTCTCAGAAAAATGTGCATTAAATGGGGTGTTAGGAAACACTTCCTGTCCTCCAGTAAGATTCCCGAGTGCTGAGCGGGTGCTGAGAAGGACGGAGGGATGAGTTGCAGAGGGTAACGCTGACTCATTGCGACAAATACCACAAATGAAAAAATACATCAGGACCACTGGGCAGAGGCTGACAAAGGACCCCCGCGATGACAATAGGCAGTGACATCTGGGACCCGCCCGCACACGCACTGATGGCAGCCCGGCGGCACGGAGAGCCACGGCTTTCTGCTCTGCTCCACGGTTATGGGGGGATATCTTGTTGTGTTGTTGGCACCCCAGCTGTGGGACAGCTCCACATCGAGCTCCCTTTGCCCACGCTCTCTGCTCACACCAGCGTGCCCGACAGCTCCGTGCCACGCTCTCCCTGGCACTGGCACTGGGCAAAGGGCCTGTCCTCCTGCTCAGAGGGCGTTGATCCTTCTCTTGTGGGGAGAAAGCTGCCTATTCTGGGAGCATGAGGCACTGTGAAGTGACAGAACAGGTACAGCACGGCCCACGGCACATTCCCCTGCCCAGTGAGCCTTGTCCCTTGCTGTGGAGCTGTGGAGTCCTTCACCCTCAATATAATCTCTGTTGCAAGTGCAGTTTCAGAGGAAGTGCAAAGCAGCTGGTGCAGCTCTGACTATGGCTGACTTCGCTGTCGTGTGGTTTATGTTTCACCAATGACAGGTTTATGGGGTGCCATGCCAGGGCAACGGCCCCTGAGGGCAAGTGAGAGGCATCAGCGTTTTCCCTTATTTGCAGAACACACCCAGTTGCATGAACGGCCAGAAGCTGGAGGTGGTTGTGGTATCGAGCCCAGGCTCCACCATGTTTGGAGGCCTGATTCATGCTACTCCCTAAAATCAGGGACCAGAGCAGCTTCCGCCCTTCAGTCTCCTCAGCAGGTGCAGCTCAAATGCTTTAAGACCGTTGAATGGGCAGCAAAACAGAAAGATGGGCAGGAACCAAAATGCAAAGGGTAGTTTTATTTGAAAGACCAACTTTTTTATTGCATGATGGAGTAGAGTCTCTCCCCTGTGCCATCTCATTGAAAGTTTATAAATTACAATTCCCAGGAAGTATTAAGAGTTCATTTCAAGACACAAGGAATAAAACTGTCGCAGTTCTAATTTCCACCATGAATAAAGGTTTACCGTGATGCTCCTACAATACTTGACCTCTACAGGAAAGGCCACAGTTCTGGCTCCAGAGCAGCAGCCCCACGCCTCGCAAGGGGCAAGCTGGCAGGGGCTGCTGGCAGTCCTTGGCACACTTTGGGCAGTCAGAGGGTGATGGTGCCCTGCAGATCCCTCCAAATCCTTTCTCAAGCTGCCCTGAGGAAGGTTCTGTGCCCTTGGGGGGACTGTCACAGTCCCTGGAGAGTGAAGCAGCAGCTCCCAAGCCCTTGGCAGCACGGCAGGAGAGCAGCTGCCTGCACATTGTGCTGCTGGCTCCAGTGGGGTGTCCTGGTGCCTCCAGAGAGCCGTGAGTCTCCGGTATTTCCCCAAGAAATGTCAAGGGACAGCGCAGAAAATGATGCTTTTCAATAACAAGGAAATATTCCATGAATGAAAACAGATCTGTTTATTTTGAGTTCACTGTTGCAAATCATTGCAAAGAGAACCCAGTCCTACAGAATAGATCCAACATGGATGTGAACCACATGAGGTGCAGGTTTGATCCAGCACAGAAACTTTTTGAATTTGCTTTTTTTTAATCTAATTTCTTATTGAAACAATGTGGTTTGCATTAAGGTTTTGATGTTTTGTTTTAAAACCACACATCTAATTTTAAATGTTTAAGACTTATAAATAATACAGTAATTTTGATGCAGCCAAGGAAGATCTCATGTGAGAAACAGATAAATCAGTAAATCAGTACCTCATTTACATGTTTAACATGTGCCACATTTCATTCCCCATCCTCCTTGGATGGGACTCAAAGGGACTCTCCAAAGAATTTGCCCCCACATCCCTGCTTTATCCTGAGATAGAAACAAATTCCAGTTTGGAAAAAAACAGTTTTTATCACAGATGTCAGCAATTAAACTGTCCATTAAACAAAACATTCACTCACCTTATTTTTCCCTTTTCTCATTTGCTAAGATAAGAAATATTTCCCTCTGCAGCTACATTCCTCTGGGAAGGCTTTCCAGCACATCCCTGGGCAGCGTGGGGCAGCTCCCTGGGAACTGAGCTCTCCTGAGGGAGCCAGAGCTGCTCCACGGGGCCAGAACTGCAGAGCCCATCACCCTCCCGTGGGGTCAGCCCAGGGTGCCAGCAGCAGTGGCAGAATGGGAAGTCCCCTGTGAGAGGTGTTGGGACACCCTGGGAGTCAACACCTCCTCCAGGGCCACCTTTGCCCACTCAGCTGCTCCCTGGATAACAGACACGGCACACACAAAACCTTCAGGGAAGTAAAGAACAAGCTCAGGTTGCTCAGAGTGCTCACACATCCCACTGCTTTCCATGCCTGCCCTCCCTGGCCCTCTGCTCTCCATGACTGTCCCGTTGTCCCTCTGCCCTCTCCGGCAAGGCCACCCACGCCAGCGCTGCTGCCACAGCGATGTTTGTTACTCCCTGTGTTTGCACCTGCCCTCAGTCAGAAGATAATCACACCAAATCAACCCATTTCCTCCTGCTTCCCCTCACGAGTGCTTCTGTCTCCTGCAGAAGGATTATTCCAGTAATTAATTCAGCCACTCTACCCATGAACAGAAAATGTCCCAATTACGTCTCTGCTCCTGCAGTGTCACAGTGAAATCTCATTAGCACTTGCACACAGCCAGAACGCACTAACGGGGGTGTTGGATGTGTTAATGGAAAACACTTTCCTTTATCCTTTGGCAAATCCAGCTGCTTCCACCAAATCAGTGTGGAATTCGATCTGGAAGAGTTTACACGACCAGGCTTTGGGGTCGTGAAGTGTTAAAGGGAACAGAGCTCCGGCCGTGCCCTGCCCTGGGCTCACCCAGCGCCCGTCTGCCCTTGCACCTCTGCGCTCCTCATCGGTGCTGTCAGATTTGTTCAAGGTGCAGGGACCTAAATCTTGAGCCATTTCATCAGCTGATGGGAATCAATGTGTAGCTCTCAGACTTACACGAACAGCACCCTGCATGCTGAAAGGGCTGGCTGCTGGGGGAAGGTGTGGCACGGGCTCCAGGGGCCATGGGACACGGCTCCCCATCAGGGCCTGGCACCGTGCCACTGGCTGTCCCGGGGGTGCCATGATAGTGGAGAGCCCAGGCAGCCTCCTCCTGCCCATCCTGCTTCTGGGCATGCCTCCACCAGGCCTGCTAGAAAGGTTAAAAGCATTCTTGATCTGACCCCAATGCAGTCTGAATTAGAAATAAATGAAAAAGGAGAGAAGACAAAACTGTCATTTGACTTTTATTAAAGTCTCAGAAGGGATACAGGCCAATAATTCCTTTTTATTGATAAAAGTACCATTAAACAATGCATTCCCTCATCCCTTTCCACTTTTGGCTGTGTCTGACACTGATGGGCAGAGAAATGCACTCTCCCTCTGGGAGTGGGGACATTTTGGGCCAGGGTGCCCCACACCTGCCAAGGGCTGCTGACCCGTGGGCATAGGGAGAGCACGGAATCACATCAGCACGATGCCCCTTGGCACCCATTTCCCAGGGATGCTGTAGCCCTGACCAAAAAGATACTGTTTGTTTGGTTTGGCAGGGAAAGCTGCTTCTCTTCCGCTGTTTATTGACATATGAATCAGAGCTGGCACCGGCAGCGAGGACTCGGCAGTTGTGTACAAGCACGAGAGCGTGTGTCAGGCGGCGCAGTGAAAGCTGCAGTAATGAGCCCATTAATCATGTCATTCCCAGGCAGGGAAACCCCACAGTCCCCGTGCGTGGGACACTTGCTGCTAGTGAGGGGAGCCCGGCACGGGGCCACCGCCGCTGCCTGCGCGCTCCCAGGCAGCTCAAACACACAGGCATGAATTCATGTCCTGCTCGCCATCCCTGCCCTGGCACAGCCACAGGGGTCCCAACAGCCACCCCAGCCTGGCACGAGAGCACCTCAGTGTGTGGGTGCCTGGCTGGGTGTGCCACATCCTCCAGTGCTCCTTCCCTAAGGGCTGAGCTGAGGGTACCCCTGACCGGCCAGGTGAGCCACTGGCAGGATCCTGGTTCTCCTCCTGCCCCTCTATCCCCAGCTTCATCTCACCCAACTCACTTCAGTCCACGTCCCCGGGGTCCACATCTGCAGCTCTGCCCACGCCAGTGACCCTTCCTGCTTCCACACATGCTCCTCGCCTCTGCCTCCACCCCTGCTCTGCCTGCTCAGAACTAGCAGGACAGCTAGTAAAAAAACCCAGCAATTTTTATTCAGGATTAATAGACGCTTTTAGTCATTATTTTTCACAACTTGAGAGGATTTATTTTGTTTGATCCTGGGATATAAAATCTTTCCCTTCAGGGAAATTCCCACTGAAAGTACTAACCTAAATAAGAAGTTTTCTTGTAAAATCTCAGAAGGAGCTTTCTTTTGAAAATGATGACACTTCAGAGAGAGTTTGCAATGAGTTTTACTTTGAGTGCAACACAGCTTGACCGTAATTATGGAGCTGTCTCTGCTGCTTCGTTAAACAGATAAATAACAATAAGAAGCAGATTTGCTTAATGTCACTGCAGAGTTTGTGAGCCAAGTTCAGTATGTTAAGTGCTACACCAGCGTCTGTGCTGACACTTGAAGCAGAATAAATAACGACAGACACAACATGTGGGGGACAGGGTGCTGCTGGAGCATCCTGAGGTCTCCAGGAGCTGGTGCTGGCGGCTGTGCCTCAGGAAGTGGGTGCACCTTTTACTGCATTTCTACAAGCTGATCTGTAACCCAAACCAGGCCACGTGCACAGGAAAGCTGAGCTCCTCACGACACAAGAAAATCTCTTTTTGTGTCAGCAGCAAGACTGACCTCTCCTCCAGGCTGCAGCTGCTCTGGTGCCGCTTGGTATCAATAAACTGCTGGAGGAGGTTGGTGAAATCAGGAAAACACCAGATTGTGAGTGCTGCACTGGCACCCATCAGCAGCCTCTTGGCAAACGGAGCAGCCAGCGCAGCGTGTGTTTCATTTGTGAAAGCAGAGCCCCAGCACGACTGCTCATAATTTGGTTGGGGGGAATGAAGTGAGACGCTGCTCTGCTGAGCTGCAGTCACACAAGGATAGCGCTGTGCTGAGTGCTGTGCCCGCAGCCTGGCCGGGATTGGGGCTCAGCCCTGCCTTGGCGGCCTCGCACAACCCCGGCTCATCACACACGGCCCATCCTGCCTGCCCCAGCTGGGGCTCCTGGTGCACATCGCCCTTCCTGGCTGCAGAGCTGCACCCTGGGCAGGATTTGGATCAAGGAAGAACAGGGGAGTTGGCATCTGCAGCACCGCATTGGCCCAGCACCTGCCCTCCCATCCCCAGAACCAGTTCTGAGAGACAAATGCCATCACTGCCACTTGTCTTCTAGATATTCTGATTAGAACAATTAAGCTGATTAATGTAAACCAGAAATGAAACTCAGAGAGAGGAGGGGGAGGATGAAAACCGCTCATTACCCCAAGCCTCCTGGGATTCCAGGGAGCCAGCTACAACAACCTGCTCCTGCTGGGCACTGCTGCCCTGAGTGCCAGGTGTGACATGCCACGAGGCAGCACTGGCACTGGGGAAGCTGTGAACACAGACCATGGCCAGAAACAGCACTGTGTGGTTTTGTTTACTACAGCAAGTACTTCCATGAGGTCTGTGCTCTAAGGGAGTGCAGAATTATGGCAGAGATGCAGCCAAGAGCGTAAAGCGAAGAAGACACGAGACATGGAAAACCACCCACTCCTGACCTCATTCTCTTGGAGTCAGTGCAAAATCTCTCCAATCTTTGCATGTAAATTAACTGATAAATTAAACATGAATTTTAAGTTGATGACATCCCTTTAAATAAACAACAACATTGGTATCTTGCTTGCAGTCAGCTCCTGATCAATTATCTGTGTTTTCACCAATGTGCTGTTGAACAGTGTCTGCAGCTCCTTCCTGCACTGCAGCATCCTGAATCAAAGAACCCTTTCACACGAACATCACGGGCTGAAAACAATGGAACTAACACCACTTCTTCAGCTTAAATTGCAAGCAGACCACAAAATTACGTAGATTTTTTCCGTCAGAGAACTCTAGGCAGCAGAGGCAATCGTGAGGGATCCAGTAACATCTCTGAGTAAGTGCTCGGCAAGTGGATCTTCCTCGTCCTGAAGCTCTTTCTCAGGCACTGGGGAACTGCAGCAAACAAACCCCAGAGCTGCCATGTGTCCAATGCCCTGACATCTGCATGTTGTGTGTGGTGGGTGCTCCTTCGAGCTCCCTCAGGAATATTGCACCTCCAAACAGCCCTGCTGAAGGCTGGGACAGCCACCGCTGCCTCCTGTGGGGCTGGAGGTGTTGACACTCTTACCCCGGCTCGGATGGGTGGACAGACAGAGGCCATGGAAGGTGTTGAGATGTGGTGCAGAGTGGAACAGGCTGGGAGGGGACATCACTGCAGTCCTGCCCAGAAGTCCCAGGGGAGTGGGAGCATCCACAGCTGGCCCAGTGCCTGGGTGTGGCTGGATCCTGAGGTCTGGGGGCTTTGCCGTTAATCTTTGGCCCTAAATCTCAAAATAAAAAAGAAGTCAAAATTTATCCTTCCCCTCTGAATTACTTTCTTGGCAAAAGTATGAGCTGTGTGACAGCTGCTACTTCAGACACTAAAAATGCTCATTCATCACAGAGAATAAAACCCCTTGTTGCTGTTGAGCCGAGAGCCCATGTAATCACCATGTAACTGAATTAGAAATGGGTGACTTTGCTCAGCTTCAGTTTCATATGATCCAGACAAGACCTGCTTCGCTGACTCCTCTGAGAACTGCACTTTATTACAGCTTCAAAAATTCAATAATGTTCAGAAAAAAAGCTGACTTTTATGACCTCAGCCAGTGCCCACCACGCCTTGTGCCATGTAACGTTTATATCCTGAATTTCCAACATCAGCATGAGGCTCTTTGAACTTGGGCTTTGCTGGTTTTCTCATTGCTGGGATTGGCTTTCTGCTGCTTAATCGGAGGTGCAATGTGCAGGATCTGGGGTACAACACCCAGGACAGGGGGTGCATCATCCAGGAACTGGTGTACAATGCCGAGGAGCTGTGAGAGCAGTGCCCAAGAACTGAGGGTGCAATGCCCAGGGTCCAGGGGTGCACTGACCGGGATCTGGGGGACAACACCCTGGACAGGGGGGGCAGTGCCCAGGGTCCAGGGGTGCACTGACCGGGATCTGGGGGACAACACCCTGGACAGGGGGGGCAGTGCCCAGGGTCCAGGGGTGCACTGACCAGGATCTGGGGTACAACAGCAGGAATTGGGCTGCAATGCCCAAGATCCAGGGGTGCACTGACCGGGATCTGGGGTACAACACCAGGGGCAGGAGGTGCAGTGCCCAGCATCTAGGGTTGCCCTGACCAGGATCTGGGGTACAACACCAGGAACTGGGGGTGCAGTGCTCAGGATCCAGGGGTGCACTGACCAGGATCTGGGGTATAACACCAGGAACTGGGGGTGCAGTGCTCAGGATCCAGGGGTTCACGGCTGCTGGGCTGAGCCGACTGACAGCAGCTGTGGCAGCTCCGGCTCCGCGTGTCCGTGGTGGCTCCGCGCCCCGCAGGGAGCTTTGCGCAAGGCGATCTGCTGTCAGGATTTGCACATAAGTCACAGGGTTTAACCGAAATCCAATTTGCCGGAGAGGAGTGTTGGTTTAGATTATGGAGGAACAATTTACTTGTGGGTGTGCTGGGAGGGGAGCGGGCAGGGCAGGGGACTGGGGGGGCCCTTCGCTGCCATCGCCAGGTTTGGTGGAGACTCACTGAGCCTGAATAAAAACAAATGTAAAACTGATAGGTACATTTGTAACCCATTACCAGGCTGACTTTATGAAACCCTAAACTCGCTGGCAAGCGGAGGGAGGTCGCGGCTTCCAAAATATTTTTTCTTAAATGAGAAAGTTGCTTCAGACTGCGCTGGTTCTCCCGCGGGCGCCTGGCCGAAGCCGAGCCCCCACACCTGGACCCTGGCTGCACCTCACCCTAATCACCTGAGGCAGCACTTCCAAGCCCTTGGTGCACGTGTGGGTGTCACGTTCATGTCCCCAGTCCCTGATAACCACCACAAGGAAAAGCTGATCCATTGCCATGGGTGGGGATCAGCCAACAGGCCCCGGGGAAGTTTCAGGCAGGCAAGCTGGAGGCCGTGGATCCCTGCCCGCGCCTCCTTCGCAGGAGGGGCACCGCAGCCTTCTGGCCTGGGAGTGGTGTGTGAGCATCAGTGTCCCATTAGGGACATCTGGGATAGCCCAAGCACTCCCCAGGCCTCACCACCGCACCAGCTCGAGAGGCGCTGGGGGATGGAGACATCAAAGGTGTCTCCTTCCTTTGTGAGTCATGTGCTGGTGACTCATTGTGCTCCAAGCACTTGTAGGCGATGCTTTGGCCATTCCCATCATGTGTTTGTGTAAATCCCGTACCCAGCTGTTATATAACGCAGCGTATTCCCTGCTCTGCCAGGGACAGGCATGGTGTCACTGCAGAGACACCACAGCCCAACGCTTCTCTTCAGGGCAGGGGTCCCTGGTGAGGTGTTGGCAGGGGATCAGTGTGTGTCCCATAAAAACCCCATAGTGTCATTTCCACCTTTTCCCATCAGGGTGATGACACGACTGTGGCAGCTGAGGCTCAGGGCTTGAAGGCACTGGCAGCTCCATCCAGACCAGGGGATCACTGTGGGTCCCTGAGCGTGGCCAAAGACCCCCAGCTGTGGACTCCGTGTCTGTTCTGTTTTCATATTTACAGCTGTCAGAGCAGATTCTGAAATCCCTTACACCTGTCTTTTCCTTGGTGGGGACACAGTGAGGAATCCTGAGGGGAGCAGGAGTGAAATTTCCCTGGAAGACCAGGCCTCCTGCAAGGATGCATCTCCCTTCACTTGTCAGCACCAGTGCAGGCTCTCGTATCGGGTTCCCACGCACAAAGGAAGTTACCTGCCCAGGCAGGAGCTTCCATGATGTGCTCACACCTGAAAATCTGACCCTCAAATCCTGTGCAACCCACACGAATTTTGAAAGCAGAAATATTGGGTTTTATTTCTCAAAGGAAAATAAATGTGATTTCAGAATAAATCAATAGAACATGACTTTGCTCAGTGGAATAAGCCAAGCGGAGACATGGAAAAATAAACTCTCTCTGACGATTCCTGCTGAAAGATTATCATCTCTGTGGGTCATGGGATCAGCGCTGGAATGGCAGCACTTGAACCCTGGCAGGCAGCCCGCGAGCTCTGACAGATGTTCCTGGCACTGAGGCACGAGGATGCTTTGCTGATTGCTCCTGGGCTAGACGAGGCTGGCTCCTGGGCAGCCTCAGAGCCCCGTGTGCCACGCTGGGGGTCAGCCTGAGCCTCCCCCTGCATCCCTGGCATGGAGGTGGTGGGCTGGGACAACACTGGGGGGTAAGGCAGGTGGCAGGGACAGTGGCTGAAGAGCTGGGGCCCCACCAGCAGCCTCTGGAGATGCTGAAGCATCAGGAAAGGCTCCAGAGGCACCAGGGATGCCTCTGCCTCTGTCTGTCCTGTGCATGGATGTGGCTCCCAATGCCCTGGAAGACAGCAGCTGCCCACCCCTGTGCCCACCTGGTTCCTGCCCACGCAGCCAGGGCAGAGCTTGGATGCCCTTCGGGGCCCTACACCCCCTGGGGTGGCCCCGCTTCTCCATCCTCCTCCCCTTATGGGAGGTGACAGTGTGAGACCATGGAAGAGAGATTTGAGAAGGATGGCAGGACAGAGCCCCACTGCCAGCTCAGAAGGTGATACCTGGAGTCCCAGCAAAGTCACTAAAATGGGGAGAAATTCTCATTTAATTTGGTTCATTTGTTATAATGATTCTTCACCATGGTCCATATTAAACACTTCAGTGATTTTTGTCTCTAAAACCCTCTTGCAGGGATCGTGATGAAAGGTATATTTATTGTACTTCGGCTTGGAAAGTTGTTTCAGATGTTTCCAATTCATCAACCAGTTCAGACATCTGTTCCTGGTTGGGGCAGAAAAGCTTAACTCACACACACACACAAAACCTGCTCATTTTGGAGGGTTTTATGATGAGCCTTCTAATCCTGACAAGTTGTCAAATAGTGCTAATGGCCACATCATTCACGGCCCCATCACCCCGGCCCCAGGCAGGAGCCTGTGGCGACCGCTGGGCTCAGGGGGCTCGGTGATGTCCCCGAGCCTGGTGAGACCCCTGGTGCCGCCGTGAGAGGCTGGTCCCAGCAGGATGTGGCCAGGACTGCACAGCCGCACTGACCGGCTCTACTCAGGATTGCAAAATCTGGCTCTAAGCTGGAACAAAACTATAATATTTAGAAATACTCTGGTACGGCAAATCAAACCTCAAAGAAGATTTGGGGGAGGGGGTTGAGATGTTTCAGTGAGGCAAAAAATCAATGACTTTGTTTGGTTACAACTTGTCAATAAACACAGTCCATTTCGGTACCAAAAAAGGCAGCGAGGTCATTCCAAACAAAAAAATCAAAGTGATTCATTCAGAAAATGTCAAAACAGGATGTTTTGATACTGTCGGCGTCTATTTCCAGATTTCTTTCGAAAGATATTTTGGTTCAACGGACCAGGTTGCAGGAAGTGCTGGGATTTCGGAAGAAGAACCACATGCTCTGACAGGTCAGGGCAGACACATCGCCCTCGCTGTCGCTGCTCCAAGATTTCCGTCCAGCCCGCGTCAATCCCGGCTGCTCAGCGGGCTGGGATGGCCACGAATCCCGTGGCTGAGCCTGAGGCCAAGGTGACGGCAGCGCTGCTGGGCCGGTGCAAAATCAAACCCCTGAGTCCAGACAAGGTGCACACACATGGGCATACATGGACACACGTGCACACACATGGACACACATAAACACACATGCACACATAGACACACACATGTACACACACATGGATACCCATGCACACACATGGACACACACGCCCACAGGGAAACGCACGTGCACATAGAGGGACACACACGGACACACATAGGCACCCACATGGACACACACACGCACACATAGACACAGATGCACGAATGTGCACACAGATGGACATACACAGACACACACATGTACACACATGCACACGCCATGGACACACACATGGGTACACATGTACATACATGGACAGACACGGGCAGACACGGACAGACACATGCACACACACATGGACACACACACATGCACACACACACACACACACGGACACACAGGGACACACACACGCACACATACATGTACATACATGCACATGCACACATATGGACACACACACACACACGGACACACAGGGACACACACATGCACACATACATGTACACACATGCACATGCACACATATGGACACACACACATGCACACACACAGGGACACACACATGCACACACACACACGGACAGACACATGCACACATACATGTACACACATGCACATGCACACACATGGATGCACACACATGGACATCCATGGGCACATACACATGCACACAGACACACAAGGGCACACATGAGCACGCACACATGCACACACACATGGACACAAAAGGGCACACATGGGCACACACACACGTACACACATGGACATACATGGACTCACACGTATGCCCACACACGTGCATCATATGGACTCACACGTATGCACACGCACACACAGGCACGCATGGGCACACATGGACACAAAAGGGCACATATGGGCACACACATGGGCACACATGTACACACATGGACATCCATGGACTCACACACACACACGCAAACATACACACGCACATGCACACATGCACACATGGACACACACATATGGACTCACACACACACACCTGGTTTCTCCAGCCAGGACAAGGGGGTTGGTGATGGATGTGACCTTACAGTGCAGCACCAGGGAGTGAGGAGTGAGATGCCACCCGCTGCCCCCCACCCCCAGGCAGGCAGGGGAGGCTGGGGACACTCTGGGGACACTCTGGGGACACTCTGGGTACTCTTCTGGCTGCACTGACAGCTCTGGAAACCAGCGGCTTGCAGCACCAGGCTGCTTTCCCAGGGGAGTGAGGTTCTGGGAATGTCAGCTCCTTAATTAATCCTGAGCCTTGTCACCTTCCTGGGGCATGAACCCCTGGACACACTCTGCATCTGGCCCAAAGGGAGAGTGAGAAAAGTTAATTGAACTACGTTCCTCAGATTCACACAGAAGTTCCCCTGTTTGCTCGTGCCAAGCAACCTGAGAGATTCCCACAGACTAATCCCTGGAGAGAGACAGACTGTCTCGTGACTCGGCAAGTGCCACAGATCCCGGCCGGGTGAATCTGCCCTCCGGTGCCATGCAGAGATTCTTTAATTAAAGCCAATGTTGCCATGGTGGGGTCCAGAGAGCTCCTGACAGATTCAGGCTGGGGAACAAGAGCCGACGCACAATCTCATTAGCACCTGCAGCTCCGGCTGCTTATTGGATTGGGATGCTTTGAATTTTTATTGTGTGGCCTACCGGTTCTCACCTCTCTGGCGGCATGAGCAGCAGGTTTGGGGCAGGTTGCAATCAGCCCAGCACCAGCATGTCCCAGTGTGACAGGACCCTCTCTGCAGGTGTTGGAGGAGCAGCAGCTTCTGCTCAGGCCTTGGGAATGAGGCAAGTTTTGGTGAGCTTGTGCCAGGCATAGATATCTGTTCTCCCAGCAGCTTGGTGGGGAGGAAGGAGCAGATTCTGCCCTCAGCTCGGGGAAGGACTGCTGACAGCCAGCAGAGCATCTTGCAGTCACCTCTGGAATGGGAGAGGACGGTTGACTCACAGCTCCCAGCGCTGCTGCCCACACTCCCAGGCAGTGGCTGCCCTCAAGGTGGCCATGCCACACGGGGCCAGTCACACCCTGGGGAGCTGGAGCAGGTCACACTGGTGCACAGGCACAGAAGGGCTGCAGTGCATGCTGTAAGCAAAGTGACAGGATGCAGAGGTGTTTCCCACCCCATCCCATCCCATCCCATCCCATCCCATCCCATCCCATCCCCTCCCATCCCCTCCCATCCCATCCCATCCCATCCCAGGATGGTCACACTGGGGTTTTCCCTGTCCACCAGCACACAGCCCATCTGCTGAAGCACTGATGAGCTCTCCGGGTCTGTTCCTCCCCCAGATTCCTAGTAGAGAGAATTCACCTTTTTGAAGTAATTCTCATCTTTTCCAGCTTTATTTGCGAACTGAATGAAAATCAGAACGATCCAACCTCAAAGCCAAACCAAGATGCCAGGAGCATTGGGGCACCACCCTGGATGAGTAGAACTCCAGTACTCACTGAAGGGCAGAGACTCGCTGCTGTTCCTCATCCTGCACCCCACTCTGCCATCCCCTCGCATTCCCAGGCTCTCTCCGTGGCCAGTGCCAGTTCCAAACAGGGTGTGCTGAAGCCTCCGAGGCACCCTGGGCCTTGAGGAGCCGGGCAGCACTTGCTGTGGCTGCTGTTGTGCTTCCAATTAGCCCACATCTGCTCCCACTCTCCCTGCGCCCACCCCACCTCGAGCGCCTGCAAGTGATTTTATGCAGCAATAACAGAAATCACGAAACCTGAAATGAATCTAAACAAAAGGAATCATTCAAATTGCCCTTAACCCCTTGAAGGCCAGGGCCCTGTGTGCAACCAAAGGCTGTGGTTTCAACATGCTCCATGACACAGATCCAGCTTCTTGACCCAAGGCTTTACAACCCACAGGAGCACCAGCGGCACAGCTGGCCCAGGCTCCCTGGCATGGTGGGTTTTTTATGTTGGGCTTGTCCGGCACAGATGTGTGGGGCAATCCCCCACAGCATCCAGCGAGCGGGGGGTCCCACTGTGACACTCGATTGCAAGTTCTAGAGTTTTCCAGCTGGAAGGAACAGACAGATTTGCACTGGGAAAGCTGCTGGGGCATCCTGCGCTGCCCTTTCACCCGTGCTATGTGATGTAAGATTTAATGCCTCCTTGGCTTACATCTGCTGCTCCAGGCCAGGTTCCTCCTGGGATTGCGAGATGGTTTTCACACTGGATTCTTTGGTCCTCAGAGGATTATCTGGACACACGCAACTGCTGTGACTGAGCAGCAGCCATGACCTCAGCCCATGAATGGAGCTGTCCTATTCCATGGCCACTCTGGGGTTCCTGCCCTGGAAGGCTCCAGATGTCCACAGCAGTTTTATTACCCTAGTCCAGAATTCTCAAAGTCCCAAATACATAAATAATAAAGCGCCTTTTTTTTTTTTTAATTATTTCAGGAACGCACCAGCTTCTTTCAATATAGCCCAGTTCTGAGGCATTTCTGTGGGTTGTTGCAAATGACCTCCAAGCAGGAGGTTAATGCTGGTGGTTGTGGTTAGCAGTCACCCACGAGCTGGAGGCTCCTGACACTGCTAACAAGGCACATGTGTGGGAGCGGAGGATGCGGCGTGTGGCAGCACCAGGATTTCCTGTGTTCGGGGTTGACTGAAGCTCTCTGGCAGCACGAGGTGCCAGGGCTCAGGTTTCCCTGACCTGCTGCAGCAGGCTGCAGGCAGGTGGCACTGGGCTGGCAGCAGGGTGGTGCTGCCACACCAGCCCAGTGTCAGCTCAAGGACTGGGGCAACAAGTCCTGGCATGGAGGAGCCTCGTGCAGCCATGAGTGCCTGAAAGGGAAGCACATGGGTGGGAAATACCTTTCTGCTTCTGCCCCACCGGTGGGTTGGCACACATCCTCTCCTTTTCTGATGATCTCCATCACTAAGGGCTCCAATTTGGGCTAAAGATCCACCTTCACCTAAGGCTGGCTGTGATCTCATATTGGCTATTTCATTACAAAGCCCCATGTCGTGCCTGTGTGGCAGTGAGCATCCCCTAACTCTGCTCTTCTGTTCCAGCAGCAGAGAGGTGCTCTGCACACAGCAACCCACCCTCTCCTGCTCCCTGCTCCCCTCATTCCTAAGCACCAAAATTCCCAAATAAGCTCAACCCCAACCCTCGTGGCTGACTGGGGACACAAGCGCAGAGCAGAGAGCCAAGCACCGATTCCTTGTGCTGGCGTGGGGACCACAACCCGCAGTAACTCACATCCCCTATAGGAGTGTGGGTGCCACCTGATAATCTGAGGGGTGAAAAGGAGCATTAGAGGTGATTTATGCAGCAAATTAATGCCCACCTCTCCAGAGAGGTGTCAGATGAGGAAAAGGTGGAGAAGGAAGAAGGGCAGGAAGAAGGTGAGGTCCCCCACAGAAAGGTGGCTCATCACCACCCATCTGCATATTTGTGAAGCCCATTCTCATCTGTCTCAGTCAGATAAATCACTCCAAGGCCAGAATTTTCAGGAATTCTCCTCACAAGCTGAGCACTGCTCTGACAAACTGCACTGCCAAAGTGATGCCGTTTTTACAGCAGCAGTGTCATTTTGCTGTCATGCTGTAACAGCTCCTTTTGCAGAGGGGGATCTACACTCCTCTTCCTCTGCAGTCATAGTAAATGTGTTTTTCACTTTCTTACCATGCTTAAAAATAGCATAAAGTTTTTGCTGATCACATGATTTAAAAAAAAGACAAACTGAATGATGCAGGGAGTAAAACCATGTGGCACAGTAAAAACAAATTAGGCTCACATATGTTTTGTGTAACCCTCAAGACTTGTCTGTATTAGATATCGGTAATGAAAAGAATATTAAACTCAAACAGCACAGAATGCCATATGCAGAGGAATTCAAAGAGGAACAATGCATTTGCACAGGATGCTCCTGAATGGAAAATGCCCACAAATGAGCATTTTTTTTCCTTAGCTGTGGAAAAAAACCCTATCACTCTTCTACTTTTCCATAACTTTTTAGCAAGCTTTTAGGCACTGCTGTCACGTCACTGGAAGGTCTTTGTGCAGTCATCCTGTGGTTCAGGGGAGGTTGGGACACAGGTCACGAATGTTCATGTGCACAGCAGTGGGAGCAGTGAGGACCAGGGGCACTGGCAGGCGCCAGGCTCTCCTCTGACCCCAGTGATGGCCACCAGGAAACAGCCTTGGTTTTGCCCTGCACAGTGGTGAGAGGCGTGTCCAGTGGTCCATCCCCATTCCTGTCCTCATCCCATCCCATCCCATCCCATCCCATCCCATCCCATCCCATCCCATCCCAT
>VYZT01003329.1:136620-170856 GCA_013400735.1 Pomatostomus ruficeps
CGGGCCCAGCCCCGGGCAGGAACGCGTGTTTCTCCCTCCTGTTTACGAGCTGTGAGTGGGGATCCTCGCCGTGACTCACCGCCCGCAGCCACGGCTCAACCACAACTGTAACTTTCCAGTTTGCCTCAGAAACAGGGGGGAGGGCAGCGTGGAGGGGGAAGAGCTGGAAAATGTTAGGAAAAGGCAGCAAAGTCTCTAAAGAGGCTACAGGCAGCTGAGAAAAACAACAAATGGTCTTAGCAGGATACTAACATTTAACAAGAATTCCTTTAATTTAATCACAATAAGATTCACCAAGAGGAGGAAGAAACAGAAAGCTTCATCTGAGCATTTAATGAAAAAATCTTCACACTACAGGCCAGTGCTCCTGCAATTAATTCCCCTCGGTGGAGAGTTTCCATGTGCACCTCCAGAGTCAGAGCTTTCACGCCTTGGCATTTGCAGAGCAACCGAAGGGTTGACGGAAATTAATTCGCTTTAATCTTCTGCATCTTCCTCTGATGTTTGTGGCATCGCAGGCATTGCCACAGCCACTCTCTGGGATGTCCCAGGTGGAAACACAAGAGACAGAAAACAGCAGGAGGCTCTGTTGGTGAGAGCAGCATCCATGAGGGCTCCCTCCATGAGGGACCCTCGCAAGGGAACTTGCAATGTGATGTCCACAGTGGGTGACTCTGCCCTGGGCACGGGGGTGTCACAGTGGGTAAGTGCTTCCCCTGCCCTGCCCTGCAAATAAAATAAACTCATTTGGGTTTTACGTGGAGAGCAGTTTTTACTGCCGCTGAGCTCAGCCGCGGTGCGGAGCAGCCTGAGTCAGACAATACAAATGACACATCCTAAACGGCATTTTTAAAGGCTCAAAGCAAGCTTGTAAAGATTTTATTTGTATACGAGGCTGTAATGAATAAAGGAGTTGGCACTGCCGCCTCCACCACCCTCCAGGAGCCCTGTCTGCCTTCCTGAAGGGAACACGCCAGGGAGCGGTGGCCGTGACGCCAGGCCCTCGGTGCCTGGGCAGCCGTGACACAGGGCTCAGGGCACAGGACTCGGGCTGTGGGGCTCAGGGGTACAGGCAGACGTGGCTCTGATGCCATCTCTCACTCCCCCTGCTCACACTGTAGGTGACACAGTGCCCCGTTTCCAGGCTTGCTGCTTTGGGAAGCATCTTAACAGAAACGCTTTGCATTTAATCATTTTCCTTGGGAAAAAAGCAGGAGTCAAGGATGGTGCGAGCAAGGGAGGGCTGTCCTGAAGCCCTTGCCCTGCACATTGACCTGCTCCGAGCCTGGCTGCCCCTGTCATGCCACGCCTGCCTCCCCAGGCAGCTCCTGACCCCCCCCAGCCTCCCCAGCACAAAATCCGATGCTGTCTTTTCCCAGACACCCTTCCCAGGCTGCACACGGTGATTTCACCAGCTAATCCCGGGCAACTGCTGAACCATTGTCTGCCCAGCGCTGAGCTAGGATATTATGGCTGGGAAAACTTCCTTCCGATCTGCAAGCTGTGTGAACAGAACTTGTTTAAAATAGCTGCTTTGACAAACAAACAGAGCCAGCTCCATTTCCATCGGCATCTCCCCTCCTCAAACATCAACATTTGCGTTTCAGTAACAGGAGACGGCCTTTGGAGCAACCACAGCCGAGGCCGTGCGGATCCTTGCCAGTATTGCTGGCAAAGGGCAGGAGCGAGGAAGATGCTGAATGGTCAATTTGGGCAGTGACAGAAGCCCTGTTGTCCCAGCAAGGCCCTGCCAGCAGCCACTCTCCCTGCCCCGCAGGGTGCCTGAGTGGCGAGAGGCACCTCAGGCACCTCAGGAAGGGGCTGGTATTCCTGGGTGCATTCCCTGGGATGGAAAGGAGCATTGCTGTCAGAAAGCCCGTGAACCGCAAAGCATCCCAAGGACAGACTTTGAAGCCCACGTTGTTTTCATTTGGATGTTATTATTTAAAAAGTCACTTGCGTGTTTTCTGGTAAAACAGTTTGCTGCAATGTTTCCTCTTCTCCTCTCACTCTGAGAAGAACCCGACAGGAGCACACATGGGGCCTGACTCTGGGGATGGGATGGGATGGGATGGGACGGGATGGAGGTAGTTGTCTCATGAAAAACCTCTGCAAGTGACCAGAGTAGAGATGGGGACAACATCCTGGGCACCAGATCCTGTCAGGCCTAGCTGACACTGGGTGCCCAACCTTCGACCTCCCAGAGCTGGGGATGAAGCTGAAAAAGGGCAGGAACTCTCTGGGTTTCCAGCATGGTGTAGCCTTGCTGCAGGCAGTGCAGAGGCAAAAGGTAAAAATTCTGAGGAGGAAGAAGGCTGAGTGGCTGGATTGGTCTGCAGCCACTGCCACTGCTCAGGGGCTGTGGGTTTGGGCCACCCACCACCAGCACAGCCCCGCACAGCTGGCACAGCTGGTACAGCTGGCAGGGCCACGCTGCAGAGCTGTGTGTTGTGGTGCTGCAGAGGATCAGGCTGTATCTAGAGGTGTTTGATAAAGCCAAACAAGCTTGTACAAAAATGAATCAGCACGGCATTGGGACAGGCAGGAACCCAGGAGTGCTGCTGCTGCCTCCCCAAGCCAGTTCTTGAGAGGAAAGGGTGTCCTGTGCTTTGGAAATCACTTTCACTGACTTTTAAACCCAGAAGATCCCTGCTTAGCTGGAAACTACCCCTCCAACAGAGAAAATTAATTATGTCCCGAAGACAGTGTGAGAAGCAGCAAGGAGGCCAGCTGGAAGCAGCCGGAGTCCTCTCGCACCCAGGGCCAAGTTCCATTTCGCATGACATCAGTGGGTGCTTTGGCTGCGATGCCAGAGTAACCAAGGTCTGTCCCGGGTGTAGACAGCTGCCTGCATAGAGAGGAGAAAAGCCAGGCCTCTGGATGGTGCTCCCAGTGTGAATGATTCCCTCCCTGCTCCTTGTTTGTTGGGCTTTGGAGTGCATTGCCCTGAGCCACAGTGCAGGCTGGTCTGTCCCCAAGCTATCACGGGGAGAGCAGGACCCACCAGCCTGTGCAGCCCCATTGCCCAGAGAGCCCAGCGAGGAGAAGCTGGTTTGGGACTGGGCATCCCCCTGCCTCTTCCCCTGCAGGACACAGCTGGAAGCCCCAAGGGGCTGGGGAAAACTAGGGGGGCTGCCTTGGGGGGTGGTAGGTGACTGTGCAAACTCCCTTTGCCCATGGGGAGGGCGAGTGTGGCCATGGGAGATGCTTTCAGCTCTGGGGACTGGCCATGGACTGGCAGAGAGCTGTCCCCAGGGCCTCTCATCCACCCAGACCAGTGACAGGACAAGAGCCTCACTGAGGGAGATCATTTGACTCCAGCAGCAGCCCTTGGGGACAGCTCCTGCTGGGGTCAGTGCCCTGTTGGGTGACACTGTGTACGCAGCCCACGTGACGTGCAGCAGCCCAGGATGGATGTGTGCAGCCTGCTCCTTCCTATACTGAGACAGGAGCACTGTGCCTGCAGACACTGTGAAGAAGGGGTGAAGTGACACAGTAGAGTGAAGACGTGGGGACAGCCTGGGTGACACCGCCATCCTCAGCTGCAGTTGTGTGTCAGGGACGGTCCCTGCTCACCTTGGGTATCTCATCTCCCTGCACTCCTCTCGCTGCAGCACCAGTCCTTCAAGCCCAGTTCCCTGTGTGGCATGGGGCCACCCCTCCTGGGACCGAGCGGGGCAGAAGGGGTCACTGGCACAGGATCAGCACAGATCCTCTGAGTTCATCCCTGTGCAGCTCCTGGGCTCCAGCACAGCCAGGCAGCCTTGCCACGAGCTGGGGAGGCCTCGCACCATGCGCTGCCTCCCCTGCCAGCAGCGCTCAGGTTACACTTGACATAGTGAAGTGGCAGCAAAATGGATTTAATTTATTTACTTTTTAAATGCAATGGTGGAAAACAAAACATGTTGCAAAAGTTGTTTGTTTCGTACCAGCTCTGCACAGAGCCGCTGCAGAAGGAGTGGCTCCTGGCAGCTCGGCTCTTCGGAGACGGGCGATTGCTGGGCTGACACGCTGTGCCAAGGACCAGACGGCTGCTGGAGACACCCTCCCTCCCCAGGGGCTGTGCTGGGCATGGCCAGGCCTCAGACCAGGCATCTCCCCAGACAGGGTGCCTGTGACCATGGGGGCTCCTGTGACCACGGGAGCTCCTGTGACCACGGGGGCTGCCCCAGTGGCAGGCAGAGCCTAAGCAAATGATGAGGCAGAGGGGCTGTCAGTGGGGGACAAGCTCCTCCCCACCCTCCAGCTGCCTTTGAGCTGTTCCACCCCACGCCTGCTGCCTCCAGAGCAGTCATGGGGCAGAGACAAGGGTGGGACTGCGCCTGTTCAGCACCTCTGGGGAGAAGGGGCATCCACCAATGCAGCCAGCACCTCACCAGGCAGGACAGGGCATGTGGAAGAGGTGGGAGCCATTGGCAGGGCTCTCCCATCCCACCAGCAGTGGGGTGGCCGCTCTGCAAGGGGCTCGGCAGCGGCAGGGCTGGGGCTGCTGTGTCCTGAGAGCCCGGCCCCGTGATGCACCCCGAGGCACCACCTCCCTCCGTCCAGACTTTCCCGTGGCACCGTCAGCGCTCAAAATTTATGAGGGACCACCAAGCCTGGGCATTGTCAAGCACCTAATTGAAAACACTGTAAAGGCAACACGGCAACATGGCCTGAGAGCCGATGCTGATGGCCACCCAGGTGCCTTGTGGCACTGGGGTCCCAGCGCGGCACGACTGGCATGCAGTGGCAGCGCCAGGCCAGGATCCCACTTGGTGGGCACTGCTTGGCTCCAGGTCCATCCCAGTCAGGCATCTGCGGAAAGGGGAGAGGCCCCAGGGAAACCTCCCACAGATGTGCTGCCTCCCACACAGGAGGGTGCTCTTTCCCAGAACTTTGGTTAGGAGATACTCATGAGTTAATTAATCCTCGAGTTTTTAAGCAGAGACATATTTATGAGCCCTGGAAGAGGCTGGGGCCCAGAGAGACATTTCTTTATTCTTCCTCCAGCTCAGCTGAAGGAAACCATAAGGGGAAAGAGCGACTGAGCCACGAAAGCATGGAAGATGGACTTCAGGCTGGTGATGGGGAAACAAACCCCAACTTGCCAGGGTGGGAACAGTGGCCAAATGACTGCTCCCTTGCCTCTCCTTTGTCTCCTCATCCTTTGTCTACGCTGGTCAATGGGTGCCGGGGTATCTCCAGTTTGAAGTGCAGATGTAAAGCCCACATGGGGTGTGAGCACCCACCATGAACCTCCCCAGCTCCTTCAGCTGCAAGGAAGGTGTCATGGTCTCATTTGTCCCCTTCCCTGACACCCGTGGGGAGCACTGGCCTCAAACTTCCAGCTCCCCATGCCCAGGGGATCTCACAGGCTTTTGTGCCAGGAGATCTAGGACACAGCTGTAAGCAGGTGGAAGTTACCAGTGATGCCAGCAGCCCAGGGAGCAGAGCGCAGCGCTGGCAGAGCAGAGAACATCAGCCAAGGCATCAATGTAAAACCAAGAGTGAAGGACACATCCACCGTGCTTTTGTTCGGCTCTGCTGCATCCCAAGCAACCGAGAAAATGTGTGATTGGGACAACCAGGTACCTTCCTGGGCAGGGCACATTTTTCCAGGCTAAAAGCTCTGAACAGAGGCTATTTTGCTTTTACCCCTTTCCTCAGAGTGCGCTGCTCATGGCATTCCCTGTCCCTCTGCAATCATCAGTTTATCTATCCACCTCAGAGGATGCTTCCTCGGCTTTACTGCGCATCTTGGCCAATAGCAATGGAGAAATGTGGCCACCACATGTTGGCAGCAATTGAATCCTGGGCACATTTTTTCTCTGTGCAGCCTTTAAGCTGTGGGAACCATTTCAAAGGAAACCATTCCCCCTATAACATGCTTGTGATCTGAAGATGTCTATTTAGATGGCAGCCCGGCATTAATTTAGCAATTCACTACAGAGTTTGGCGTGATGTTTAAAGCACTAAAATAAATTGTGGTGAAGTCGTTTCCCTCAAACCAGATTGTGTGGTTTACATTATTTGTCAACCTTAAGTACAACTGGCATGTTTGTATCACTCATGCAAAGCCCCATTGTGCCTCTCTAGAAGGGGGAAGAATCCGCACAGAAATGCATCCAAGTTCCTGCCCCGGCAGTTTCATGTCCCTGGGAGATCTGCCCCGGAGGCACGCAGCCCAACCGGCTGGAAGAGAGCCTGGGCTTTCCTCAGGACCATGGGTGTTAAGTGCAGGCTCATATAGGTTGTATTACAAAGGGCCGATTTAATCAGAGGCAGATTTGCGCTCTCCGCCTGCAGTGCCTGAACTCCGGCGAGCCGCGATGGCTCCGCACACACGCGAGCGCACACACGCACGGTGCTGCGGGGCTGGGGAGTGACCCTGCCTGCCCACCGAGGAGGGTGCCCACGACCAGCCCGGGGACAGCCTGCCCTGCTGCTCCACCCTCTTACCCTGCCCGATGTGCCCAGGGGACGGCAGGGAGGGAAGGAACAGGTGAGGGAAGGCTGCCCCGAGCTCCTCGGGAGCCCGACGGGGATCTGGGTTTGCCTTCCGGCAGCTCCTCTCTCCCCGACGGGATGGTTTGACGACAACCCTGGCGTGCCCAGGGGAGCCGGGACGGGCTGCAGGCTGCCGGCGACACCTGGAGAGGTGTTCGCTTTGTGCAGGCGAAGGTGTTGCCCCGGCCTGGCTGGAACACCAGGCACCACTGCAGGGTCCCCTGTCGCGCCGGCCGTGCCTGGCTGTCCCTGCCGCCCTCGGCTGCCGGTGATTCGCGTTCCGTGGGGACGAGCGCGGGGTCAGGCGGGGACAGCACGGCGGCACTTTCGCCAGCGCCGCCGGGAGCAGGTTGGCGGGGCGTGCTGTGGTGTTGCGCCTGCCTCTGGGCGAGCAGGCGGGATCTCGTCTGTGATCTCAGTGCTTTATCCCTTCCTTCCCTGCCCTCGGTCGCTGCAGCCAGAGAAATCCCCGGATGGCTGTCACAGCTCTCCGCACACAAGCTGCCTGGCAGCGCCGAGGGTGTTTCATTCCTCCACCTCCCAGCGGCTCGGCGATGCCAGAAGAGCGGTCCTGCGGGGAGCGGCCGAGGCTCTGCACTGACACAATCGCACTCGCACACATCCTCCAATCCCGGCAGCTGCCGCAGTCTCTCACTGAGGGTTCTCCCCACCCCACCGAGCCCCTACCCCGGGACTCCGGGATCACGGGGCAGGTCTGCCCTGCACGACAGAGACTCTCTCCCCTGCTCCTGGATGCTCTCATCACAAACCCTTGGGATACTGTCCAGCGACCAAGGTTCTGCTGTTCCCCTCTCCCTGCCCACCCGCAGCCCCTCTAAGCCCCCCTCCCTCCACCTGCCCCTCCTTTGCAGGTCTCTGGGCCCTGCGTGGAGCCCATTCCCCACCGTGCCCCCAGAACAGCTCGGTAGGAGTGTGCCGTCCTTGTTCTTCTCGCAGCAGCTCCTCAGCTACATTTCTTCTGTAGCATTTCTTCTGTAGCATTTCTGAATTGTAAGAGACACCCAATTTTCTGGAAATTAAACTGAGACAACAAAAAGCTCTGTTGTTCCCCGGAGCCGCCTGTGCTCTGGCCATGGGCATGTTTGTGCTTTCACTGGGTGACGGGAGAAACTCTTTGGCTGGAATGGAAATTCCAAGGGACGAGCAGAAGCCGAGCCAGGCTGGGCAGATATGTGGCAGCACCACACGCCTCCTCTTGTCCCAGGTACCCGGGCAGCGCCTGTTCTCGGCAGCGCCTCTCGATGAGACACTGCCCAGAAAGGCCGCACAAAAGCTCCCAGCCACGGCATTAAGTAATTGTCACATTTTTCTTCTGCAAGGATTAAAGTTCCTGCTAACCTTGCAAACCTTCATTGAGCCATTGTCACCCCCCGAAACGCGGCACAATCGCCAAGGGATTAGGGTGTCTGCGGAGCAGCCTGTCCCCGCTATTGTGCGCTCCCGGCGGGGGGAGGAAATCCTGCGACATCAGCCGATGAGTCCCTGCGGCGGGGACGCCAAATTCACTGCCGGCCGGGCACTCGGCAGCCCCCGGGGAACCGGGGGCCGAACGGCTGTGGTGGCACCTGGGAGCTGTCCCTGCAGTGGGTGGGTGGCCGGGAACACGACTGGGCTGGTGGCACCTGCACTCGGGGCTGCCCTCCCGGCACGGGCAGCCCCTGCCCTGGGCACCAGGGAGCCAGGCAGTCCCCAGCCCTGTCCCCTCGGGGCAGCAGGTCTTCCCACTCAGCTTTGCCAGGGACTGGGCTCTTGGATGCTGAGGAAACCCCATTAAAATTTAACAGGAAATACAGAGGCATAAAGGGAAGTTCCTGGCATTTTTGCCAGCTGTCGGCAGTGCCCGCTGTGTGCGCTGTGCTCAGGCACCTGGCAGCCACAGCGGAATCATGGCCAGGCCAAGCTGGATTAGCAGCTCATTCCCAAGGCCCTCCCTTTGGAGCAGGAGCAGATGAGCATGGCAGCAGCACAGACCGATGCTCTTGGGAGCAGGACTCCAGATTCTGCACAGCTCAGGCTTGCAGATGGGCAGGACAGGCAGAAGCTGTGTTGCAAGGATGCAAGAGGAAAAAGGAATGCTAAAGCAAACCCGAGATTTATGCACGTAGGTCCCAGGAGGGTCCTACAGAGTTTAATAAATGACAATTCATATTGTGGTTCCAACCCCCATGCTCAGTAGCAAAGGAAAAGGAGTGGGAAGTGTCTCCAGCACTGGGGCCATTGCACAACAGCAGAGAATGGAAAACAACCTCATCTGCTTCTCCCCAGCATCTGGGCCCTGCATCAGCATCCCTACTCCCATGGCGCTTTCCCAAGAGACAGAACCAGCCCTTCTAGAGAGCCACGGGGAGAATGGGGACAGGAGAGTCGCAAGTGTGGTGCTCAGGGAGCAGAGCCTGGCATCCTTCTGTTGTGCCCAGTTTGGGCTGCTCAACCAGTAAAACCCAATCACCAGCTCCAGCCCTCTGCCCCATGCAAACAAAGACTCTTCCAGCCAAGACAGAGTGAAGTCTCCATCATGGATGTCTCTGGGTCCTGCAGGTAGGTGTTCATTTCCGGAAAAGAGTTGGAGCAGGCTCATGGGGCGGCTGGGGTGGGGCTGCTCTCCTGCAGACCCGCACCAGGAGGATCTGTCATGGCAGATGTGGCATCTGGATGCCTCCACTCAGCAGGATCTGGACTTGCCAGCCCTTTGGCAGGACGCTCAGTGTTTGGAAGCCAGGATTGTTCCTGCTGTGCAGTGGGATTTCATGGCAGTTTTTAATAAGCTCTGCACGTGTTCGATAGTGCAAATAGGAACTGAACCTCCCCACAAGTGACAGCAGCCTGGCTGCCTGGTGCCTGCTGGGGCTTGACGGGAAAGATGTCAATTCACATTCAGAAACTTTCTGTATTCCCTGGGCACATGGGGACAATTTGGCTTCTTGTCCCTGGCATCATGGCAGGGGAAGGGCTTCTCACTCTGCCTTGAGGATGTGCAGGTGATAGCGCATGGAAAAACAGCACTCCTAAAACCAGACAGCGACCTGGAGCTCTTCTGCTAAATCCTGCGGGGGAGCTTTCCCCAGACACCTCTGCTGAAGGCAGTAAATGGGTTTTGCATCTTGATCTCTTTTGCTTCATCTGGAATAACTGAGAAACAAGTCCTGCAGTCAGGCTAGCTCTGCTTGGTCTCATCTCCTGAGGCTGAAATGAGCCCCCATGGACAAGGAAGGGCTGTTGAGGGCACTCAGTCTCCCTGTGCCTCTATGGGGCTTCTTCTTGTTGAATCGTCTTCGGACCACACCTTCTGTTCCATCAGGTGTGGTCTGAAGGGGATTCCATTTCCAAAAAGCAGGTGGTGACCGTGGTGAGCAGGATCCATCCCGAAACATCTGGAAAGAGACTGATCTTCAGAATGCAGCAGCAGCAGATGGGTTTAACGCCTGTTGAAAATTAGGCTCTGACTGTGTATACTGCCCTTAAAACACAAGCAGCCGCAAAATTCTTACTTTTCCAAAGGTAGGAGGTGGCGATGCTCCCACGTCGCTGGCCTGGCGTGTTCTGCGTGGGGCAGATTGCAGCCATGCACACACGGAGGCTGCAGGGAAACCGGGAAAGTTTCACTGGATTAATTTTTCACCAGAAAAGGTTGTGAGGTCCGGCATGGCTGTCCCACCCTGGGAGCAAAAGTTGGCGGATGCCAGCGCAGCCACCATCACGGCGGTCCGAGCCACCGCAGTCCCCGCTCCGCCGGCTCAGCGTGACCCATGGCTATTGGCTATTCCGGAGATGGTTTCTATGAGGACTTTTTTTTTTTGGTGAAAATGTTGAACAATTCTGGTTTCATCCCCATGTGGAGCGGGAAAAATTTTGAAATCTTGAACATTTTTGAGGGCTTAAAAACAATTTCCCACCCAGTTATAGCCACCAGTCTCATCAGGATGTGTTTGAAAACCCTCCAGCAGGAGCTGAGCAGAGCTGGTCTCAGCTGGATACCACTCTCGACGAGAAATGCCGTGGCAAAGGGTCATGTTTCTTCAGAAAAAAACTATCTTCAATAGCTCAGGAAGTTATTAGTGTCTGCTAACAATAAGAGCTTTGGATTGATTCAATAGATGCTCATTTTAATTGTAAAATGCCAGTAATGAGAAATGTGCCATCCAATGACTCATTTTTCCCTTGTAAAAATTATTGGACATTTTTATTAGTTTTACAAATGACAGGACCTCGTATTTCTGAGAACACTTTATACAAGCCTTGCACAAGCCCACTCTCATAAAAGCGTGTCTGTGGTGACATCCAGAGCCACAAGAAGGGGAGCGGTAGAAAGGCCCAAAGTGGTGAGGACAGCCCACAAGTGGAACTGGCAGGACCGAACCCCAAGAGGGTGGGAAGGGGTGGATACAGCACCGGAGACATGAGCCCCGGCACTCCTTCCCAGCAGTGCCTTTCTGGAGAGGCACGGGGCAGGCAGGGGGATGGGTGCCAGCCGGCGCCCGGAGGTCTGCCCGGCGCGGAGCCCCGGCGCGGGGCAGCCGCCGCGGCGCTGAGCGGCCGCCTGGGCGGGCGATGTGCGGGGCGCAGGGAGGGCAGGAGCCAGCCCCGGCCGAGCACAGCTGAGCCAGGTAAGCGCCGTGCCACGGCAGCGGGCAGAGCGGGACCACGGAACCTCCTCCTGCGCTCCCACGGAGCCGCTGCTTCGCGCCGCCATCCCAGCGCCCGGCGCGATCCATCCTGGCTTTATCTGGGCTGGAGACAGCNCGGGGCAGCCGCCGCGGCGCTGAGCGGCCGCCTGGGCGGGCGATGTGCGGGGCGCAGGGAGGGCAGGAGCCAGCCCCGGCCGAGCACAGCTGAGCCAGGTAAGCGCCGTGCCACGGCAGCGGGCAGAGCGGGACCACGGAACCTCCTCCTGCGCTCCCACGGAGCCGCTGCTTCGCGCCGCCATCCCAGCGCCCGGCGCGATCCATCCTGGCTTTATCTGGGCTGGAGACAGCCGGGCCCCGGCCAGCGCGCAGCTCGCCTGCCCTTGGCTTGCGAGAAACACGATAAGGGGTCAAGCGCGGCCAGGGAGACGGGGGCAGGGACACCGGGATATCCCGGAGCAGCCCGGCTCTCGGAGCAGCGCCGCTGGACTGTGGCTGGACGGGCTGGAGGGGAGCGCCGGCAACGTGTTCTTCTTGCGCCTGAGAACAGCAAAGCTGCTTTGGCCAGACCGTGCTCTTTTAAAAAATCCAAACGATTTCCCATGGAGAATTAATTTGCACAAGGGGAAGAAAAGTAGTTTCAGAGAATTTGTCATTTCAGCATTTCGTTTCTCCTCCCTTGCTGACATTATTTGTATTTTTGTTTACATCTCCTCGTGAGAAGTCATCTGTGACTCTGCACAGTGTACCGTGAGCTGGCATGATATGACATAATGCAAGAGCTGAGATAGCTCAACACTTCTATTTTAGTTTGGAGGATATTTTAAACTTTATGTTATCCAGGAAATTTCTGAAATATTTGTCTTCAATCCAAGCCAGAATGAAAACAATTTTTGAAATGTCGGAAGTTCCCATGAAACAAGTAGCGAGAGCTTCCAGCTTCGCCACCATGCGTGACAGGGTGGCTGGTGGGGAGGCCCCAGCCTTGTGCAGGAGAGCGGCAGTGGGCACTGGAGAGCAGGGAACGGGTTTTTGTGCACCAGAACATTCCAGGAGGGACCTGTGGTCACTTTACAAACCCTCTCTGGTTTGTGGGGCCCCAGCCTAGAGAGGGAGAGGCTCGGCGGAGCTGCAGGCAGGAGCCTGCTCCGAGCCACCAGCCCCAGCGCTGCACTGGCCAAGGCTGAGCTGCTGTGGGGTAGGCAGCGCTCTGGGGGGGCACAGGAAGCTGGGGTCCACACGGCTCCGTGTCCGGGTGGAAGGCGCTATCAGGTTCCCAAAGTCTTTGCCTTCGCCTCTGTGCTGAGGCACTCAATCCACAGAGCTTTGTTTTGTGTACTCTGGGAACTGACAATTTGTAAAGACATGCTGCTGGACTAATCCTCCATCAGCTCCTGGAGCAGAGAGCAGCTGCGTCTGGCAGCTCTCTCCCTTCTCCCGCTGCAGCCCGCTCGAACAGCGAGTATCTGTAACCAGTAGCTCACAGGTTTTGACTTAGACGCAAAGCAGAGCAGCAGCTTTTGCCGCTGGCAGACGGGACCGCGCAGGCACCTTGTCCCCTGCCAGCGTGGTGACCGCGGGGTGGCAATGCCAGCCATGCCAGCGAGGTGTGTGAGTCCCCGTGGTGATGCCAGCCTTGGTGCTGAACTCATCCTGGCTCTCCTGCTCTGCCCTGGAGATGCTCTCGGGGAAGGGAGCCCTTTCCGCAGCGTGGTTTGCTGTTGCTGCACTCCACAAGCTGGTGCATCAGGGAAGTGATAAAGTCAGACTCTAAAATAGACACCTTCCTCTTTGCCCGCAGCAAATCTCACACAGGGGTAAAGGGCCGAGGGTCCCTCGCCCATCGCCCCATGCACAGAGCTTGTCCACAGCACAATGGGGTCTCCTGTGTTTGGGGGAGCCCTGGGAAACTGTGGGAATGGGATGTCCATCATAGTCCCTGGAAAATGGGATCACCCTGCAGCCTTGGTGGGAAGGTACCAGTGCCATTGCTTGCTGTGTACAAGGCCTCAGATTTCAGAAAAACTCATTTTTAAGCTACCTGGGGGTCTGTCAGAGCAAATGAGTTGCAGTTTCAGCAGCCACTTGGTCCTGGTTTAACCCTTGGAAAGCAACTGTGCTACAAATATTTACCTGATGAGGTAAACTATCAATATCCTTGAAACTTACATTAAAAAATACTGGACTAGAGCATCTTGTGGGTTTTGCTTTTTACTCCTGCTGATTTGTTTCACAACATGCCAGAAGCATGGCTTGAGTTAGGGCTTTGGCAGGGGCTTTTATAATGATTGATATAGTGGAGGATAGAAAAGAAATTTGGTTATCAGAGGATGCCAGAACTCAGCTTCCTAGCACATACGTTCAATAATGCAAAAGTTCTCCTTTAAAGGTCTCCTTAGAACAAATCCCAGTCATCACAAAACCTATGGAGATAAATTAAATTACATTTCAATAGTAGAGAACTCATTCCTGGGCCAAGCGCAGCAGTGAAAGTATGTTCTCTCTTAGGCAAAAGTAGCCTCATCTCCCATCAAAATTCTGAATGTTACCATATGAAAAACTTAATTGGAAATGAAACCCCAAGGCTCCCAGGGCAGAGACCGCCCTACCTCCTCCTTCACTGGCCCACTGCTGCCCTGGCTGCGTTCTTGCTTGTCCTGACCTGTGCTGGGATTGGGGTGCCTCCTGAAAAAGCCAGGCTCGACCCATCTCTTCCTCATGCTGCCATCCTGTAGATATTTAAAATACATAGAAATGCAAGCAGGGATGTCTGAAGGGTCTGGTGTGTGCAGTGTGGGGTTGTTGGGGCTGGTGATGCAAGGGATGGGGATGATGGCAGATAATGAGGGTTGATGGTACATGTGGGGTGGTGTGGGGTGATGTGAGGTGAGGTGATTCAGGGCGCTGATGTGGGGTGCAGGCTGGGCCAGCCGCACCTTGAGGTCCCCCACAATGAACGCATCCAAAAACTGAAAGGGGGAAAAAGGCAGGAAGAGAGAGGGCAGAGCTGCCACCATTGTACTGCGGGTCCCTCCCACCACGGGCGCCTTTCACTCCTCATCCTCCCCATCTTGGCCTCCCCTTGCCCCGGCTCCAACCTCGCTCCCTGCCCAGCCTCCTCCATCCCAGCCTCATCCCGTGGCGCGGGGCTGGGCCTCACTCTTCTCCGTGTCTGTACAATGACCAAAACCCCCGGGTAGCATTCGCTTCTTGCTCAGCACTGCATCCAATTAATTATATCGTTTAAGACACAATATGTAGACATTTCCCATCCACACCAGCAAAGCTCGTGGCTCTGCTGGAAGCCTCTGCAGAACCGCTGCGTGGCAGAAGGTGCCTGGGCACGGGCCAAGACACGCGCCCTTGGCACGGGCACGGGAGAGTCCTGAGCTGTAATTAAAGTAATTACAGGTGTTCTGCAAACGGCTCAGAATACAGCAGAGCAGAACACATCACTGCAGCTTTTGCTGCGAAAGGTTTTCCTCCACGTGTTTTCTGCTGATCTGTTCAGCTGCTTTCAGTGCAGTGATGCTCCTGGGACAACCTGGATGGGTCCCTGTGCAGGGGACACATGTCTGCTGTTAGTGAGGACACACGGACAGGCCCTTCCTGCCCGTTGGTGCTGTGTCAGTATAACCCAGAGCACCAACATTCATTCTGTGGGTCAGCAGGAACCTCCAGCTCATGCCTGGGGCATTCCCAAACCGCCCCAACATCCCAAAATCACCCCAGGGCTCCAAGACTGCCTCAGGTCGCTTCTGCTGCAGCCTGTTCGCCATGGACACCGCTGGGCCAGCAAGGAGCTGTGTCACTCGCAGTGCCAGCCCAGGATCCAGGGCTCTGCTCTTGCTGTGGCAGGTGACCCAGGGGACACCCGGGACTCCCGAGGTTACCAGCCTCTCCCCACGCAGTGCTGGGAGCCCACAACAATTACCCTACATGTCCCGCCTGTGGGGTTTTGTCACACATGATGTCCCACATCTGGGACTCACCAGTTGGAGATGGCAGTGCTATTTCCATGTTGAACTGTAGCTGTTTTACCCCCAGCCGTTCCAGGGCTTGCAACTATTGTGTGGGGCTTTTAATGTTGCAAGAATTTATATTGGGAAAAAAGTGCTTTTTTTTAAAATTCTCTATGCCTTGGGAAATGTCATCCAGCAGGAATGTTCCCAAGAGCTGATCATGGCTGAGAGAAGGATGGGCTGGAGCAGGGACTGCATGCCCAGCTCCCATCTCTGTCCCAGTCTCCCAGGATGGCTCACAGGGCTGTGGCTCCCTTGGGTGCCCCGTCCGTGCTCCCCAAACTCTGCCCCGTGGTCCTGGGGGACATCTGGAGCAGCACAGGCAGGAGGGAGGGAGCAGATGCCTGGAGAGGGACAGGCTGCTCACACAGCCACGCCTGCTGCAGAGGCTCTCAGTTTCACGTCCTCTCGGCTGTGCCAGTGGCCTCTTCCACTTCCAGCTCTGGATGGAGTTTACAAGAAATGCTGGAAGTCCCAGCCCTGTGGTGTGTCATCATTCAAACTTCTCTTTAATAGTGTCCCAAAGTGATTTATTTTCCCCAAACATCAAAGCCCCCCGAGCAATGCTGGCAGAGGCAGGGCTTCCCCCCAAACCCTGGTGGCTCCTGTACCCCCTCTGCCCTGCTCGTGGGGGCTGGACACCCTCCCTGGCTGTGCTGGGGAAAGCGATGGTTTCAGGTGGGGCCGTGGAGCCAGGGGAGGCAGAGCTGGGACACTGCATGCAGGACGAGAAGGCAGCTCTTCTCCCGAAAAATACAAGTGAGGTGGGTGAGGATTGCCCTGCTCTGAGGGCGCTGATGCCTTTTCCAGGCTCAGCATCACATCCCAGCCCACTTTCAGGAGCAGGTACCGCATGAAGAAGAAGAATAATGAGAAATAAACAGTGAGGAGAGGCAAATCTGCATGTCCTTCTCTTCTGCCAGGATTCTGAGCCACCCTCCACCCTCTGTTTTGCCAGGGGCACTGGGGATGCAGGCAGAGCATCTCCTCAGCTGAAACTCTGTGCTCAGGGTATCCCCCTGTTCCCAGCGCTGCTGCCCTCCCCAGCTGCATGAGTTTTGTGGAGGGAATTGAACAGAAAAATTGCGGCAGCTCCTGCCTCTACAAACACAGCGTGCTGCTGTCCCTGCCAGCACTCCATGCTGGTTTGCCTCAAGGAATCTGTGACATCCGTCCTGCTGTGATCTGTAACAATATTGGGATTAAATTAGCTTCCCTGAGCTGCAGAGAGGTCAGTGTGTAAGGCCCCTGCTTAATCCAGCAGGCTAGAGAGAACAGAAGCCTCCCTGCATTGGGAAAGGAAAACAACGGGGTCTGTTTGCAATCCGTGGAGCTAATTCAAACAGCATTCCTCAAACAACAGGGGAAAAGGGCCTTCGGAGCGAATGGGAAAAGAGTGTTTCCCAACATGCACATAATGTCGCTTCTTGGGGAGAGGGGAAATGTCCAGACTGCACGGACGAGGTGCCAGAAAACCTGGCAGGCACAAGAAAGGGCTCTGAATAGCCAGGCGGCTGTGGGACACACAGGAACTGTCCCCTGCCCCGGGCATGGCAAGGCTGGAGCAGGTCAGCCCTGCTGGACCGCTCCTGACCCCCCCACAGGGAGCGGGGGTGCGGGCAGGCACCACATCTGGGCTGGGATGAGGCATCTCATCCCGCCCACCTTTGGGGTGACAGGATCTCGCTCTCCTGTCACCTACAGAGTTTTGCACTGAAGCAATCCTTATGACTCTGCATTTTGCGGCTCTCAGCACCGATCCGGGATGACGATCCGGGGACAGTCCCAGATGGAGACGCTTCCAGCACGGGTCGCTGCCAGGCTGCCAGCGGCGCCGCCTCCGAGCGCAGCCCGCGAGCAGCGCAGGCTGGATGGAAGCCCGGGCGTGCTTGGGAAGCAGAGGCATGCCCGGGTGATCCTATCAGGAAGTCAGCTCCACATCCTCTGTCTCACATGTCCCATAGAAGGTGTGATCCCGGTGCCCCGGTGCCTGACCCCCGGCGCACAGGGACGCGGTCATTGCCTTGCAGCCGGAGCAAGTGTCGATGCAGGGAGCAGCAGTGGCAGAACCGTGCTCCTGCGGCTCGGGCTGCAGATGTTCAGGTGTTTTTACAAACAATTGCCTGGGCTATCAGTCACCTTGCAGCAGAGAACCCTCGGAGCAGCAGAGCAGAAAAGACCTCGTGTCCAGTCTGGGAGTGTCACAGACACTTCAGGACTTCAGGAGGAACTCGCTTTCCTTCTGCTTTCTCTCTGAGTGTCTTTGCTGCTTTTTGCTTATGCTGAGATATTATCAAAGGCTGATGAGGCACCAGGGATGAGTAATGCACCCTCTGTGCCAGCTGGGAGTTTGTAGGCACTGGTGGGGTTAATGTGGGTCTGAAAGAAGCTGTGGTGCTCGGTGCTGGATCTGCTTGGTACTGGATCTGCTTGGGACGCCCACAGCCCTGTCCTCAGCTGCCCCAGGGGCTGAGGGACACAGCTTCTGGGGCTCCTGGTTGTCCCTGGGCAGGGTTGGCCTTCCATGGAAGCACCTTCTCCCTCGACGAGAGAGGCAGAGGATTTTGCAAGGCAGGAGCTATAGAGAGATGAAATTGGACCAAAATATGGCAGGTATGTAGAGGAGAACCCCGTACTGTAAGGGTGGGCTAGGGGATGTGGGGGAATTGGTGCTTCTGGTGCAGAAACAGAGTGAGGTTCTCCCCTCAGCTTTGTGCAGAGCCCATTTCCCACCCAGAGGAGCCCAGTCAGAGCTCTGCTTTCAATCTGGAGTGGCTTGGCATCTTATCATGCAAAAATGGGGAATTTCACGTCCTTTTATACAGGAGAGAAACAACCTGTTTGGGATTAATTTAGGATCAGCCCCAACAGCCATTAGCTAAAGAAAACCAAGGCTGTAAACGAGCTCCTGTCAGAGGGGGAAGAAATGTAGGGCTTGATGCTGGATTTATTGTGCAGGGTGTTAAAGTGGGATTCAGTGTGATTTACCATCCTCTGCAGTGACACCTCTGGCACCGGGGAGCTGTGAGCATGGCCCTTTGCCTTCAGCCAGACCCACTGCTCTGCTGGCTAATTCCTGCTGTGCCGGTAGCCCCAGTGCTGCATCTGGGTCTGTCAGCATTGCCCGTGCAGAGCTCTGACTTCGGGGTTTATTGCTCACTGAGAAACGTTTGCTGCCGACTGAAACTTGATCTACAGCTGACAACTGAGGCTGCAGCACTCCGGTATCAGAGAGGAGGTGTGGCTGTTCAGTGTGCATGAAATACAGATCTTGGGTTCATTAGATGTTTTACTCGTTCAGTCAATGGAGGGATGTTGACCCCGACAACATTTGATGGTACTTGAGAATTTCCTGGAATAGAAAGTAAAAGAGCTCTAAATATAAACAGAAAAAGGTCTTCAATATGGAAACTTGCAGCAGTGACTGCTCAGCATCTGCCAACAAGCAGAACACATTCCCAACACTCCTGCGAGGATCTCAGTGACATCATTTACAAATAGGAAACCAGGGACATTTAACAAGGTGCCAAGGAAAATTCAGGATGAATAAAACTTCCATGTACATGAGCACTAACACACACAGCACAAAGGAAAAGCTGCAGAAAGCGTGAGTTTTCCCTCTTGCCCATGTTTGGGTTATTTTGCACCTTTGTGTTCACAGCTGTCCCCACACAGTGCTGCACAGCAGAGAGGATGGGAGGTGTGTGAGGAATTCATGAGGCTCTCCCAGTCTCTGTGTCTGGGGGGCTGCTTGGTGCCATGGTCTGTGTCCATACCCTTGCCCTCCTCTTCCTCAGGGCTGTGGGGTCCCTACCAAGTCCCAGTGAGCACTCCAGGGCTCGTGCCAGCGGCCGTCAGGGATTCTCAGGGACCCTGGCAGCTCGTGGGCAGCAGAGTGTTGAAGGGGAACTGCCCTGGCCCCAGCAGGGGATCCAGGAGGGATTCAGGAGCCACCACAGGGCTCGTCCCATCCTTTGAAAGAGCCTGTGCCCCATGGCTTCCAGCTCAGAGCCCTGCAAGCTTGGGGAGTCTCTCCCAGGAGACTGAGACAGGACCCATGGGCACGTCATGCTGAGGGTCTGGCTGGCAGGTTGGCACACACCCCTGGGACAACTCACCAGGGCACCAAACTCTTGGCAGAGCCCCATGGCCTCGAGCATTACATGAGCCCTGCGAGAGCCAGGGATGAGGGTCAATCATGGCTGGGCACCTGCTGCTGCCAGCAGCGCTGCACTGCTGGCCCTCGGGAGCCTGGAGACACCAACTCCTCTGTGTGGCTGGTACAGGGACACTGGGGCAGGGTCCAGCATGGCTCCTGGGAACACCAGCTGAGCCCTGGTGCAGGATCTGCTCATCCCAGCAGGTATGGTGGGGCTTAGGAGAAGTACCTGAGCCCTGATGTCCCCTGTTCACCTGCATGAAGCGGGGACTGTCACGTGTCCATCCTGGAGTGCAGGTGGAGGAGGAGAGGGAGCTGAAAGCCCGGGGAGGAGAGCTCCCAGGCTGCCCAGATGTGCTGCAGGGCAGGTGTCCCAAGCAGTCCAACTGCAGCCACGCTGTTCTCCTAAGCTGAGTGTTTCCTCCTGCTGCACAACCAGCAATGGAAAAACAACCGGGCTCTGAGCTTTTCTCCTTCATGCCTTCCCCCCTCCAGAGGATAATAAGCTGCTTTTAATATCTGACATGTTTATTAACAGATGCAGTTGTGACAGCTGATGACTTCATATGCCACTTACCACTAAAATGCTAGTAATAACTCAGAATTAACTGTCATAAATAAAAAAGACTACAAAGACAACTCGATGGTGTGTCACTGCAGTAATTTACTGAGACCCTGTTGGCTCTGGATGTGAGGCTGGAAGGTCCTTTGTGGAGCTCCAGTCCGGGTTTTGCAACAGTCACAATATTTTGGCTGGATATTGTCTTAGGAGGTGGTACTAGTGGGGTGGAATTCCCTCATGCAGGAGTTTGCACTGGATGCCTTTACAAAGCTGGATACTCTGGTAATAATAATAATAAAAAGCCCCTACCCCGTGGATGGGGACGGACTCTACGGATTGAGACCAGGATTTATTAATGTGCAAATTGCTCTGATATGATCACATACTTTCTGCTTTGCATACGCAGGGAGCAGCGTGGGCTGATGGAGTAGGAACTAGCCTGAGCGATCTTTACGAGCTGAGATCCTGCACATCGCAGAAGGGTTTGTTTCTCCGTGCAAAGCCTGGGATCCCATTAGAAACCTGCTTTAAAAAACGAGTGACCAAAACATCCAAATGCACCAGACTTCTCCATGAACTCGCCATGAATATATTTTTCATTTTTTTTGACAGAAACGTGTGTGTAACTTTCTCTGGAGGAACTGAGGAATTTTTGTAGTTGGTCTTATAATATTTTAAATCTGAGAACCCAGTAGAGTCTTTTCCACAGTGATGAGGGAGTGACAAGTTGGAGGTAAGGGCTTCAGCATGCATGTTTGTGTCGATGGAGCTTTTGCAATGTGGGCTGCTAATGAGGAACGCGAGCCGTGTCAGCATCTGACTGCGGGTTTGCCTTGTGCAACGTGGATAATGAGTTCAGACAATGAGAGCTGTGCAAAATCACAGCGCGATCTGTGGGATCCCCCTTCTCCCCCCTCGAGGTGCATGGGGCTTGCAGGGGAGCTGGGCTGCCGCGCGTGTCCCTCGCCACCGTGTTACCTTCCCGTTCTGGGGAAGGGGACAAGGAGAGCTGGTCAGAATATTGATCAGCTCACCGGAGCTCGTAACTGATTCTGGAGCAGCTGCGGGGTCCCGTCAGCCATGGGGCAGCGGGTGGCCGTGCCCTGCTGCCCTGCCGCTGATCCCAGGGACAGGGGCAATGGGAGGACGGGACAGTTAAGCTGCTGCTGTGGCTGCACCTAACCCAGCCTCCTGCCACGCACCCATGGGGGCATGGCAGGCGCTTGGAGAGCCGGGAGTAAGTACGGGCTCTGCGGAGTATTGAATGGGGGATCAGTGAAGAAATGGTTAATAGGGATTATGGCAATAATTAGACACGGTGTGAGCAGCTGGTGCTGATGCGCAGGGGAAATGCTGCTGGGTCCAGTGCTGGCTGGCATGGCTCAGCGAGGGCTCCCGCAGCCAGGGCGTGGGTCAAGGTGACGCTTCAGCCTCGGTCCTCTGTGCTGCTGGAGCCAGGGTGCTGCGAGCCGTGGGTGGGGGTGACCGGGGATTAGTCACCCCTGGGCTGCTGGGGTGTTTTATAGGCTCGGGCATGTGTGTTCCTTTGAATGGCCCTGGGTGTAGAGGAGGGGCATTTGGGTGATGCAGTTTGGGTTTAAAGAGGCACCTTGCAGTAAAAGGCATTAAAATAGGGTAATACCGGCAGAAGAAAATGCTGCGTGACAAGGCAGGCATGGAGCCTCCACTCTGCTGGCCAGGGGTCAGCAGGTACCCAGGCAAAAAAATCCTGTCGCCTGCAGGTCTGTGCACTTGGGGCACTGCTTACAGTACTGTTTGGGGTGGCCAGGTCTGTGCTGAGATCCTGTAGGGACTGGGCACTTGCAGGGAAACATCTGCCTGGAGGGTTCTCCCTTTGGAATGATATTGTCTGAAGTCCATTGGTGACCCTGGAGTGGGTGAACTCCCAACTCCATCCTCTCACCCTGCTGTGGGGCCAGGGCTCTGGAGGCTGGGTGGGAGGATGGCAGCAGCACTGCGGGCCTGGGAATGCCAGTGCTGCAACATGCCTGGAAACCACCCTGGAAAAAAGGCTCATTTCAGCTGGATCAGCTCCCTGGCCCTTGCGCAGCCGCTGCGAGAGCAGCAGCACCACCCTGAGGGACGCGGCAGGGAGGAACCAGGGTGCAGCACCCGCTCTGGAGATACAGGGGCAGTGACCCCCTGAGCACAGCCAGAAGGAGCTGGCTGTGCCAGTGTGTGCAGGCAGCAGCTGAGCCCAGCGTAAACCCCACGTTGTCATCAGCTGAGCTGGATGTGAGCTGGCAGAGCTCTTCCTGTACTGTGAGGCTGGGACTGCAGTGAGCAAGAGAACCGAGGGCCAGGTCAACCCTCCTGGTCTATGGGGACAGCCCCAGGGTGGAACAGAGGGGACCATGCAGCTGAGAGAGGTGGCACTGGCAGCAGAGACCCTTCTCCTGTGCAGCATAAGGGTGACCTGTCATCTCGCCAAGGATGGAAGTGCCTGTCTTTGCCTAAGACCTGGCAAATACCGACAGCCTTCCTGTCATACCCACCACCAACCTGCCTCCAGGAAGACCCTCTGGGATTGCAGCTTCCGCACGTGCTCACAGGCAGTGGGGTGGTGTGGACCAGCTGCAGGATGTCCTTCATTGCAAAACACCCTGAGTGCTGCCAGGCCTGCAGGGCTCAGAGCTTGGTCCCCCTGTCCCAGTGGTGCAGGGTGCTGTCACCCCTTGAAAAGGCAGAATTTGGATGGGCTTGGTCCAGACTGGCAGCAGCAGCTGGTCTGGAGGCCACCCTGGCTGCCTGCTCACTCCCTCCTGCTGACCAGGTGCTCCGTCCTGCCACACACCCAGAGCTGAGGCTCTGAGTTATTTCTCCCAGTTTGTTTTCCTCTGCTGCTGGAGTTGGTGCTGCTCCTGGCTCTGCAGGGCTCAGGTTTCCCAGGCAGTGATGTCTTGGTGGGAGAGCCAGAGTACTGGGAATCGCTGCAGGAAGCTCTGCTTGGCAGGTGGTTCCTGCGCACATGGCCAAGCAGAAAGGCCCAGGTGCTGCTCGGGACTTTGCCCTGGACTTCAGGCTTTGGCTCTGCCTTTACCTGGAGAAGCAGATCAGCACAGCAGCTCACAGCTCACCAGGGTCCTGTGAGCCTGGAAATTTGTGTTTACAAAGCTGGCAGGTGGGGTCTGTGGTGGAAGGAGCTGTAATCCCTTATTTGCATGCATTTACACAGAAATAAGAGCGGAAATGCACATTGAGCTGAATGTGTGCACTTGTAGGATGAGCCTCAGAACCCCTGCCTGTGCTTCCCGGTTTGCGTCAGACCCCCTGGCTTCCCACACCGAGGGGACACCTGACAGGGTGTGTGTCCACCTCACACCTCCTGGGGCACCTGCTGAGCATGTCCCTGCTCAGCACTGGGCCTTTAGGGAGCCCTTTTGGGGGAATAGCTAGATTTTCAGTGCCCTGCTCTGTGCTATCCTGAATTTGGCAGTTGTGTTTCCTGGTGTGAAATGTGGTTCTGCTCTTCTGCTGAGTTACTGATCTGCAGGAGGCTCAGACCCACCTGAGCTGTACCTAACAGACACAGGTTTGCCGTTCCCGTGGCTGCAGTCAGATCCCCAAGCAGCGTCCTGGTCACAGCACAGAGCTGTGCCTGCCGGGGTGATTCCAGTGCAACTCCAGACGCTGCTCTGGTTGTGGGGAGGAGCAGCAGGCACAGATCCTGCAGCCTGCACACCTCTCCCGCCGGGGACAATGGCTCTGTCTCTGATACCGGGGTGCCATCACTGGTATTTGAGGGCTCTGCCTTCTCCTCCTCCAGAGCAGCGTGCTGCCTCTGCGCTGGCACGAGGGCCATGGAAATCCCCCTGTAAAACATTTCCTGATGTTTTACAGTGCTGATCACAAGCACTCCTGGAGGGAGGCCTGTGGCACTAGGGATCACAGCGTTACTCGGAGCAGCTACTGTGCCGGGCAAGCGAGGAGCTGGTGCCGAGTGAGCCGGGGCTGGAACTGCAGGGGTTGAGGTTCTGCTGACCCCGGAGCAGCTCCCTCTGCCAGGCCAGGGGAGAGGGGTGGCCACGAGCAGCAGCCTCTCCTCAGCGTATTCCCCATCAGAGGGTCACAGCCCCGCAGATCTGCGGAATGAAGCGCAGGAGCTAGGGGAAGAAGTCAGACCTCAACAATGCTGTAGATAGCTCTGCTGCCAGATTGGGCTTTATTATTTTATTTTTCAGCGAAGTTTATGGGTTGAGGATTTTGCAGAACTTGGCACTGGGATCTAATATCAAATGAAGACCTTCTGGTTCGGAAATTTGACTTAATGCAGCCGTTTTTTATTGCTTCAAGGATTAAGCAGAACAAAGTGGCTCTGCCTGTGCATGTGCAGAGACGTTTGCTGGAGGCACGTGAGACACCCTGTGGCAGCTGTGATGGGACCTTCCACTGCCGAGGGTTTCACGGGGCTGCTCCTGGAGCATTAGCCCTGCCGGCAGGAAAACAGCCCTCGGGAACACAGCAGGAGAGAGGGACTTTCCCAAAGGGAACGAGGGCCCAAACCTGCTCGCTCAGCCCTGGCTGCTCCCCTCCCGCAGCGGGGCTGGTAGAGCAGGAGCAGCTCTGCCATGGGGTCCCCAGCGCAGGCAGAAGGGCGCAGGCAGAGCAGACACCCGGCTCAGGGAGCACCAGCGCCGTGGGGACATCCCCGTGTGCCTGTGGGACAGGGACAGTGGTGCTGCCTCTGGTACCCGGGTGCCATCTCTGGTGTTTGAGGGGCCTGCTGGAAGCTCCGCAAAGGCAGGCTGGGGAATGAGCCAGCAGCTCGGAGCTGCTGCTGCCACCCCCAACCTTCCTGAGCTGGACTCTGCCCTGGGCCTGGCAGGGCCGGACGTGGTCTGTCCTGCTGCTGTCCCCTGCTGCGGGGCTGGGAGACCTGGGACCAAACTCACCCGAGTGAGACCCTGTGAAACCATGACTCCTCCTGCAGGAAGTTTCTTCATATTCACACCCCTCACTGACTACCAAGAGGAAATTCAAATTCCCTGTCCAGCTCCAGGGCCTGAAAACCCAAATTCCCCACCTCAGAGCTGGTGCCCAGCCGGCTGTTGGCAGCGCCTGGCAGTTCCCAGGGGTTCATTCCTGCTGCTGCTGTAACCAGGTTTGTCCTGCCTCCAGCATCTGGTCCTTCTCTCCCAGGCTCAGTAAATCTTTGGAGAGCCCGTTTACATTAAGGATCCCTGGTACATTCAGCAAGAGGCAATATATCAGCAATTTAGGTATTGTGGATTAGGTCTCAAATATCCTGGGGATATAATGTTGGTCTCTCTCACCTTGTGTGTAGGAGGGCTAATGGCAAATTATCTGGATGGTTTACATTTTCTGGTTTGTATTGGAGCTCCCAAGGACCAATTTATCCTGATTGAATTGCAAACAAGGCTTAGTGCCATCTCAAAATCAGGGGTCAGGTCTCTCCATAAATGAATTCAGAGCAATTCAGGTTACCCCAAATTCTTCCTGTAGATGGGATAATGGCATAAATCCTGCTAATGTTTAGACTGGAAATTGTTTGTAGCAACCTGAGCTTGACTGATGGCTGCAGTAACAGAAAGAATCATAATTCGTGTCCTGCAGTGAGGGTGGGAAGAGCTGGTAGTCCAGCCAGACAGCTCATCAGACCCCCAGGTGCTTGTGGGGGGGATTTGGGGACCTGTGGATCGTGTGTGACCTGCCAAGGCGCTGACTTGGCAGCACCTGGGATGGCAGTGGCCTTTCTGTGCTGAGGGAGCAGCTGTGGCCAAGCGCAGGCTCTCTTTGGGTGAGAAAGCAAGGACACAAGGAGGATAAAGTGTGTGCTTGCTCAGTTTGTGCTGCAGTCTCAGGGTTTTGCGTGGCACTTCCCTGCCCTGGACTGCCCAAGCCCTCAGAGATGGGGTCTGTGGTGGTGGCACAAGCTTCACGCTGGCTCTTGGCAGGCTGGGGCTGTGTTTGCTCCCTCCGGACATCCATCCCTGCTGCTGTCCCCACGCTGGGAGACTGTGCCCAAACTGTGAGTGTTGTGTAAACACGGCGTGTGCTTCCTGTGAACGCGCTTCACCCGCAAAGCCGCCGTAATTAAAAACCGGGGGCCGCCAGAGCAGGCGGCAGCACCGCGGTCTCTCCAGAGCCACTGGCACTCGGTGCTCATTTGGGGAGAGGTTGGGTTGTGCTGCATTGATGTGCCTGCTCACACCTGCTCGCATCCCCAGGGTGCTGTGGCTGTGCTGTGCATGGCGGGGCTATTCCACAGCACCTGTCTGGAAGGACCTTCCTGACCCGCTGCCCCCACCTCGCAGGGGAGCCCGGAGCCGTGCCCAGGTCCCTGTACAAAATGCAGAAGACCTGCGGGGATCCCTGCTCTGCACAACTCCCTGCTCCGTCAATGCTCTCACAGCCCGGCTTAAGCACTTGACAGTGTTTATAAAGCAGCTTGCAGCAAACAGGCTTGGAAGTGCGGAACAAGTTGGTGTTTACACAAGTGACTAATTATTTATTTGAAAATCCTGTGGACGAGCCGTGGCTTGTAACGACAAGCACATGGGAAGCGCTGGGCTCCTGCCCTGGCAGTCACAGCAGGGACACAGCGAAAAGTTCACAACCACCAGGGCAGGGGGACAGGGGCTGTGGCCCCACAGTGCTCGGTGGCTGCCAGCTCTGCCGGCCAGGTGAGCCAGTGCTGTTGGGAGGTGCCCACACCGGACACAGCTCGGTGTCAGGGCATGTGCTGCCACACAGCTCTGCGGTACCCTGGTCACCTCCCCCGGAAGCAGCTGCCAGCCCTCACCTGCTGCTGGGGCAGCCCCCTCCTTCCAGGGGCTCTGCTGTGTAGCCATAACCACCCTAAACTGGGCTGGGGCAGGGCAGCTGCTTGGGCCAGTGGCCCCTGAGCAGGTTCCCCACCCAGGGTGGGTCAGGGAGGGGACCAGCCCCTGGGAACCGAGTCCATCCCAGGCTGAGGCCAGGCTCACGTCCAGCACCGTCGCCACCAGTCATTTGGGGCATCGGCGATTGCGCAGTTATTATAAAGGGATTAAAACAATTTTCTCTTTCATTTGACTTCACAGAGCAAATGTTGTCGCCTTTATTCCCACACAATGTGTGCCGTTGGCAGGGTTTTGCTCTGCCAGCTGCAGAGGGGAGTGGGGCCCAGCTTGGCAGTGCCAGAGCTCTTGGTACAGCATGGAATTTGCCCTTCCTTCACACCAGGCACAGGAAAAACCACTTGAAAACTACAGGGAAAATTCCCTGTCAGCAGCCAGCTGGAGGAAGGACTTGGGCACTCTCAGGAAAGGATGGTCCGTGTGGAATCCTGGGTGCTGGGCTTCCCTTCTCTCTGCAGAAGTTCATGCAGAGCCATTGGTTTGCCGCTCAGCCTGTCCTGCTGGTGTTGCCATCCCATCCCTCTGTCCTGCCATGCACGTTAGGCCACTCCACACCACGGTTAGGTGAGGGCAGCGCGGCACTCACAGCCACGCTCGCTGCCCCATGCCCGGCTGTCTCTGCCGGCAGGGCTGTGGGAGCCACCGAGCCTGGGGCAGAGCAGATCCCACGCTCAGCCCTGCGCAGGCAGTGCTGACCCTGCCCTGTGCTTCGGGGAATGGAAATTCCCTCAGAGCAGAGACACAGCATTTTGGGCAGCTTGGGGAGGATCCCACCCCGTCCCCAGACAGCCCCAGCCCTGGCTGGGGACTGCAGGCTCACTCTCTTCTAGGCTTGACTACCAGCCCCAGAGGTGCCCACTTGATGGGAAACATCTTGCGTGCCTGGCACCCGCAGCAGCCATCTGCCGCTCGGGGAGGGCGGCCCAGGGGTCTGGCTCTATTTTAAACAAGTTCCACTATAACTGTTTGCAGCACTGGCAGATGGCAAAGCTGTGCTGAGCATTTAGACGGGTCCTGATCATTAGCAACAGGGACTTAGGGATGAGGCTGGAGCACAGCTCTCCTCACACCGCTCTGGGAGCCGCTCTCTGCCAGCACCCCCAAGTTCACCCCACAACCCCCGTGCTTGCCCACAGCCATTGTGGGAGTGATGCTGTCTGTCAAGTTAACCTCTTCTCTTCTTCTTCTGCAGCTCCTGCTAGCGGACCTGGAAGCTGCGAGCAGCTAACACCCACTGCCGAGCCCCCGATGGGACTAGGGCCAAGCTCCTGCTCTCCTGACAGGGATGAAGGTAGAGCCACGTTACCTGCTACCTAAGCTCGCTGGCGCTGACGCAATTTGTGGATATGGTCCCAGACCCAGCTCTGTGCACAGACTCTCAGCTCTGATCCCACCCGAGACGATTTAGCGGCAGCAGAGACCCCAGCTGTGGAGCACGCTCCCCCAACCACCCCACGACGGAGGGGCTGCAGCGCTGGAGAGTTACTATGCAGCTTGGACTGCTTGTGGTGGTGGTTTTTCTAAGCTCGATGGATCTAACAGGCAGCAGCAAAGTGGTGAAGGGCAAGAGGCAAAGACGAAGTATGTATGAAATGCTTTTCTTCTCTACTTCCTCTCACGATGCCATGAGGGTCGCGCTGGTGTGAATGTGTTTACAACATGGAGCTGGGCAGGGCCTGCAGTGCCCCAAGAGCCCACAGAGCTCCCCCAGTCCCGCTTCCATGTCCCTGACCTGCCACAGCTCCGAGCTGCATTGTGCCCTGAGGTCACAGGGGGGTCAGTTATGCCCCCAGCCCAGAGGGTCCCTGGTGGAGCTCGTGCAGGGCAGCCAGGCAGAATTGGCACAAGAGCAGCCACAGGCGGTTGCCCTCCTTTATGTAAACTCATGTTAGAACTGTTTCGCATTAAAACTCTTTTAAATTAAATTATATAAAATTGATTTTATATTAAAACTGGGACTGCCGAGCCCTGGGAGAACAAGGAAAACCTGACGTCATGGCTAATGCTATAAAGGGCAATTTCCAGTGAGGGCCTAGTTTATACCTTTGCCATGGACGCAGAGCTTGGCACCGGGGCCCAGCGCTGCGGGAGGGATGGGGCTGGATCCCCAGGGGTCTCTGTGTGGAGGGGCCTGGGCACACAGAGCCAAGGGGTTCGAATCCAGACCAATGAATCCTCCTGGCAGTGGAGGCTGAGGACCTTTCTGCCTTCTGCGTCTCTTCCCAAGGCTGCAGCAGCCCCCAGACCCACAGGCCCAGTGATGGGGCTGGGGCAGGCAGTGGGGGCTGCCAGGCTCTTGTGTCACAGCAGGGGGATAGGGCAGCTCTCTCACCTCTGGTCCTGGCACGTGAACCCTGTGCTGCTCTGCGCTCGCTTTTGAAGTGTAGGAAACATGCTATTTAAAAGAATACATCTTTTAAATACACAGCTTTTCTATAAACAAGGACATGGCTTGCATAATAAACTAATAAAAATAACCTGCATTCTAGCCTGCAAAGAATGCGATTGGTTTCAAAACAAGCAGCATTTTATATGATAATTAAAAGCAGAAAACTCTCGAGACATGGGATTGAATATTTTTCTTGGACTGAATGTAGGAGCTGAGAACACATCTCTATTTTGGGGGCGGTGACACCTCCCGACTGCCAGAGAGAGTTTAATGTAGGCAGGGTCAGAGTGAGATCCAGCCCGGGATGCAGCATGGATGGAATTAGTGGAACGGGTTCGCTCCAGGGCCGAGCGCTCTGGTCCCTGCTGGTCCTCGGCATGGAGGCACCGTCAGCTCCGAGCAGGGAGGCAGCAGGAGGTGCTGGACCCCTGGGCAGTGCCCATTGTGAGTGTCTGCCCCACACGGGCATCCGGGCCGGGAGGCAGTGGGCTGGGGTGAGCAGTGCTGGGGCTCTGGGCACAGCTGGTGGCTGCTTCTGGGTCCTGCTCCTCAGTGCAGCCGCTGTCGTGACTCTCATGCCCATGCTGGGCACGGCGCTGGTGCCTGTGGGCATCAGGGACATCACGGTGTCCAGCCAGAGCCGTGCTGGGAGCGTGTCAGTGCTGCAGCACCCTAGCCCTCGCTCTGTCCCGGTTTCTCCCCTTCCTGCTGGTCGTGCCGGTGGTTTGGGGTCCCAGCTGGTGCCTGCAGAGCCCAGCACTAACCACTGCCTCTCTCCTGCTCTTCCAGTCAGCACCGAGCTGAGTCAGGGCTGTGCCAGAGGCTGCGACCTGTGCTCAGAGTTCAATGGGTGCCTGAGGTGTTCCCCCAAACTCTTCATCCTCCTGGAGCGGAACGATATCCGGCAAATTGGGATTTGCCTGCCTTCTTGTCCACTGGGATACTTTGGCCTTCGCAATACGGACATGAACAAGTGCATCAGTGAGTGTGGGGCTGGGAGGGAACGGGCACGGGTGGGTGGCAGCGCTCTGCAGGGCAGTGTGTGCCCCTGCTCAGGTGCAGGACGTGCTGTGGCTGTATGGAAGCCACCTGCCTGGCAGGAACTCCGCTCAGCACTTCACGGGCACGCTGGGAATGTGGGATCTTGCAGGACCTCTGGGCAGTTCTGTTACATGGGCTGCCAGACTGGCACCGGCCTCCTTTGGGAGGAGGGAGATCCTTTCAGGCATTGAGTGCCTCTTTTCTGCTCTACTGCTCACCAGACTCAGGCAGCTCCAAGTGAAATCCTTGGCTTGCATCTTGTAGCCAGAGAACCAGAAAGGGCTGGACATGGAAACATGTGATCACTGCCCTGGCAGGTCCGTGCACAGCACCCTCACGGCCAGGTTTCCATCTCCCTTTCCATGCAGCCTGTCCTGCAGCTGCTGCTGGAGCCAGGACTGTATCCTTTGCACCGTCCCCTTTGGCTGACTGATGCTCAGCTGAACACCAGCCCAAAGCTTTCCCACCCTGCCTGAGTCTGTGCTGGCAGTGGCTGCTGCTGGCTGTGAGAATTGCAGCACAGGGAATGGTGCAAAGAAAACTGAGGGGCACAGCCAGGCCTGGCAGGACGCTCAGAGCCATGCCCTGGCTGCTGCAAGACCCCTGGGAGCCAGGACTGGGCTCTGGTTGGCAGCATGGAGCTTTTTGAGTCTTTTGTTCAGATCAGACTACATGATGGCTTTGGTATTTGGTTTTTTTTTTTTCCCCAGAATGCTGGATTGAGAACTGTGAGTCCTGTTTCAGTCGAAACTTTTGCACAAAATGTAAGGAAGGTTTGTATTTGCACAAAGGGAGGTGTTACGTCACATGCCCCGAAGGCTACGCTGCTGCCAACGGCACCATGGAGTGCAGCAGTCCTGGTAAGCAGCCCTGGGCCCAGCCCTGCGCCCGGTGTGGGGTGTCTGGTCATGGGTAGTGCTGCAGAGGGGTTTAGAACTGAACCCCTCATCGTACCTGTGTCAAGGGGGTGACAGCACAGGCCCTCGTGGGGCAGAGCCCCCTGGGATGGGGAGCAGCCCCTTGGTGTTTGCATGGTGTTTGTGAACCCAAAATCAAGTTGGTGTGGTGTGGCAAGGAAGGGGGTGCTGGGGGGACTCAGGAAGCTGCTGGGGAAACACACACTCCCTTGCTAAGGTGGGGGAGAAATCCAGTGATGGGCTCTGGGATGGCCTGAGTTGGCTACCCAGGAACGGGAGTTACAGCTGGGCTCTCTTCTCATCCGGCAGCACAATGTGAAATGAGCGAGTGGGGGCCATGGGGGCCCTGCTCCAAGAAAAGGAAGCTGTGTGGCTTCAAGAAGGGCAATGAAGACCGAACACGGCAGATTCTGCAGGCTCCCTCTGGGGACGTGTCGCTGTGTCCTCCAACCACAGAGGTGCGGCGCTGCACCGTGCAGAAGAACCAGTGCCCCGAAGGTGAGCAGAGCTGGAGAGTGTCACCATCCCTCCCCACACCCTGCACAGGTCAGGCACAGGTAGTCAGCCAATTGTCCAGTGTCACAAATGTGCTGTGCAGCTCCCAACTCCGCTGACGTGCAGGGATACAGATGTGATGGCAGCTGGAAGAGCTGCAGGTGGAAGTGGCACAGCCCCCAGCGGGGTGATCCTTGGCACAGCTTGCCATGTGTGTCACAAGTTTCAGCTATTTTAGCTTCTTCCTGGCCAGAGAGCACTGCCAAGGGTGCAGGCTGGCATGCTGCTGGGATGGGAGTTGCTTCTGTCTGTTTTTCCCAGGAATTAGAGTGTCTTCAGAATGAATGGTGGTTTGGTTGTTGTAGAATGGACAAGGATTGCAGCCGTGTTGAGTGTTGTGAGGGGAAGAGGTTCTGAGCAGTGACTAAATGCACAGGAATTAACCCGTGGGGCAGGGGGACGAGGACACGGCCAATCTGTTCCCTGGCGCTTCGCTCCACCTCATGCTGCCCCTTTGCTTTACTGCAGGGAAAAGGAAGAAAAAGGAAGAGCAAGGAAAGCAAGATAATGGGAATAGAAATCGGAAAGACACCAAAGACACTAAGTCTGGCACCAAGAAGAGGAAGAACAAACAGAGAGGGGCCACAGTGCCTGCGACGGCCGCTAGCCCTGCCCAGTAGCTGGCCCCGTGCGTCACCTGATGGCAAGACTCCATTGCTGCTATGTATATGAAAGCTTTACTGAACAGAGCACTGCTACACCACCTACACATGTCCAGAGACAGACATATACTCCAGACTGACCCACGGACCGACAGAGGCCACCCACACCCCACCCAGGACTGCAGAAGGACACTGCTGAGGAGTGGCAGCACGCACGGAGGCAAAGCCCACAGCCCCCGGGCTCTGTGGGGCTACTGCAGGGAGGAGAGGTGGAGAATGAGCCAGTGAAGGACCCAGACATGGGATTGATTTCATGATCAAAGGCCTCAGCTGGAGCCCGAGCATGCGGCCCCAGTGCAGCCCCGCTCAGCCAGGGGATGAGACTGAACCCACAAGGACACTCTCCCGGACATGGGACAGACACAGCAGTGGCCTCTTTCTCTTTCCCCACCCCTTATTTTGTGCTTTAAGCTGTATGACTTTATCATTGCGAATACATGTTAAAAGTTTGTGGTAAGAGGTCAGTGGTATCTGCCCTGAATCTGCTTCAAAGAATTATTTCAAATTAAAAAAAAAAACCCAAAATCAAAATGACAACCAGCTTCCTGAGTGTGTGGTTCATACCTTGGCCCCTATGGAGGCTGGTGTCCCACAGGACAGAGACTCACTTGTGGAAGGGAAACTCACCAAAGCTTTAAGAAAATCCCAGAAAATGCTGCCAGCTGCACTGCAGCCACAAATCAGCCATCCTGCACGCGGGACCCCAGCTGCAGCCCGCTGAACCCTGAGGAATTCCCCACTGAAGGATCCAGTTAACACACAGCAGATTGAGAAAATGAGAGGTTACAACAAACGGCAGGTTGCTGAAACATTGTGACTCTGCTCAGATAGTCACAGATGTGGGACCATCCAGGGCTGGGGACAGCCAGTCCGGCTGCCAGACACCACCCTGGCACGTGGCAGGAGGGAGGCAGGTGGGAGGGGAGAGGCACAGCTCAGGTCCTGCAGAAGAGAAACAAATTTTTAAATTGGGTAGAAACTACTTGTCTGCATCCCACTGGCTGGAATTCCGTGGATTCTCCTGCTCTGCAAGAGGAACTGGGACAAGGACTCTGCAAGACAGACCTGGCGAGCCCTGCATGGGAATGCTGCCTGCTCTGCTTAGGGAGTTCTTCTTGCGCCAGAGTCACGGGGCGTCTCACCACTCACTGCCCTGGTATTTTAAAATGTGCTTTCTCTGCAGAGATATGTGAAGACACGTTTGATTTCTCCAGAGTTCAGCAAAAGCTCTCTGGTCCCAAGGGATGGTGCTGTGGCTCACAGAGATGTGCCCAGGGTGGATCAGGGATGTGCTGCTGGAGCTTCAGCTCCCCTGGTAGGGCAAAGGGCAGGGGAAACCTCACCTCAGGCTAACCCTGGTGAATCCCACCTTTGCTGTCCTTGCTTCCATGCCACCCTCTGCTCTGTGGTTTTGGAGGGCAGAGTGAGCCAGCGGGTGGGCAGGGTAGCCTGTGAGAGAGCTCCCTGTCCCTGCGAGGGGTCACCTGCCCACACCCACAACCCTGGTCCTCTCCTGTGGCTCACGGTGCCCACCAAGGACTCAGCTCTGGCACAGACACCCCTCTTCACCCAGCTGCTCCAGGGCTGGCTTGGCTCAGTGCAGGATGTGGAGGCTGCGCAGTTGTTTTGGCTCCAGAGCTGTACCAAGCTCTCTGTGATGGCTCTGCTGGCAGGAAAACCTTTCAGCCCATCGTCCACTTTGTGTTTAAGTAAACAAGAAGCTGTTACGTCTTTGAAAGGGGATTCCATTTCAGCACAATGATAAACGACCAGCATACCAAGCAGGGGGAGAAAGAGGTTCTTAAAAGTCATCCTTTGAGTTGTTTACGGATCATGTTCATATGATTTCTGAAAGCTTCCCAGCTGAGTGATCCAATCTCACTCTCTTTTCTGGCCTGTGAGAGAAGTATTTTGTT
>VYZT01003330.1:0-63734 GCA_013400735.1 Pomatostomus ruficeps
ATCATAAGTAGGCAATGGATAATAAAGCTGTGTGAACTAAGATTATGAAACATAGTTATAAATATTAGATCACTTTTTCCAGAAAGAAGTTGTACTTGTGTAAGTCTAAAATAGTCCAAAATAATCTTAACACCACCTTGCATCCAGATGTCCAGTCTTATACTGGGAAATTTAAGTATCTTATCATCAATTGCAAAGAACAGAGATTCTGTCATTCCTTCTGGAAGCTTCGAATCATTCCTGACTTGCCAAGCAGCAAGAGATTTTCTGGCTGTCTCAGTATCTCTGCAAGGATATTGGAACCACCTAAACTGATCTAATGGCCTCTCATGTTTCTCCTACCTGCTGCAAAGGAGGCAAGCACAGGCTGTTATCTTGAAGGGACAATGAATTACGCTGTTTCCAACAGGCTGCCCTCAGACAAGGGAGAAAGATAAATCTGTTGGAGTGCAGAAGGAAAAATTCCCAGTATTGCCTCAAAATCGGTTCCCATTTTCTCTAAACTAAAAGTGTAATAAGAAGCAGATTTTAAGGGAAGAATCTCCTTTTGAAATTGAGGGGCACTGGTTCTATACAAAGTTACATCAGGATAAATGTTACACTATAATTTAGTATTTTCTCAAAAGATGAAGGGGAAGAGTAGAAGCATTAATCATACAAAGGTTTGAGAAGCTTAGCAGTGGATGGAAGAACTCCCCTGCTTCCAGAAGACCAGGGAATGCGGCACCTCTAGCAAACCTCAGAACTCAGCCTTATTTTAGTCTCAGCCAAGGAAACAGAACTTTTTCTACTTGGAAGTGTAATTGCACCTAGGTCAGAAGAAGGACATACAAGACTGCAAAGTGATGCAGCTCATGCTGTGTCATTTTGTCTGTCTTGTTAGCCAGAGCACTTTCCTCCTTATGCCCATGGAGGTCTGGATACAGTTCTCCAAGGAGTTCAAAGTCAGAAAGTAAACTAAAACAAAACATAAAGTTTAAAAAAAAAAACCCAAACCAAAATACAACAAAATAAAGATATTTCCCAAGGAACTCTAGGAAACTTAGTTCATTTTAATAAGTTCATAGCTGATGGAACACAGAAGTTTACTTGACTGTCAGGTAAATTATAAATAACTGCTTTGCAGGTTTTGATTAACTGTAGACCTAAACTGAGAATGAAAAACCTGGTAGTATAAAATGCAGACCTTTTCTCAATTACATTGATGCAGTTATTTAAGCAGGTCTTAAGAATATAATTTAATTGAGGGATTTTAATCTTTAGTCTTTTCATGCAAGTAAGTAACATCCCCTGTATTCCTCTTGCATCTTTTCTTTTTCACTGTATTTTTCCAATGTTTTCAAGTGAGGATAGGGAACTCCCAAAAGTGCCACAGTAGGTATATTGGGGGGAATTTGAACTGACCACACTAAGTTGGCTCTCAAGAATTCCCTGGTGTGAGGTGTCACCCTTGTGTTGGAGGCAGGAGGTGTCAGATGGAGAAAGCACTGAAATCTGTACTTTCTAAAGAAGGTAAATTTCAGTTCTTTGCCAAATGCCCACGTTGCTCAGCTGTTCAGGTGTATGAGACAAATGCCCCAAGGTTACCGGATGTTAGTTAAATCCTTGTTTTCTTCTGTCAGTCACCTCTGACAAGGAGCTGTAGGTACTGACTCTAGCTTTTTCATACTGCTTAGGAAGGATTCTTAAAAGAGTTGTACTTAGGGACTTTGGATTTCTGATGTCCCAGTATCTCTGTATGGCTGCTATTACTGCACACTTCATAATTATTGATTTTTAAGCATTTGGCATATGAAGTTCTTTTCTCCACCCCCCATCCCCTGCCCCCCATCTTTCTGTTCAAACACCGGTAGTGCAGTTGTGCTGTCCTTACTCACTTGTGCTGGTAACAGTGGAGATGTGTGAAGGTAGAACTGCAAAACTGTACTTCTAACATGCAAAATTCATCATACAACTTTTCCTACAAAACCCAGTCAACCACAGAACTCTCTAAACTGCATCTGCATTAGTAGTTCTTGTATTGTGACATTTATACAATGCTTGTGGGATGGCTTAGGATTATGCCTGCTTTTTCACACAGCTGCCTTCTTCTGTCTGCAGACTTCCAAGGAAATGTTTTTAACTCTTTTACAGTTCTTATACCTTATACTCTTATTCCTTACAAAGAAAGCTGCTTAGTTTATCAATTAAAAGCTCAGTTGCTGCAGCCTGTTCCATGAGGACTCAAAAAGAATGAAAACCTTCTCAGTCATCTTCTCTTGCTGGACAGAGCAGATGTGTCAACAGCATGTCACACAAAATTAAATCTTGATAGTTTGTGCGTAGGCTATGGCAGTAACTATAAGAAATGCTATATGGTATGACTTGAGAAAATAATTTCAGTCTGTTACTCCTTTAAAAAAAAAGGATTCCACAAAGGAGCCTGGGGACTGACTGTTCCTGGTTTTGTGGTGTATTAATCCATATAGATCAAAGGTTTATTGACTGCTTGGTCATCTGAGCTGCAGAAAATGTCACTGCCCGTTTGTTTTAAGAGGACATGGAACTGTTAAGTTTCTTCACCCCTTCTGCTGCTTTATTTGCCTTTAGTTGTTTGTGTAAAGTGACAAAATTAAGAGGTTTCCCAGGTTCTAGAGCAGAAGCTCAAGAGAAGTTAGGAACTATATTCAGACAACACAAGAAGTAGTTTGAACATATTTCCTTAGAAGATTAAATTTCTTCTATTTTTTAGTTTTCTTGCTTAAAAAGCAGATTTTTATGTGTTTTCCACAGGGGTATGAAGACTGGCTACGACATAAAGCAGACAATGAAGTCAACGGTGCTCCAGTTTATGTTGTTCGAAGTGGTGGCCTCGTGAAAACCAGATCTAAAAACATTCGGGTAAAGGACAAATTGAAAACTGTGTTTCCGTCACACAGCTAAAGCTCTTGTTTTATTACTAATCATTGTGGTTTGGTAACAATGCCGAAATGAATTCTGCTCTTTAATCCTCTCTTTGTATATTTCTGACCTGTGTTCACTTCATTAGGTGGGGGACATTGTCAGAGTAGCCAAAGATGAGACTTTCCCTGTTGATCTGGTGCTCCTGTCATCTGACCGAGTTGACGGTTCATGCCATGTGACCACTGCCAGTTTGGATGGAGAGACCAATCTTAAGGTCTGGGTTACTCTGTGAAATAAAATGTAGTTAATTTGTGGTGTCATTTTTTGTTCAGCCTGTTGAAATACCCACCCTGCTGCCTGGTGGTCCTGTGTTAACCTGATGGGCGCTGTTTTGCAGACACACGTTGCAGTCCCAGAAACAGCAGTGCTGCAGTCTGTTGCCAACCTGGACAAACTGGTAGCTGTTATAGAATGTCAGCAGCCAGAAGCAGATCTATACAGGTATCCCTTTATTAGTAAATATTTTGAAATTAAATCAAAATGAGGTGTTTAATACTCAGAATGTTACAGGTCTTGTTAGGATTAAAATAGCTTCAGACATCTGCTTGAATTTTAGGTTTTAGTAATCAGCTTGTGTTTATACATATGTACTTATTGAAAGTTACAAGTGACAAATTTGAGTACTTAAGTAGTAAATCAGACATTATAATAATATTTATCTTTTTTATTTAAATTATGCACATTTCAGTTCTTATCTGTAAACTTGTTTCCAGATTTTAAGGAATTAAATGGCCTACAGTCTGAGCAGGTTGAAGAAAGTTATAGAAGGTTCTGCCAAGAGATTTAAATATTATATAGGATATGTTGAAGTGGAATTGACTCAAGTCTAATTCTAAGGATATGTGTTGGTCATATTTATTTTGCATATGCTACAAAGAAGATTTGAACTCCATTCTTCAGCAGCAAAAGCATAAATTAAAAACAGGGATATCTGTGTGTGCTTTAACATCAGCAAGCAATATCATAAATTCTGTAAAACAGCATCATGGGTAGCAAAAGTGATATTCCCATCCAAGTGTCTTCTGAATTGTATAATGGAAAATGGTAACTATGAAGTAGTAGTTTTTAAAATCCAGGTATATTATAGCAGCTGTTCTTATGTAAGCTTGTAGATCTTTGAGAAATATTAAGTTTTTTAAAACTAAGATACTCAGTTTGAACAGCTGTTCAGATATTTGATACTTAGCAAATTAAGGTACAATCACTGGAAGTTTATGTCTCTATTTGTAGCTGGAGTCATGCTAAATATGCACGTCCGATTTTTAACTATATAGTAGTTTTGCTTTATTAAATGAAAAATCACTATTTCTGGTGGATAATATTCAAACTTACGTTTGTTGAGGAGTTACTTCTTAATGGATCATCAAGAAATCACAATCTGTTTTAAATGAATAGAAATATAGTCTTTTGTGGTAATTAATCAGAGTTAAGCTTTCTCAAATGACTATTTTTTTGAGGGATAAATGTTTTTGTTGCTAAGTGTCTCTGGTAAAATTATTGCCCATTTTGCAATATTGGTTTAGTTTGATTGTTAATAAAAGCTGATTTATTTTTTACTTGTGAACCATTAATGGCTTCTTGTAAATATAGAGGAGTTTTTTACGTTTTTTAGTCTTTATGTAGATATTTCTAAGACACGTCCATCTTTCATAGATTTGTTGGAAGAATAACTGTAAGTCAACAAGCCGAAGAAATAGTACGGTGAGTAATATTTTGAGATGATTATTTATAACATGTGGAGGTGGTAAAAATCTTGACCAGCTCCAGAACTACTGCTGAATATATGAAAGGGGGAGGTGTTTTTACTAAAAGTATAAATTGCAGCTGTATACTTCAGATGGAGATGAAAATAAATCAGCGAAAGAAGGTCATTACTACCCAGTTTTTCAGATTTAATACAAGAGTTCTGGAAAGCCTGGCTGTTGTGAAGGGGCTGATTTTTAGGCACTGGTAATCAGCTGGTAACTTTGTTGTTATTTGTTAATTATACCATTTATTGATCTGAAACAATTTCCACTGACGTATTATATAGACTAAAACAGATCCCCTGTCATCAGAGGCACTGAGAAGGAGATTTTGCAGTTGAAATCCATAGAAATTCCTGGTTTAACAAAGCCTCTGCTACAAATTTGTAGTTTTTAGTATCTATTTCAAACCACAGCTGGACTGTGCAGATAAATGCTTACATCTGTCACAGGCAACACAACTGTGTGTACTTCATCATGTGCTCACCACCTTTCCTTGTGCAGTCACAGCAAGTAACAAACACACGTGCAAATGCAAAAATAAAGATGTGATGCCATTTACAGACATCCATGTGGACTTTGGGAAAGATTTCTAACTGCTGTGAGTTGGTCCCAGCTACCAGCCAGGCATCCACAGTTTCTCATTCAGTTCCCCCCACCAGAACAGGGCAGGAGAGGAAGTAGGAAGAACAGGAGTGAGAAAGGTCATGGTTTGAAATAGACATAGAAATCACTCACAAGAAATTGCCGTATTTTCGAAAATGTTTAGCATTCAAGTTTAGTTAGAGAGTTGTTGATTGTCCAGCTTTCAAAACATTTTGTCACCTCTTCTGAAAAGGTGTTTTATGATGTGAAATATGTCACAGAGGCAGGTAAATCTGTTACAGTTCTTTCCTCTAGTGTCCAAAATGTTCTCTTTTACACTTCTTTTCATTGAAAATTCTACTTGAATATTAAAACAGTACTGTTTTCCATGTAATATGTGCCCTCAGTCTGAAGAACTGAATGTCTCAGTCTGAGGCTGGCAAACATCTGTCAACTTTAGATGGGAGTGACCTGGAGTTCAGAGTGAATCGAGGCATTTTCAGTGGTTTTGGCAAGAAATACGGGAGTGTAGAAGCCAGGTCACTTGGCCCCAAGTTCAGTGGCTTCGTCACCCTCACCAAAAAACCCCACCCATGGCACCCCCAGAAACCCACTCAGCTGTTTTCTAAGGTCACTTAATGTGCTACTTCACTTAGAACTTTTCAGAATTCATTATTCCCAAGCTTGACAGGTTCAGCTTTGGGATAATCTATCAAAATAATTCAGTTGACAATGTAAAACAGAGCCAGTTTAAAGGGAGTGTGAAAAAATAATTGCAAGTTCTGACTACCAGTGGAGCTGTATCTTCTGTCTGTCAAAGAAAAACTTGTCTGGTCTGTGTTGCACTGATTCAGGTTTGGTATTTTGGGTTTGTCAGACTGGTTTTACAAACTTGAATCCAGAAATATAAATTATGTTTCTTACATGAAAATTTTAAATGCTCAAGCATTTCGTCGCTATTAATTCTAATTTTCAGTTAAAGTTTGAGTCTAGACTAAAATACTGGCATATGTATGTTTAATTTAAAGAGTCCATCGTAGTCTGTGTGTATAATTGGTACACATGGTATTTGTGAAGGTAATTGTTACATTTGCAGTAATATTTAAGTTAAATGTTTGACTGTGGGAGGTGGGTTGTGGGTTTGGCTTTGGGTTTTTTTTTGAGTAACTTCAGGTTATACTTTCAAAGGAACTTCAAGTTTAAGAGCTTTGTTTATATAATAGTGATCATGGCCTGTATGTGACACATCTAAAGGAAAAGCAGGGTAAACCCAAGGGCTTGTACACCAAAGCACTTAGCATATGAACTTCTAATTATTTTCTTTCTACTCAATATGTCAATCTGGCCACTGCAGTTGTTAAATTTCTACTTTCATTTGAAATAGTGGGAAAAATAGCTTTTTTAAAATTTCAAACCAACTCTGCTGGCAGTTTCTAAAGATGATACAGCTGCTGCAGTAGAACATATAGTTCTAACCTTATATTAACCTGGTTTCTAACTAGACCCTTATTTTCACAGCACTGTTGTCAGTGAACTTGGCCAAAGAAATTGATGTGTTATTGTATTGTGATAGATGTGAGGAAAAAACATTTATGAAATTTTAACTCCTGTGTTAGAAAACAAGATTTGCTCTGCTGTGGTGGTGTCCATCTAATTGTTTCTTTGGTATAAATAGCCTTTGAACTTTCTAGATCATTTCAGTCTGACAGAGGGGTAGAGGACTGGGGAATTAGCCAAGCCTAAAACAGCACTTTGGGTGCACTGTGAGCTCGACTGGTTTCTTGCCTGCTTGCTTCCCAAGTAACTTGTGGGTCTCTCTGAACCAGCCATTTGGAATATTTGGCTCAGTCAGTAATTACGGGATATGGAACAGTGGTGGGGGAGTATGGCAGTGACCAGAGGAGACATGAAAGGAAACAGCGAGCTCTGTGGAGATGTGTGGGAGGTGTGGTGAGAGGGGTAAGACAGCTGATTGAGTTGCTGCATTGGGAATTTGTAGGGGATATAGGACAGCTTTGCACGGGAAACTGGATTTCAGTGCTCCCCCAGAATACAGAACAGCTGATGTTTACTTGCTGATATGTCTCTTTCTTTTTAGACCTCTTGGGCCTGAAAGTCTCTTACTTCGTGGAGCAAGATTAAAAAACACTAAAGAAATATTTGGTTTGTAGACATCTAAATATTTAAAGAGTATTCTCTTCTTAAAGCATGTTGATGAACTGTGTTTTAATTCTACTTGCACTGAAGAAATTGTAATAATCTTGCTGACTGTTACCTGAGGGGATATGATTAAAGATGAAAGTAATGATATTATGCTGAAGAATCCCTAAGGATATGAAGTTCCAGCTCTGCTCTGTGAAAATATTTGAAGTGGTTTGATAAAGGAATAACTTAACTTCAATGGATAAGTGACTGTTCTTACTGTTACCTATTGTTCAAGGCTTTCTCCTGAGATTTACCATGCTGATTTCCATAAAATACATATTGAAGAGCAGTACAGTCATAATAATGAACACTGTTAAAGTAGGTGTTAAAATTACTTTAGTAGTACTGTTTTTACTACAGAAGAGTATTGCAAATAGTACAAAATACTGTCTCCTAGTAAAGACAGAAGTATTGCCACCTTTTGCTTTTATCCTATATCTCTCAAAATGAAAAACTCTGCAAATTGTATTTATGCAGAAAATGAAGTCTGACTTTCCTCCCTTCCTTCCCAGGTGTTGCTGTGTATACAGGTATGGAGACAAAGATGGCATTAAATTACAAGAGTAAATCTCAGAAACGGTCAGCAGTAGAAAAGTATGTTTATTTTCTAATACCTCTCTTATTTGTAGAGCTTTAACTTAGTTTTTCCTGTGTAACCTTAAAACCCTGGTGGTCTCATCATTGGGTTGTAGGCAAAGGGAAGAGTGTTAATTGCCTTGCCTTCAGTAGAAAATCCATTTCTTGATATTTCATCCTTCTGTAGTGTACAAAATGGAAATACGCAAGCTTGCTCCTGGTTGCAGGACGGGTGTTACTATGATAGACATTTATATTGAATCTCATGATTTATTTTAAAAGGAGAAAGAGTTCTGATATATTGCCTTTATTCCAGTTACTAAAAATCTGAGAGAGCCCACTGGCATTCTTGTGCAAGTATGGGATTGATTATTCTTCTGTAGCTACATACAAACCCAGCTGTAGTGTGCACAAGAGTTCAGTCACCAAGGCAAGGATGGAAGGATGATGTTCGATAAATATCTGACATTACAGAACAAGAGGCAGGTGTGACTGTGTCCTGCTGTAGCCTGGCCTGGGTTAAAACTCAGCTGCACATGGCAGTGCTCTTCTAACTGAGGAAAAGGTGCAGCCCTGGGTTTCTGCTGTGCTTGTTTGTACTGCCTCCACAGCCTTGCGAGCTCCCCGGGGAAAAAGGGAGGAATAAGTCAGCCCCGCCAGTCTGGGACTGCAGGTGTGACACATGTCAGCTGTTGGGGTGTTCCTGCACCTTAATGTAGCCTTCATACTGTTATAGGGAGTTTATCTTCGTCAGATGGAGAGTTTCTTTCCCTTTCTGTTGCTTGCTTGTCACATAGAAACTTTATATCTGTATCAGTCACAGGATACACTTTTTAAGAAAGGTCCAACAAGTTTTTGATAAATTCATATAACCACAGTGTGTCAACAGATTCAGTAAAATAAACTGAAGTTGCTTGTTTGGTTTTTTTTTTTGCCTCTTTATAGGTCCATGAATTCCTTTTTGATTATTTATCTAATAATCCTCCTCTTTGAAGCCATTCTGAGCACTATTTTAAAGTATGCATGGCAAGCTGAAGAGAAATGGGATGAGCCTTGGTATAATGAAAAAACAGAGCATGAAAGAAACAGCAGTAAGGTAACGGAGTTCTGCCCAGTTGCATAGCTGAGGAACACTCAGCCAATACACACTCAATGTAATATATATTATGTCTCTATTCTATGTGTAACCACCACATGATCCACTTGCAAGTCTCTGTGCTGTTGTCTCAGTGATTTTTGTGAGAGTTAGTCCCATGTAGCCTCACCATTGTGTAGAAATATTTCTGCCTCTGTTACTGGTTGGACTTTTTCTTCCTTTATGAAAAGACCAAGGTTTTTGAAAATTTTTGAAAAGGCTTTGTTAGGACATATTTCTGATGGTCTATGTTCTTGTTATTGTTCTTTAGGATGTCTTTTGTCAGTCTATAAAGGAAAAGAGGAGGAGGATGGCTTTTCTTGTGTATGTTCTATTGCAGTGATTTCACAGCTCAGGAATTTCGTACGTTCTGTGATGTTGAGATGATTTGGACAATTTTGTAAGGCTGTAATTTTACTCAAGCTCCTGCTTGCCTTCTCCCTTCTCTTTAGAGACTGAAGGGATACTTTGAAGTGTTCCTGAAATCTGCAGTTTTGGAAAGTGTCTCTTTTTTCAATTAGTCAGTATTTTTCTGTGTTCTGTTTAATTTTTGATTTCTGTACGAGTCTACCTTTGTCCAAAGTAGTTCAGGACCTTAATTTGAAATAATTTCTATGCAAGTTAGTCAAGCCTGTGGAGCCTTTCAGTTCTGAATAGAATAGGAATAAGTATTTCCTCAACTTTTCCATTTCTTTACCTTTGCCATCAGGAATGTAGAGAGCCATGCCTGTTTCTGCAGTGTCATTCTCCTTCTGTCATGTCTTTGTTTTTCTGTCTCCCATGTTGACTTCCACAATCTGCTTTGCTTTTTCTCAGCGTGCTGGCATCCTTACTCAGAGTGCTTGCCCTGTCATCTCCTCCTGTGTGTGCAGATTGTTATTTTATTGCCATTGCTTGAAGAAACTCTCTAACTTCAGTAACTGTCACTACTTCTCTTAGATGAATTACTGCTCTCACTTTCTCTCTGTCTTTTCTGGTTTAGTTTGGAAGATCTCTTCAGGCACAGAACTTGCTGAGTTTTTGTCAGATACTTTAATTATTTATTAAATACTTACAGCAATGCTCCCTAATGAGAAAGAACAGACATTATTAAGCTTTGCAAATTGCTGACTTCTTTTGTCCTTCCTTTTTTTTAAATATTCTCCTGCACCAATATCTGGTGGAGTTGAAAGAGGTGGCCTGGTTTTTGTCATCTCTAATCTCCCTTGCTCAGTATACGAGTGTTGGTAAGAGTCTTCCCAAAGTACAATTTAGATACTGACTTTGTTGTGCAGATGAAAAATACTGTAGTGCTGCATTACAGAGTTGGTTAAAATTACCATTCCTAGTAAAGAGAAGTTTCTATCCTGTTACATAGATGTTTCTTGAAATGTGTGTGTGGAACACAAGAATTGGAAGAGGCATAAAAGAAATCCATGTGGTCCCTTTCTTTTTGTGTAGTCTGGGTCACCCATGTCACTGGGGAATGCCAGCAGACAGGAACCCCCTTGTCACTCTGCTGTCCTGAAACAACTGAGTACTTGCAGGTTCTTCTGACAGCATGGAAAATCACTTGTTTGCCTTCACAGTTTAGGGTTCCTTAGAAAAGCTTATATGAATGTTGCTGTGTGATGGAATGGGGAACACGTTAAGTTTTTTTAGACCAAACTCCTTTACAGTTCAAAACCAGAATCACCATGACAGTTAATATTAATTGGCAGCCCTCCTGACAGATTCAGTAGAGAGACAAAAATTAATGAACTTGTGAATTGAAACCTCCAGTCATAGCTTAAGGCAGACTTTGCATCAGTGTGAAGGCGTGTTACTGGGGCAACTGCAGATGCCTGCCTTGTCACTGGAGTGTTGTCTCTCTCATGTGTATGGGGGACTTGGTCTTCTCTGGCTCTCCCAGTTTGTCACTTTTCATGCAAATTGAAGCCTAATTAAGTCACCACGTTTCACCTGATCACAATCGTAATCTTAACATTTTCTCTTTTTGTCTTGTAGATTCTGAGGTTTATATCAGATTTTCTTGCTTTTCTGGTACTTTACAATTTTATCATACCTATTTCACTCTATGTGACTGTTGAGATGCAGAAATTTCTTGGATCTTTTTTTATTGGCTGGGATCTTGACCTCTATCATGAAGAAACAAACCAGAGAGCACAAGTAAATACTTCAGACCTCAATGAGGAATTGGGACAGGTAGAGTAAAAAATGTATTGTCTGTTGGATTTTTTTAACCTATTCTCCACTTAGTTTTTAATACTAAATTTTGTTACTGCAGGCTTTTTATTACTTGTGATTTGATTTCTGATTAATATTAAAATAAGGTATAAAGTTGTGATGGCAGAAGTTAAAAGTCTTATCTGATCAAAAAAAGTGTGTCATACAAAGTGTGAGTGGAGATTATTGTATCTTTTTCTTCTAACAAGTACATGCAATTCCAAGTCTGTTTTGGTTTTTTTTTTATTTTACAAAAGGTAGAGTATGTGTTTACAGACAAAACGGGTACATTAACTGAAAATGAGATGCAGTTTCGGGAGTGCTCCATTAATGGCATAAAGTACCAAGAGGTCAATGGTAAACTAACTCCAGAGGGGTTTTCTGAAGATTCTCCAGATGGAAATAGACATGGTTTGGTAAGGCTCTTTGGTTTTCCCACCATTAGTCATCCTAGATGGAAAGTGCTTTATTTCTGAGAAACATTCTTGTACCATTAGCATTAAAAAAAAAAAATCCCCACAACATAAATCAGAATTTCTGAGTAGTTTGAAGCTTTTAAGTGTAACTGAACACATAGTGATTATTAAATCACATGTTGAGATGTGATTATTTAACATAAAATGCTTGGCAGATTTTTAAGTAAAAACATTTTTTTACTAAGTGTATTCAAATCTGGGTTGATATGTAAATGTTACAAATAAAGTTTTTTCTTTCTCATAGGTGAAAGAGGAAGAGCTCTTCCTGAAAGCAGTTTGTCTGTGTCACACAGTGCAGATCAATGCAGATCAGACAGATGGTGCTGATGGTCCCTGGCATGCTAATGGAGTAACATCCCCCTTGGAATATTACGCTTCTTCTCCAGATGAGAAGGCTTTAGTGGAAGCTGCAAGCCGGTGAGCAGCACTGTCTGACCTGGGGATTGCCTGCGAGGGCAGGCTGTCCGTGGGGACTGCAGCCTTAGAAATGGCTCAGGACATTGCTGAACCTGGGGCCTGGCACTGTCACTTCACTGGAAAAACCTTCACATGTAAAATACACAACCCCCTAGGTGTATAATGAAGTGATGATTTAAAATATTTATGAAAACACTTGAGAAATTACAGTGGTCAGAGTATGATGTGAATAACAAACTGCAGAAATGGGCGTTCTTAATTTTCCCTAGAAGCAGAGAACGGTTATGGGGTGTAAGAGTCTCTCCTTTTCTTCCCTGCCATCTTCCCCTCCCTCCATTAATAGGCATTTTGTCTAAAGTGATAATTAAATATGTATTTCCTTTACTTTTAGGGTTGGAGTAGTATTTACTGGAATTAGTGGAGACAGTATGGAAGTAAAAAGTCTTGGAAAACCAGAGAGGTATTTGTTTTTATTCCTTGATTATTTTGAGGGACAGAACAGTAGTGAAGATTAATGTAATATTCTCCTCTTAATCCTCTCTGTTCATAAGTAAACCTTGCCTTTCCACAGCGTGCTGTGTTTAATGCTTTTCCCTTGATGTCTTCAAGACAGCTTGCATCTTATTCCTTACCAATTGTAGCTGAGATGCAAGAATTTTGTGTGAGTTACTCTGTGTAGGTGTGTGTTGTAACAGTTTGTATCTTTGCCCATTCCTCAAAGGTTGAGACCGTAGCAGAGTTGCAAAACGGAATTGCTTATTCAAGTCATGTTTCAGCTCTAGAAATTCCCAGAATCAGTCTCTTCTGTGAATAATCTAATTAAATATTTTAAGCTTTCCCAAAATGAGTACAAATTATCAATAACTGTATATCTGCAGTATGCCATAACTCCTTTTACCTATTTGATCTGTGCCAGCTAGTTGGCAGTACTTTGAAGTTAAATATCTAAAATTAGTTTTCTAAGCTAGTGGTAACATAACAAAAACCATTTACCTGGGCACACACATTTTTTTTGCCAGTGTAGATTTTTTACAAATGTCCAAGCTAGTATTCAGGAAACTGTTCCTGTTGGTAAAAGAACCTTTTTTTCTTACAGAGTGAAATTAAGCATATATAAACTGAAAAAAGCAATGAACAGTGATTGTTGTTCAGACAGTGCTTTTAGAATTTTATGACACTTTGAGGAAAGGTCTGTGATGTAAGAGTCTATTTATAAGTAATTGTCTCTGGAAATTTATTTCTAAAAAGGTTTTCTTCCCATTCCCTCTTTTAAAACACAAAATGCAGGTATAAATTGCTTCATGTTTTGGAGTTCGATCCAAATCGCAGACGAATGAGTGTCATTGTAGAGAGTCCCTCAGGTAGGTGATCAGAAATTGCACAAGCAGCACTTAAGAACTTCTTAAATGGCATTATTTTTAACTTCAGTTCTATTTGACTTTCTAGGGGAGAAGCTTTTATTCACAAAGGGAGCAGAATCTTCCATTCTTCCTCGTAGTAAGAGTGGAGAAATAGACAAAACAAGGATACATGTGGATGAATTTGCTTTGGTAAGTGTGTATGCTTGCCCAGCTCCCAGCCTCAGCTGATGAGAAGAAAATTCATGCCATAGAAATTGTGACTTGAAGTGAAAAAATTGCTGGTGACACCTTCTTGTTAGATCGGAATCTTGTCTACTCTGAATGTAGTCTTTTATTTTCTCACAGAAAGGCCTAAGAACTTTGTGCGTGGCCTACAGAAGATTCACAGCCGAGGAGTACCAGGAAATCGGCAAACGCCTGCATGAGGCCAGGACTGCCTTACAGCAGCGGGAGGAGAGATTAGCAGATGTGTTCAACTTCATCGAGAGGGATCTGGAACTGCTTGGGGCTACAGGAGTGGAAGACAAGTATGCAATGGAGTTACTGCTGTCCACACTCACACCCAGCAAGTTTAGGATTTATACCTGAAATGTGAAGTGTGAAAAGCTCTCCCACTTTGACCGAAAGTTCTGTGCAATTCTTGTTTTGTATATTTACCTTAGGATTGAGGCACATCCGCAACGAAACTTGTACCGATTGGTTCTGTCTTACTAACGCTGATGTACAGTGTGTTTCATCAGGAGAGATTTCCTGTGTGTGAAATGGAATAGTTGCAGTAAATATTTAGTGTGACATCAAATTCCTTGGGAAAACTTCTTCACACAGCTCCTTTGCAAAGCATTCTGCTTGTGCTCTGTAGGTCGCAGGGTGTGTTGTACGCTGAAGTGAGCACGTGGGGCATGAGAAGCTTTTCATGCACCACAATAGCCAGTAATTATTGTGGACTGTTCGAAAGCTTCTCAAATGCAGTGATTATGCCTAGTTTAAATCAAGATAGGCTTATTACAAATTTTTGATCCCTTAGCAGGATTGAAGTTCAGTTTTTGTTTCATCAAGGCCTTTGTTTTGTTGCTGGTTACAGAATATCATCTCCCAGACTATAATTCTCTGAAAATACACGTGACACTGGAAATGCAGACTTAACTCACCATGACACTGGGGTTACAGCGGTAACATGGAGTTACAGTGTGAGCTCTTTTGTTTGTAAAGTGTTCAGTTGGTTATTTAAGATTTTTCTTGTTTCCAGGCTGCAGGAGAAAGTCCAAGAAACTATAGAAGCCCTCAGGCTGGCTGGTATCAAAGTGTGGGTGCTCACTGGAGACAAGCACGAAACAGCTGTTAGTGTCAGTTTATCCTGTGGACACTTCCACAGAACCATGAACATCCTTGAGCTTGTGCAGCACAAGTCAGACAGTACCTGTGCAGAACAACTGAGGCAGCTAGCCAAGAGGTAAAATACCTGAGATGTCACTGTCTCAGTGATGATCTTAGCTTGGGTTGCTTTCATTTTTAAACTTTATGGCAGTCTTTTCATGCATGTGCCAAACAGAGAAATTGCCTTTAAAAAAAAATTACTTATTTATATAACAGACTGAAAAAAGCAGTCTGTCTAACAGATAACTTCTTTGCTTATTGTCTGGCCAACAACATAGTTTATAGCAAAATTGGAATTTTACCGTTAACATTGGTACAAAGTCAACATTTTTGTCCCTGAATAGAATAAAGGAAGACCATGTTATCCAGCATGGACTGGTTGTGGATGGGACCAGCCTCTCTCTTGCACTCAGGGAACATGAGAAACTGTTCATGGAGGTTTGCAAAAACTGTTCTGCAGTGTTGTGCTGTCGCATGGCACCCCTTCAGAAAGCAAAGGTAAGTGAGAGCACAGTCAGGATTGCCTCTGAAGTATTTGTATGATGCTTTGAGGAGGCAAGGATTTCTGAAACTGCTTTGTATGTTTGCCTGACCTTTTTTGTGACTTCTGAATCCTTGTTAAATTCAGTTGATCTGAAGTAGTTTGCTCAGAAGTTTCTACACTTATGTTTGAAAATTTGCGGTTGGATGGAGAAGTCAAAATACTGAGACCAAGCAAGATAATGGCTCATCTTTATCCTGCCTCTTGAGTGTTCAGTAAGGCAGCAGCTCTCCTCATCACCTGCATGCTTTTGCCTTAGCTGCCCCATCATTTCTCCAGACCAAAAAAGCTAAATTGAAAATTTTTGAACCTGTAAGGAGAAACTGTACTTCCCTAAACACTTCAAAAATACCCACGATTGAGGAAGAAGTAAAAGGGAAGGGAAGTCAAGGCCTAATCTCCAGGGGAGGTTTGCCTTAATACTCGCTTCTGTGATCATTTTTCCTTCACACGTACCGAATTTTACTCAAATACAGGTTGGATAAGATGCAAATTCGGATTTTGTAATTTTTTTTTTTTTTTTTTACTTCAGAAAGCTAGTCTCTGAAGGACTATAATATTCTTTCCTTTTGAAATTTTCTCTTCATGGAAAAACATCTCTTTACCTTAAAAACTAGGAAACCCTTCTGTGCGGTACTGGATGTGCAAGAGGGCAGGCCGTGTTGCTGTAACATGAGTGACCTGTTTTGAGGTCACTCTTCCTGCTTCCAGCATTTAGCCAGAGTTCTAAAGCAGTCTTCAGAATCACTTCAGTATAGAACTGTTCACCTGGTACAATATTAGTTTCAATAAAATGTTAAAATGAAGTTGTAGCTACACTGAGTAAACCAATTTGTTGGATATGTGTACTCTGTACATTCTTTTAGCTGAATTCTTTGCCATTTTCTCTCTTTAGGGTGCAGTTATTTGTCAGTGTTGTGTCCTTGTTCTTATTTTGTCATTTAACTTGATTTATAATGTTTCTACTGCTTTCCTGAATTCCTCTCCTTACCAGCAGATAATGGAAATTGTTTCCTGTCTTGAGTCATGAAGTACAGTAAAATGTAATTTTGATTGCAGTGAGTTTTTAATTTCAAACATTGAAGTATATAAATTATCAAGACAAATGCCATACAACATGAAGGGTAGGGAAGGAAGTGCAGGGCAGTTTAGTCTAATCTTACACATGATTTTATGCTGTAGGCAGCCTTTTGTGAGGTTTATTCCAAGGTTAAGCTGGAACTCAGCATAATATTTCCTGCATCTTTAATTATAATGTGTGTTAATGTATGGTTAGCGGTCTCACTACTAATTTTGGTATGGTTTATGACTCAAAACCTTTTTTAAACATCATCATGTCAGTCATTTGGAGCTGCTGCTGATTGCTGCTGTTAAAATTTGCCAGAGGATTTGTCTTGACCTTTTCACATAGATATTTGTCTGTCTAAATTACCCAGGCCTTGGGGATCTTGGGAGGGCTGATCTGGGTGATGTCCTGCAGCCTTGTTACCTCTCTAAGGCAGACTCTTGGGATCTAATGCTAAATGGACTTGAAATAATTACCCCTTAGGAATGGGGAACCTTTAAACTTGAATATTAATACCTGCAATTAGGGAATGTATTCCCACAATCAGGTAGATTTCTCTGAGCTGTGGACTGTGTTTAATCACTGCTGTGTTCCTCACACGAAGTGAATTCCTGCTCCTGTGAATCAGTGCCCTGACACTGCCAGCAACAACTCAGTTATTTGTGTCTACTTAACTTGTTCCGTTGCTAATTCCACTTTGGGGTTTCTGGAACTTAAGAGGGGAAATGTTTTTTCATACATATTTATTTTCTTGATTTTGGAAAACCTCTTGGTCTACATTCATACCTTTACCTGCAGCTCACTTACAACTGAATTAGTGAAGCTTCTACCTTAAGCTAGAGCTCTGTGGGTGGTTAGTGAATCACTAATTCTCCTTAACTAAAAGCCTCATCTAACTAACTCCTCTGTATTTAGAATATTATTGACACTTACATGGAAAATTTGGTATCACTGCTCCTCTTCTGGGTATTTTAGGGCCGTATATGTCAACAATTTTTTCCCTCATTCTGTCATAACTTCTGTTTCTTTGCCAGTTGAGAATACCCCTTGGTGATAATGAAGTTGCTTTGGGAAGAAGCTATTTTTCTTAGTAACAGCATATTGATCTTTTAGCTATTGCATTTGCTTTTTCAAATCCTTCTTTCACCTGGATTAGTTCCATTAATTATAAATATGAAGAATTTGGGTTATTAAAGGGTATTAAATCTGTATTACTCTGTAAGTAAATTTTCAGTTCCAAATTTTACTCGACTTTGTTTTGTATGATAAAGCACCAAACTGAGAGTTGTGCAAGAACATTGGAATAAGAACAGAAAACTAAACTCAAGACAGATACAATATTTAAATCAGGCTTGTGCTCCAAAACAGGCAGCTTTTCTAAAGAAGGAATTAATGTATACATGTGATATGCCAAAGATGTTTTGTACCCTAACACGCATGTTCATAAAACATATTAATTATATCTACAGATAGGCTACTAGCTGAGATGCTTGGGAGTTGGTGACATGGTTTGTAGGTAGACTGTTTCATCTGAGAGTGTTTCATTTTCTTTCTCCAGGTGGTTCGACTGTTAAAAACCTCTCCAGAGAAGCCCATAACGCTGGCGATCGGAGATGGTGCTAACGATGTGAGCATGATCCAGGAGGCACATGTTGGCATAGGTAACTTGCTTTGGTCAGAAACAACAGAGGCTTTTTAAAATTCGAATCTGCATCAAATGTGCAGCTTCCTTTAGTTGTAAGTGTGAGGAATAATATCTTCCTTTGCAACAGAAAGTTGCTCAAGTCCTTACAATGTTGAAGTGCAGGAAAACAGAACTGTAGCTTCAGATGTATCTTGCTGGGTTTTTTAAACTTCAGTTCTTGTTATACTTAACCTGTTCTCTGTTTTGTTTCCCAAACATTGCAGGAATCATGGGCAAGGAAGGAAGGCAAGCTGTAAGAAACAGTGACTATGCAATAGCACGGTTTAAATTCCTCTCCAAGTTGCTTTTTGTTCATGGGCACTTTTACTATATTAGAATAGCAACCCTTGTACAGTACTTTTTTTATAAGGTGAGTTTTTTTCCCAGCAAAAAATTCATTTCAGATCTGAGATTTTTGTTGGGATCAGGTTAAATATCTCTGTTCAAACATGTTTTCTGTGCTTTTTTTTCATATTTTACAACCGAATGCAATAGTTCACTGTGAAATTGTTTAGCCTTTCCACCTAGAAATAGGCTTTAGATACTACAGTGAGTGTGTCTAAGCTGAGAGGCAGATGTTTGTTTTCTCACAGCAGGGATTTTGGTTGGGTGGTTGGGATGTTTTTTGGTTTTTTGATCATCAGTTTTCATAACACATCAAACCTCACCATCTTCATTGAATTTTATCTGGGATTTCAGCTTTGGCTTCCAAGTCTCTTTTCAAGTTGTTTCCTTTCATTTAAAGGCAGCAGCGTGGTGTTACATTTTGCGTTCTGCTTTGTTTGCTCCCATGCAACAAACTCACAGTGAGCAGGACACAGCTTCCTTGAATGAAATGTGGAATCTGTTCTGCAAAGAAATTCTTAAAAAGAAACTGAGGGGAAAATGAATGGATTTCTTCTCCTGTAATACTGCTTAGACTCCCATAGTGGGATGTGCTCATCAAGCACATATAATTAAATTTCTGCTTCTCAGGTTCATTGTCCCAAAGGACAAACAAACAAAATATGCTCTCAAGCAAAGCATCTTGCTTTACTTTGCCAAGTAAAATGCTGACATGCTTTACGCTCCCCTGCGTATTTTTACCAGCTTGTAGGAGTTGGCCGTTTCTTTTAGGGCTGTGAGGCATATACTGAGGATTAACTATTTCCTTCACTTCTCTTTATTTCAGAATGTGTGCTTTATTACACCACAATTTTTATATCAGTTCTTCTGTTTGTTTTCACAACAAGTAAGTACTACATGCCTTACATCTTGTCTATGAAACACTTGAAGTCCATTATTAAGAATATAGGAGAGTGACACAAGGAGCAGTAGAGGTGTTACACTCAGCAAATACCCAGCTTCATTTTCTGTATTTGGTGGCTGATGTTATTAGACTGTTATGTGAGTGCAGCTGTTTTCCCAACTAGCAAATTCACATAACTAATCAATCATTGCTGCTATTAGTGTGATAATAAATCTTAATAAATAGAAACACTTTTTTCCTTTTCAAGACATAAAATACTTCTTGCTTTCCTTTGCAGACGCTCTATGACAGTGTATACCTGACTTTGTACAATATTTGTTTCACTTCCCTGCCTGTTCTCATCTACAGTCTTTTTGAGCAGCATGTGCACCCGCATGTATTGCAGAGTAAACCTGTGCTCTACAGGTATGTATGGCCTGCAGGTTCCACAGGGGCACAGCCTGGAAAGCAGCAGTGCCATCTGCAGAACCCTGAACTTGCTGATGGGCATTTGTACAATATTTATCTGTAATTTAGGCATTTTTAGTAACTATCTTGATGAGGTACATAGTTCTCATCCTAAAAGTTAATTAAAAGGAGTATTTTAAGAGAAGTGTCTTTTTATGTCAGTGGTGTTAAGAATGGAAGAGCACTGAGCACTTGGTCAGCTTACATGATTGGCAGCCTTCTCCTCCATTACATGTAGGAGGTGAAAATCACTCAGGAAAATGAAAAACTAGGACACCTTGGTTTGGGGAATCACCACAAAAAATCCTTTACTTGGAGGAGAAGTGATTTCCTGTAGAATTAGATGTCCTCCCAGTGGTGGCATGTTGCACTACATACTGCTTTTTGGAGAAAAAAGTAGGTATTTTTGTAAAAGGGAGATGTCTCTCAGATGTTTCTTTTTTTGTAAAGGTTTTTTAAGCAGAGCAAGGGGTAAGTATCAGGAGATCTGGCTTTTTTTTCCTCTTGCAGTTCTACCTCCAGGGACAAGAATTCGAGTTTGTGCTATTCTGAATTTGACCCCTTAGAGACCTTTGCCATTGGTGACTGCTGCTTAAAGCAGAGCCAAATCATGAGAGCTCAGAGTTCTTTTTTTGCCCATGATTTATGTATTTTTTTCATATGTCAGCATTTGTTAAATGTGTCTCGGTGAAGTTGAAAGTTACATTTATTCAAAGCAGTAGCAGTCATGCAGTGTGGGTAGCTGATGGTTATGGACAGTATGAAATCCAAAATCTGTTTTATTTCTGCAGAGACATCAGTAAAAATGCCCATCTGGGGTTTAAACCATTTCTTTACTGGACCATCTTGGGCTTCTTTCATGCATTTGTTTTCTTTTATGGCTCGTATCTTCTAATGGGAGAAGACACTTCTCTGCTGGGAAATGGCCAGGTATAATATCATAAGTGTTATTCTACCTCTGTGTTTTTGGTGATATTTCTTAATAGTTTTCTGAAAAGTCCTCCTGTGTCCAACAAATTTTGTTTTTATGAACTACATAATCGTCAAAGATTCTTTGTCAGTATTTGTGTGTGCTCTCAAGAGTAACATTTCTTAGTGTGGAAATTGTAAGATGTTGTCAGAAAGCATATGTCCCTGAAGAACATATCTTTCAAGATAATAGATGTATCATGGTTGTCTTAAACTTTATTGTATTTTGTAAACTGTTTTTTGTCAAAATCGTATTTCATAATGTCAGCAAATGAGAATTTATATTCATTCATTCAAAACTCGTTTTGAATTGGTCTTAATTGCAGTGTCAAGCAATGGCTTCTCTTCAGTAACTGTTAGAAAGTTAGGCTGAAAGTTGACAGAAGTCTTAAGGCTTCTCCTGAAAATATATTATTTTAATTACTCAGAATTTTTTTTTAATTTAGTGGTGCAAGCTGCTTTTAAATTATGCTTTTTATTCACTAAATGTTTTTAAGACCATAACCTAATGAAATCATCAAATACTAATTTGTCACTTGCTATTTTAAAGATGTTAAAATTCACAGGAGAAATCATTTACAAAAAAGACTCTAAAGCTTGGATGAAACCATTACAAGTCTGTTTCCTTATTTCCCCTGGTTCTGAGGTAGTTAACTCAATTTAGAACAATTAGAATCTGATTTTTCCCTAATTAAACGTGGGTAGTAATGGAAAAATACATTCACTTCTCATTATGCCATTCTCAATAGTGGCATGAAGAACTTGCCAATTCTCATAGTGCTTGGCAGAGCTGCGAGTTACGGCACAAGGGACAAAACCAGCATCCCGCTGAATTCCCAGGGCTCACCTGGTGCCAGGGCGTGGGCGGGAGCTCAGCAGGTTTGGTCAGAAATGCAGTGATGCCCAGGCAGTGAACAGAAGGGTCCTGAGGGCTGCGGGCAGAGCTGGGGGTTGGCAGCATCCACGGAGGGAGAGGCAGTGAAGGGGGAGTGCTGCAGCCTCCTGGAGCACCCATTCCATCATGAGATGTTTGATCAGAACGTTAAAATTGTTGTGCTGTAGACTAAAATGTCTCTTCCAGCTGAGGCATGAGTGTGTCCTCTCTTGTGATTTGTTACAAGCTGTGGGATTTGAAATTTTTGTGAGCTGATAAAGGTCCTTCAGGACTCTTGTGATGAGGTAATTTTAGACTATGAATCAGTGTGTGGGGTGCATCCATCTTCAGTTGTCAAAGCGCCTCACTTCAAAAGTGCTTAGTAAATGTCCATGGGGCAGGAAGAGACTTCTTTCCTTGTATTTAGTTACAACTGTTTGGTTGGGGAATTGGCAGCTGCCCTTTAGCTTCTCATGTGGTATGACTTGAAATAAATTCTAAAACTTCTCTGGTTTTTAGTTACTCTGCCTCTCTGTGTTTGCCAAAAGATGGTGATTAGAACTGGTAGAACTGTGTTGCAGTGAAATATCTGCATTGCATAAAGTTTCTTGCAAATTTAATGTGTGCCTGAAAAAGCCAAAATTAAGGGGAAGAGAACCTTGTGCACTGCTGAAGTGCTTTCATAATAAGAAGTCCTCAAGAAGTGAGCACCTGTACAGGTCTGTGATGCAGGGTAGTGTCACTGCAAGGCCTCACGTTTCCATTCCAAGTTCTCAGTTTGGAGCACAGCAGAATAGAAGAGACTGTAAATAATCTGTTAATGCTGGTGCTTTATTGGGTTTACCTCAACACCGTGTGCAAATACTTGATCTTTTAGTTCTTTTTTCTCCCCCCTTTTTCATGCTGTGCATGTCGTCAGATATTGAAACCTAACAGGCAAATGGTAAGAGTTTAGAAGAGGAGGAGATACAAAATATTGTATCTGTTACTTCATAGGATTAAAGGATGCCGCATCCACAGTGTCGATGTGTTCAAAAATAAAATGGTGGCAAGAACCTGTCTGTGTTTTGCATTCTAACTCTGACCATTGAGAGCAGTGTTAGCAAAGACACTTTTTTTCACAGGTCACTCAGGAGAAGAAGTTTAATTTTACGTTTAAGATGAGTATTGCAGCAGTTAACAACAAGCACGTTACTTGTTAACCAGTATTGTTGGTAGGACAAGTAAATCGAAGGCTTCAGGGAGACGTGTTATAACAAAGATCTTTAAAATTATCAGTCAGTCCAGACTCATGACTGCCTCAGTTTTGTACCTGGTGTATAGATGAGAGAAGCAGTTGTGAGATCTGTCCTCAGGCTGTGGGGATGCTTTTGTCAGAGCTCTGTAACAAGAACTACAACTGTGTGAATCCCAGTTCCGTGCCCCGGTGCCCTACTGACACACCAGCTCCAGGATGACCCTGGTTGCCTGTATGCATGTGGTACCTTCCTCCTTGCCTGCTTAGTCTGCTGCCAGTAAACACAGAGTTGAGGATTTGGTCCTTGTTCAGTTTGTCAGTGGCAAAACCAGCTGTGAAACAGCAACGTCTTCCCTGTGATCCCCCAGCCAGTTCCAGGCTGGACTTGGTATAGAATGGCAGCTCTGAGTAGCATGTGTGTAGATAGATACAACCTCAGCATCCGTGCTTGGTTGTCAGAGCTGAGATTTTATTGTTGTAGACCTTGTTCAGAGTTTTGGTAGTTTACTTTACATGCACAAGAGAATACAAAAGTGTCAGATTTCAGTGTTTCAGAATTGAAGCTTAATTTTGTGTTTATTAGCCTTGAAACAAAGTGTCTTTTCCTTAGAATTTTCTTTGTAAAATACAATGGCACCATTATTTTTGAATTGTAAAATTGTGCTTGGGGCTAAAAGTGAACCTTCAGTTGATGCTGCATGTTGAAAATTATCTGGAAGTGTTCAAACTCAAAAGTGTTTTGCACTTAAAGTGAATACCTTCCACCCAATATTTCCTTTCTATTGGACGCTTATAATTAATTGATAAAACTGGTATCTTAATTTTCCTATCATTTCATATTACTTTTCTGGCCTTTTTTTTCCATACTTCATGTAGCCTTTGTGGTGATTTGTTTTGAACCAAGAAGAAAGATGAGTTGTGGGTTGTTAGTTTTGCTCTTCTCATAAGCTGTAGTTTTTCTAGTAGTTTGTGTTGTATCCTCCTTGCTTTTTTCATGATGATTACTTATCACAAGCTTATGTCCACTATCTTACTTCAGTGTAGCTGACCTGAGAAGAATCTTACTGTGAATGCTCTTAACTGATTTTTTTTTCCTTCCATGATTTCTGCCTTGCCGTTTTCTCAGATGTTTGGGAACTGGACATTTGGTACTTTGGTCTTCACCGTTATGGTTATAACTGTTACGATGAAGGTATGATGTGACACTGACTGCTCTCTGTGTCTGGATGTATACGCAAATATGTCATAAAGCAGTAATTTAAAATTGATCCCAAAGCTAGTGATTCTTGAGGATTTCAGATAAGTGACTTTTATGGTTAGTTTCAACAGTGGTTGAAATTTTTCTTTAGTTTATTTGTGTGTTACAACAATAACACACAAAAAACTAAAGTTTTTGTTCCTAGGTAAATTAAGAGAACGTCTCATATGGATTATGGGAAGTTTTTAAGTGTGGCTGGAAGTTTTTAAGTGTGTTCTGATTGATATTTATAATTTTCTGTGAAGAGGGTGGAAAACAGAATCTCACTGAAGTTATCTCTCTTTTAGATGGCGCTAGAAACTCACTTCTGGACGTGGATAAACCATTTTGTTACGTGGGGATCCATTGTGTTTTATTTCATATTCTCCTTGTTTTATGGGGGAATTATCTGGTAAGTGATTCTATTTTCCCCCCCTTTTTATTACAGGTAAGCTCAATGAAGCTATGAAAAAACACTGAAATACTGTGTTCTACCGTCTTGCTCTGAATTTTGTGACAGGTTTGGGAAAAAAGTTCTAAACCTAGAATGACCACTTGCTTTTGGTGATTCTTCTAAAAATGTAAGCAGTGCTGCTATGCTGTCCTGTACTCAAGGACACACAGTACCTGTCTCTGACAGCCTATAACTATAAAGGCATTTTCAAGAAGTAAATAGGTTCCCAAAGGTGCTATGTAATAGGTAAATATTTACATCAGAAATAAAGATTCTGGCGTTTGAATCAGTAAAGTGAAGTATTTTTGCTTGTAGTTTGGAGTCTGGGGGAATAGGATAGTGATTGATTCTCTGCAACACAATTTAAAACTAGATCAGAAACTTTTCCTCCAAAGTTCAGTATCCTCTTCCCCTGGAGTTTGTTTGCAGGTCAGGTCCAACAGGTTGCTGGACTTTACATGGATATGGTGCAGTTGTGACTCTGCATCCTGAGTCTCACTGCTTCATGTAAAATAAGATACACTTGAGACAGCCTGTGCTGTACTTTTTGTTTCTAGAAGTTCTTTTTAGTAATTGCCACTTCTTTTAACTTTTCAGGCCATTTTTACATACCCAGGACATGTACTTTGTATTTGTTCAACTGTTGTCAAGTGGTTCTGCTTGGTTTGCCATAATCCTCATAGTAGTTGCTTGTTTGTTTATTGATGTTGTGAAGAAAGTGCTGTACAGACATCTGCAACCAACAAGTACTGAAAAAGCTCAGGTAATGTTATGCTTTTGTATCCAACTTGACCAATAGTTACCCTCTTACATTGCTGTCATGTTCAATGCAGAGAAGTGTTCTCATTTCAAAATAACTTGTTAATTTAAAATTACAAAAGTGAGGACACCATTTTACAAGGCAGTAATGTTTATGTTTAAGTAAATCGATAATAACAAGAACAGAAGTATTTCTGAAGGGGTCACTCAGTCTTTTGCATCTCAGATGAGAGGATCATACCGTGCATTTTCATATTGCGTTATAGATGGCGACTTATTTTTGTCTAAGTATTAGACTCTACAGCTGTGATTGGCACTGAATAGTTCGTTAAATGTGATGGAAACAATGATTTTAAAAATTACCTTAGTAGAACTTGTTTCAATTATTATTTCTCAAATCTCGATCATTTCATGTGCTATGCATTTGATGGTTGATTCTGTAATTAAAGCTGCCACCCATGTGGCAGTTTCACAGATTCATAGACAAGGTCTAAAGTTACGCTGAGATAATAGAATCTCCCTTTTGCCTGACACAGGCTACAGAAAATCATTCTGGTGACGTTAGGCTGTCTTTTAGGTGAATATCTCATCTGTTTCAATGTTTTCTTCTTTTTAGAGACAGTTATGGAGAAGTCATCCTGACCTGTTGTTCTAGTAGTGACTGTCTTTCTGGTTTCAGTTTTGAACATTTTATCTTTTTATAGTTTTTCTGCTAAACTGAGAAGATTTCTGTTACAGTTTTTGTTTTATTCACAGTAAGGTTTGTGATGAAGTTAATTTTTGCACTGATAGGTAGATTGGACTTGCATCTTCTGTCAAAAAGGTTCTTTTAGAATCTTTACATCATTCTTCTGTTTCTCCTGTAATTTTCACCATTCCTCAACTTCATCTTGAATTTTGGATTTCACCAGTGGACACAATATTCCAGCACAGCAGACAGTGCCAAGTGTGGAAATAACGAGTCCCCAGCTACATTCAGATTACAGAATAATACACATCAATAACCTGTTGTCTTCTGCATCTTCTACACATCTGCAGGTGGTGATGTTGGTTTCTTGCAGGTCATTGATGAGAGGTCAATTAGCATAGGGCCAAAACCAGTGAAAGTGAATGGAGAACCCAGCTGACAGAGATAGCCCATGCGCAGCTGTGGTCTGGACCTGTTAGCAGCTTTCCGTCCATTTGTGTCCCAGATTGATTTTGTGCTGTCCTAATTGCCCAATGCAAATGGCACTGAGGTCTGTGCCATCCAGAGCTCCTGACTGCCCTGCACCAGTGCTGTGACCTTTAGCATCTAACCTTGTCATTACTTTGATGTAAGTGCACCTTGACTTACTTAAATTATATTACTCTTCTAATTTGTGTGTTAAAAAAAAAATAATCCATATGAGACATTCTCTTAATTTGCCTAGGATCAACATCATGCTGACAAGCCAACTGCTAGCAAAATATCCCATTAGTCCCTTTTCAAACCTGGAATTTTGGCTGCTTTTTCCTGTCTTAGAATTTAGTAGCGAAAAGCCAAGGTAAATAACCACTGGCTTTCAGGAGACTGTCCAGCTGGACCTGATAAAACTCTGGATTGCACTTTATTGCACTTCTTGGATTAGAGAGTTATAGGTGATGATACTTACTTATCTTTCTTCCCCCTTCAAAAACTAGTGGCAATATTTCTCAAACACTCCCTTCCCTTCCTTGCTGTACATCAGCTGTTGCTGTCTGGCAAGTATTGGTGTGGTTCTTGAGGATTTTCATGTTCTTGAAGTGCTTGAATTAGAACCCAAAAAGCCACACAGCTTTTCTTGCCTCTATCCATGTACTTCCTGCTGCATTCTCTTGCTTTAGGAGTCCTTCCTAAAGAATTTTTGGTTTCAGTTTGCTTCCATTACGGTTGTGCTGTCAAGGACACAGTAGGACTTTTTATTTTTAAGAAGGAATCTTGATGAATGTCTAACACCTTTCCTGTAGCTTTTGCTTGATTCCTGGCCACAGGGGTTTTGCTTTGTGCATCTCTGTTAGTCATCTTTCTTCCTTTTCCTTACTTGCTTTCTACTTTGCATTTGACAGAATCAGCATTGGGGTCTCTGTTTACCAAAATACTGTCTTTTTTCTGAAAATTCTTAGTTCCTGATGCTGCAAAGGGAGGTATCGGAAGTGGGATTTGACCAGAAATTCTTCAGCAGCCATCCAGTGGTTTCTCTTTGTGTGTCTGATGGTGAAAGTATGTTTAAAAATGTATTTGCAAAAAGAAAGCACCTCTTTCTTCCTTTCTTGACGTTTAATCTGTTGGGATTTTCTCACTCTTGCTTTTAATGGGAAATCATCTCCACTGGGTTTCATTCACTGTTCTTGCAGGGAGGCAGTAGATGTAACTGAAGAGGAGCAGATGATCAGCTTAGCACGTTTGTTGTCAGGAAGTGACAGAATGCCTCTTTTGCGATCATACCTCATAATTTGTGTTTAAAATTCAAAGTAAATGTTTTTCTTTCCCTTTCCAAGCAGAGGAAGAGACTGACTTTCAGATAGAAAGGATTTGGAGCATGTCCTTGTCCTGAGGGTGATAACTGATGGTAATGACTTCTGTGGAAGTCATTGAAGGAGTAAATATGGAACTTCATATATTGTCCTTTTAAATTATTCTTCATAGTGTAGGTGCACCCTCTGTATAACTGAATATGTTTAATTATTCATTTTTAATTGTAGGAATACTTTAGTATGTTTTCATATTGGGAGAAAAAGCTTGGTTTGCAGTTACTGTGTTTTTATCATGGCAAGATAAATTGTTACATGACCTAGTTCCTTGTTTTTAAATTGCAGCTATTTAGGTTATTTGTTTCTGTCTGCCATCATTTAAATTCTAAACTATTCCCAGGAGCAGTGAGCAAAACACAGGCTTCGCAGCTAAAAATGCTGGCCCCTGTTGTTTTAATTTTTCAGAGTTTTTTTGTGTGTGAGTTACCTGACTTAGTGCTCTGAGTTCACTGGTCTGTAGGAACCTGCCTTGCCTTGATTTTGTATCTTTTTGTTAGTATAAGGTTATAGCTTCAAGAATGAGTTTGCCTCTGATCTGTTAGATGTTATGTGCAGCTAAGTTATTCATAAGAGAGCAGAGAAATTTAACTGATATCAGAGAGAAATTTGATAGGCTTTTAAATGTAAATATTGTTCTGTCACAGCAGCTTAAATCTCAGTCGTTCATTTTAGGAAACAAAAATTAAAAATTTGACAGACAAGCATGAGTTGACTTTTATAGAGGATGAGCTTGGCTAACGTTATGTTCCTTAACGCACTTAAGGTGTTGCTTCATTTTATTTTAGTTTTGCTGTGTTCCAAGGTTTTTTTGCTGGCCTAAAGAAAAGCCATCTTATGTTTGACTGAGGTCAGTTGCCCTGAAGTAGCTTGTGGGCAATTTCTCACTGTGGGTCTGTTAGAGAATCATACAGGAGGAGTTGGACAGAAAAGTAAATGTGAATCAAAATATGAATCTTTGGGTAAAGATAAATCATAGCACTGTTGAGGGGAGGAAGCAATACAGGATAAAAGTGTCTGGTAAAGCACGGATGTAAAAGTGTGTAGCCTTTCCTCTCAGTATGAAAGCAGAGGTACATTAAGCATGGTCCTACCAAGCAGTGACTGGCTGTGACGATCCCAGGAGCTGTCTCAAAGGTACCAGGCTTGTGTTCTGTATATGATGTGTATTCCACTTAAATAACAATGTGTTGTCCTGTGTCTTTCTCTTAGAAAATTACTGCTGCTACTTACTGACATGTATGTTCCATCCCTTCTCTGTCCAATTGTAGATGTACTCCAACAGAGTTGCTTTAAGTGACGAGTTCATCGCACTGCAGCCATTGTCCAGGGCAAGGAATCAGCTGAGCAAAATTAGGTAGAGTAGGAGGGACAGTTCCTCATCAACTCTTATGCATGCTCAAGGTGAACTAACCAGTGCTGAGAGAGATGGGAAGAGGCATGAATATATGTTAGTGGGGTGAGAGGGCAATTCTGTAGTGCAGAAACATTCAGTTTGGTGATTTCTTGGCTTTGCTCTGTGTTTCTGAGCCAAATGCTTCTCCTAAGTAGCATGTGTTGGACGTGCTTTTCTTTTTTTTTTTCAGGAAAAAAACATCCCTAGCATGATGCTCAACTTTCAGAATAAAGATCAGCTGCTCTTGCATCCATTTTTAAATAATCGTAGTTTCTAGCATGGTTATAATGCTTTTAGTTTCTTTATGATAAAAATTAACAGTGCTTTTTGCATGCTGGATAATTTCAGCTTCATAAGGCTGTGACAGGAAGATCCATGTACTTCAGGCAGCAATTTCTTGCAAGTTATTTGCCCATTTTAATTTGCTTTCAATTGTGTCGAAAGAGCAGAAAATGTTTCAAGCTCGGGTGCCTCCATACCCCTGTGCAGCTGAGGCTTTTTGTGTCTGTTTTGTGCAGCTATAAAGTGAGTGTTGTTTGTTTTCAATGTGTATGGATACATATTCCTAAAGGCATTTGGCTACAAAGTCCCAGAAAATTATTCAAAACAAGATCAAAGCATACATGTGTCTGTGTAGGTAAAACATGATTCTGCAGCTCTTCAAATGCACCGAGTTCAGCACTTGAAATGCTGTCAAATGCTGATTCTCTTTCATAAGACTTAAGCATTCATATGCATCAGCAGTGTCTCAATCTGTTCAATCCCACCAGTATCTTCTTCTACATCCTACAGCAAGAATTGATGCAAAGATCTGATTCCTTTTAAATATTTTTCAAGGTGACTTTGTTGTTAAAAATGTGCAAATAGGTGCCTAGGAGAACCAACTCACCCACATCTTATGGACTTAATTGCCGTTTGTTTAACCAAAAGAGAAAAGTGTTGTATATCCTCTGAGAGTGCCCTACATGTTTACAAGGCAAAACTTGAAATGGCCATTGTGTTGTGGTGTTAGTGGCCACACTGTGAAACGTAACACCGTGGATTTCCAAACACCCAGGGGATAGTGGTGGGCTGGTTTGGTTTGGTTTTCTTTTGGATTCTGCACTTAATAGCTGTGAAACAGGCAAAGTGCAGTATCACTTTTGAAAGCTGTTAAACTTAGCAACATATTGGGGAGGTTCCTCTGCAAAAGCCTTTGCAAGTTAGCTTTTAAAACTCTTGGTTTATCAGATATTTTGGTTTATCAAGTTACCTTCTAAAAACTTTGGATAAGTGTATGTAAGTTTCTGTTTTCTCAAAGAATTATTAAAGTGAATTTTGTCACACATTGTATCTACACCAAAGGTTTTAGAACAGAAGATTCTGTTAAAATTTCAAAAACTAATGACATTTTAATGGTTATGCAGCTCGATAGTCAAAAGAAAATAAAGCTGTCTAGGATTGCAGCACTGTAGCCATTAAAATGCTAAAGCCAGGAGAATCCTTGCTAATGTGAAGTAGTTTTCTTCATATTAAACTTAGAGAAGAGTTGCAAAAAAGGGGAGATCTGTTTTGTCCATGAGTAACAAATGATTATGCAAATCCAGTTCTCTTGTAAGTCAGAATTTTTGCACTTGAGTATCTGACAGTACCTGAAGTACAAGCACTGGGTTCCTTCTAATACGCAGTTGAGCTTGTAAAGTGCAACAAGAAGCAAACAAGGATTCAGGTTTGTCTGGTTCTTTATTCTGTCTTTGGACAAAGTTCAGAAGTTATCCTGTGGATCCTTACCTAAACCCCTGAAAAGGGAAATCAGTTGATAGACAGAAACTACTCATTTCACTATACTAAATAAAATCTAATTTGGAATGAAGAGCATGAGTTGGTTTCTGTGGTTTTCCCAAAGCAATAGAGCAAAGAAGGCAAGGAAAACTGTAGGAGCATGAAACAAAACAGCTGCCTGGTGAATCTGTGGCTGTAAAGCAGCTAATCTGTCACACCTCATTTGTACATGCCCATCCAGGGATCGCATCCTTTGTGACTGCAGAATGCATGGAGGTTGATGAACAGACTTTGGCAGGTTTTTGTTGTTTGTAAATATGTATTAGAAGTCTCAAAAGGAGCATAACTCCAGGTTAAACTGAGTTATGCCTTTTTCTGCCAACATGCCTACTCTTCTCCTGAGATCAAACGGAGGCTCCTCGCTTTATGAATGCAAATTAGAAGTATGATGGTATAATGATTTTTTATTTCTGTAGGCTTCACAGTGTGCAAAAAATGTTCAAGTTTATATTGAGTATATTGGTGATGTACAGTTAAGATCTTTGAGGGGGATCGTCTAAGTGTCCAGGTGATTCCTGTAAGTCAAAATTGCAGTCAGTGTGTGCCTGTTAAAGTCTTGCCTCTGAACTTTGCCGTCCCTTTTGGAACATGGGAGGAAGAGGAAATGAGGCAGCACGGGCCAGGTGCAGGTGATGTGCTTAGCTGGAGTCTGGCTGAGCACTGCTTTCCTCCATAGCTGTCTCTCCTGCTCCTGGAATGTGTGAAATATGTATCTTAGGGTACTAACTGGGTCCCATTGTATCTCATTCCATGTTTTTATCTGTAAAGAATGTGTTTTGTGTGCATGTATGTCTTACATGTGTGTGCTTTGTAAGAACTGTCAGAAATCTTCAGCCACATTTGGGAAGTGTTGCTTGGACAGATGTTTTAATTCTGCTTACTGATGGGATTAACTGTGTTTACAGAGTTTCTACCTTTGGACAGTGTGTTACGAACTGTACACAAAACTGGGAAATGTGAGACACCAGAAAGGGTTTATTTACAGAGCAGGCTGTCAGTACACAGTGTCATAGCCGGGGCTCTGGAGCATTTACCTTGTCACAGCCAAACTCTGTTCCTTCCCCATCTCCAGCCCAGTGAGTGTGCTTTTGCCTGGGTTTCCCTTCATCTCAGTCCAGATCTGCTCTTTAGCTGTCTCCAGAACTCCAGGCTCCAGGCTCTGGCTTTATGGCCTTCAGTACTTGTCTGTATTTTTAACTCTAGCTCCTGTTCCATAGGGTTCCCCCCTATAGCTTTCAGGTCTGACCCAGCCCAGCTGCCTCAAGTCAAGAACAGAGAGGTCTCTGTTCCTTTTCCGCCCTATGTTTTCTGTAAGAAACGTAATTTCTGAGAAAACTCTCCAGGTGGGAGCGTGAATTCACACAAGTGAGGTGTACTAGAACACCCTGATGTGCTGCACTATGATCAAGGGTAATCTCTTCCTTTACAGGCCAGTCCAATGTGTTAACATAGCTTGGTGCTGATCTGTTGGCTAATCCACAGAATTTATTGCAGGAAGATGAGGAAATGAGGAAAGAATGCACTATTTTGGATTTTTCTTCAGTCACAAAAGTGCACATACTACTTACCTGAAGATAGTTTTGTCTAATGACTTGGAAATAATGAAATAATTTGGCATTTGTAGGTTCATTTGATACAAAGAGTAGAAAAAGAAGTAATGAAAACATCATGGCAGTGAAGTTGTTAGATGTCAACATTCCTGTATATTTTCTTACCAGATTTTAAATCTAATCATTTGGGATTTTGGTATATGGTATATTAAGGGTTAAAGAAAGTGAGATGTACAGTAGGGAGCAAGTTTTAACTGAATTGTGGAATAGTAATAACCACATATATATTTTTTGAAACGGCTCTATGCATCAGAATGTTGGCAGCTGGGACCTGGGCTTAGGAAAATACCCTGCAGTGCTCTTAAGTTGGTGTACAGGATTAAACACATTCCCTGTTCCACAAAGTCCCAGCTTTTCACTGTGATTAAATGCTGAGTTGAAATGTCCATCTTGTGGCATATGGAATAACCTGCAGTAAGACAAACTGAAATGGTCCTTTCTGTTAGAAGGGGAAAGCAAATAAAATTTCAAAATCTAAGAATTTGAGATTCCAGATTTGTTGAGTTCCCCCTTTTGTAGTCTGTGGAGCACAAAAAGGCCAAACACTTCTAACACTTGGGCTCTGAGATGCTGCATTTGATCCACCAGAAAGAAAAATTGCCTCTTGACCTTGTAAATATGCCTTGTTCTCTCGAGACCAGACCTGTGAAAGTCCTTGTAACAATGGTAACTGTTGTAAAGCGATGCAAGCGTGGTGCTTTATAAGATCTGTTGCTTTTCTGTCCTTCCAGATGGAAGAAGATAAGGGTTCAGTCAGCTCAGCATGTGACTTTGCTGAAAGCAGGCACAGAGGGGAGGACAATAGGCAGCTGCTAGACCCATCTTGCCTGCCCGACAGTTCTTACTCCACTAGGTAGTACTCCCACTGTACCCTAATTGTGTGTATTTATTTACATATTTCATACGGAGACACTCATTGAGCCATTTCCAAAATACACATATTTTTGCTATCTACAAGAAAATTTGCATCATAGAATGTTGATTTTTTTCTTTATCAAGCTGAATCATTCTTTAATTCTCAGTTGCTTTTTGATTTATTACATCAAATGGGCCATTCTCATATAAAGTATTATGTTTATTGAAACCACAGATCTTACCTTATGAACATTCTTTATTTGCCACCCAAATATTAATAATATCTGATATTTCTCTATACTCATTAATTTTTTTAAAGCATTGTCTCTCCTGCCTTGTGTTTCCTGAGGGTTTGCTTCAGGTCTTCAGGGAACATTATGCCTTCCTGCTTTGCCACGCCAGGTTTTACTTTGGTATGAAATTATGACCATAATTGTCTTCCACAGAGAGAAAGTGAAAAGAAGGGACTCTCTAGCATGTCTATTTTCCTTCCAGGTAGTGGATGTAAATGCAAAAATCCATGTTCACCAGGCAATGATAAAGAATATAACTACATATAAAATTGAGTTGGGGTTTTCGTCCTTAATGTTCTCACATTATTGCTTTACACTTTACTGTGAGTTTGACACAACAGAATTGTTGTTTCCAGGCTTATGTAAGGTCATGTTTGCCATTTTTAAAAAAAGTGATAGTAACTTTCCCATGAATTGTGGTTCAAGCATGATCCTAGCTTTTTGTATCTAACTTGTGAAGAATAAAGATTCTCCAGAAAAAGAGGCATCAGACTTCCATAATCCAGAGCTGGGCGTTCACTCCTTGGAAGCTCATTTGGGTTGCTCTTGGTTCCTCTTTCTTACAGTCTTTGGATAATACCCAGGACTGTTGGCTCTCAGGGTAGCAGATTCTGAGGAAAAAAATGGTCTGGTTCATCTGATCCAGCATACAGCCACTGAAATGTAACTTTCTGCAGTAACTTCAAAGGTCTGCTTCAGGATAATGGGTGAACCAAATACTCGGTTTGAAATCCTGAGCGTAGGAGTGTTCAGTTTTGTATTGCTGTGACCACAGCTGTGAAGGTCACTCCATCTGCAGCAGGGGGTTTGCCTGCTGACCTCCAAGTGGAAATTCCTTCTGCTCTGTGTAATCTCTTGTGTCACAGCTCTGGGAGCACAGTCTGAGGTGGCTCTGAAGGTCACATTTGATGGTACCGCAGTGCTGCAAAGTGTGCTGTTCCTGATTCTGGTACCTTTTGTGGCACTGCAGCTGGGACCAGTCATGGCGGTCATCAAATGAGAGTGTTCAGGGACTCAAGCTCTGTTGAGGTGTGTTTTGTTCTGTTTGTCTTTTAACCAGAACCCCTTTCAGCCCTGTCGCTTGCAATTCTATTCTTCTGCTCCTGCCTCTCTTGTACAGAAGTGCATTGTCATGGTAAATGTTCCTTTTGTGTCCCAAAGACCCCCCAGATGGTTGTGTGAGGTGAAGTGTGTTCTGCCTGTACTCAGCCATGCCCCTGAGGTGCAGCATCCGCAGGATCGGGGGCTCAGTGTGTAGAGATTCCTGTATGTTCCAACAGCTGCTGACTGACAGTCCTGTAAACATCCCCATGAGTGGTGTGTGATGGGAAGGTCTGGAGGGGCTGGGGGAATGTGGCACAGAGCTGAGGAAGGGGCAGGCACCGGAAAGGTGCATGGAAACAAACACCAGTTCTGCCTGTGTGTTCCTTCTTGTCCCACCAGTTGGGATCTTTCTCGTGTATTTCCAAATGCCTCTTGTTTCTGTCGGCTGCCGCCTCTTTGTTGTGTAGGCTGTTCTTCTGTTGTGAAGCTGTAAATGTGTCCAGCTGCCTGTTTGGGGGGGATTAGGAAAGAGAGTGTGTCCATTCATAGGAAACTCTGAGGTTCTTTGCTTTCCTTGCAGTGTTTGGCCACTGTAGGTGTCATGGAAGAAATTGGGTCTCTAAAACAGAATCTTCAGACAACTCTCGGTGACCCTTGGTCACACAGGGAAAAGTTGTGGGAAGGTCTTAAGTGAGCTGTGTCCTGTCATGGACTAAGATGCCTCCTCCCAGAATTCTTCTTTCGCTGGTGTGAGGAGGGAGTAATGGATGCTTAAATTCAGCCTGTGTGTTCCGTATTTGCTTGATAGGATGCTCTCATGGAGAGTTTAAAATTAAATTAAAAAGCATCCCCACACATCACGTTTTTATTTCTCTTTGGAATGGTTACTGAAGTCTGTTTAGGATATTCTCTCTGCAGAAGCAGGAGATCCCAGTTTAGCTGTAGTTCATGCAGCAGTGCTGTAGAGGAGCACACTGGTAGGTGGCACTTACACCCATACATCTGTTACTGCTTTCTTTCATTTTATTTCTTTCATTCCTTTTTTCCTCACCTGCAAAAGAATGAGCTGTTGAAAGAGTTTATTATGCTAATGTTGAATTATTCTTCATGCTGGCATGAGCATGACTGAACCTTTCTGACATCGGCCTTGTTTGCTTTTGGAAAAACCGTGTTCACACATTAAGGAATGTGCTTTCGTTTCATATCAGGCCGAGGGTATCTATGGTAGTGATATAATGTCAATTATTGTAGGAAGTTGCATTGTGCACTTGAGGAAAAATGACATGGGATCAGGTTGCTGTGTTATATTCTGCAGCCTGAAGCTTTCTCCTGATAGATTTCCCCTAAAACAGGGCTGAGCTGAGCTTGTATACATTATCCAAGCCCTACTCTGTCGGGCTGCAGAGGTGAAATCAAGGCATCCCAGCTGAAGGTGCATGTGCTCTGCTGTGGGGTTTGGTGGAGGGAATTCCTGAGCAGTTCATTCCCAGTGTTAGGCAGACGTGGTGCCAGACCATTTCCATGTGCTCACCAAGGCTGCACTCAGACCTCAGGAAGAACAAATTGTAGTGTATGTAAACCTCAGGAAATGGTAATATTATTATTGTAGATCTCCTAAAAATTGGAAAATACTCAACACTCTAGCTTTAAGAAAACCTGCTTTTCCTAAGTATTTTTGGTAACATCTTCATTGCTAGAATTTGTGAGTATTGATTTTTCTTTTTTCTTTTTTTTTCTTTTTTTTTTTATTTTTTCTTTCCAGCTTACTGAGGCAGGTTCAGGTATCAACTGCTTGGACTCCATGTGCTGCTTCTCAGATGGGGAAACAGCATGCACATCTGTTAGAAGAATGCTGGAACGACTAATGGGAAGGTGTAGCCCAACCCGGGTCAACAGGTGTGGCATTTCTCTCAATAGCCTTTGCTGCAGACGATTCTCCTATAAACTGGAACCCGATGAGCCTGCAGCAATAGATGTCTAGAAACCAGCTGCAGGTTTTGCTTATCTAAGTAGAAAATGCAACTCTTTATTGTACTTTTTTTTCATCCTGAAAGGTTAGCTTCTTGGTTCTTTTTGAGTGGTTTCTTTTGGGATGGAGAGGGGAAAAACGGTTTTCAAAAGATTTCTGTTAAAGTGTTTAGTTTGGCTTTACAAGTTCTTGTGTTGTATCTATCGTAATTTCTCTTGATTTGTACGTTCTTCTCTTTAGAAAATCAAGCCTTGCTGCTGTTTTTGTTCTCCTTTTTATGATTACTTTTTTGCCTTCACGAATCAGGAGTTGTTTGTAAAGTCGAAAGACTTTTCCCTTTGGTTCTTGATGTACAACCTCCAAATATTTACCTTGGAGCTTGCATTACTCCTGAAGGTATACAAAAGGCTCACACTCCCCCCCTTAAATATAACTTCATTGTTAGAAGGAGAGTCTTTAAATCTTTCAGCCATTGATTGATATGAAGATGAAATATTTTTGTAGTATAACTTTTATAATCTATTTCTAAAATCAGAGTAATTGACAGAACAGAGTATTCAGGTTCTAAGAATTTTAAATGTTTTTTGGGTTCCAGAAGGTATCTTGTCAAAATCATGTGTGCCATTCCAAAGTATGTGCTAAATAAACCTTTCCTTCACAAACCACGTGTGAAACAAACGGCAGTGGGGTAAAAGCACATTGAGTAATCGAATGTGTCTGAGGAGCAGCTCTGCTCTCGCAGTCAGCCTGAGAGAGGAGCTCGCACTGAATCCTCCATGTGCCATCTCCCCCTTTCCAAACAAAGAGGGATAGCAAACAAATACGGAAATATTTGGGGGTAGAAATAAAAATAGTCTTTTGTACATCGTATTCTCTGTCCCTGAATGATATCATGGTCCTTCATTGGCCAAAAGGCAAACCTGAAAACGCTGAACTTCACGCATTTCCAAGAAAGCTCATTTTGTATTTGAAGAACTTTGTCTCTTTCAGTTAAAGGTTGTGATATCATTCACTGGGTATAAAATCTCGTGTGGGTAATTTTCCCTGACAGCTTTGTCAGCTCTGATTCTGCCTTTAGGTATTGCCTGGTCTGTAGCTCATCTCTGTTGGAACTCTTGTGTTGAACACGGTGTCTGTGCTTTCAGTCAGTCTCTCTCTTCTGGCTTGCTTATGAAATTTATTCAATGTTTCTACAAATCTAGGGTATGAGTATGCAAAAAGTTTCATTCCGTATGAAAAATGAACTGTTACGATTAAGTGCATTTTTAATTCAAACTTGCTGTGTAGAAAGCGGGCATGATGTGTAAAATAAACAGTTTAATAGAATTTTTAATCTACAAGGTGAACATTTAATTGGTCTAAAAATCAACATTTTGGTAGCAGTTGCTCTAACTTTTCTGGGGTTTTTTTCACTTCTCTGTAAAACTGTGCTTTCCAAATGAGGAATTTCTCATGCTACTTCTTTTCACTTATTGTTATCTAATTAGGGCAGATTGTTAGTTAACAATTGCCTTAGTAACTTGTAGTCTTATAAGGTAGGTATTCTGTGTTTCGTTTCCTGCAATGTACTTGCAGTTTTACAATTTGCTTTGTTCCACTCAAATTTTCTTTCCTTAAGAACTTAAAAATATTTATTGAAGCTAACTCGTATTTGACAGAATATTAAACACTTTTTTCAAGACTGCTTTTCCTCAGGTTTCTTGTCTGCTTACTTCATGTAGTTTTCAGATGAAGTTCCATCTAGCCAAATAATTTTAGAGTTCTTAGACATTAGGATTAAGTTTAATTAATATGCAAAACTGTTTTGGTGCTACACTAAGGGCTTGAAGTTCTGTGGATTTTGCTTCTGCCTCTGGTTGAAATTGCTCTGAACAATCTTCTAGTTTCACTTAAATTTATGTACAGTACAAATAGATATAGATTTTTTTAAATCAGTTATATTTGCTTTCTCCAGTGATTTGAGCTCCTTCCACTCAGTATTGACACTTAAAACCTGGTCTAAAAGTCAAGGGACCATCCATTTTCTCCCTTACACTTTACTGGTAATATGAGAAAGTCTCTTCATTTTTTTAACTTACTAATTGCTTAAATCACATGAAGCAGTTACAAGTTGTGAAATGCTGAAGGTACAGTTAAGAAAACTATTGGGTGATTTTAAAATGATCATAAAATGGTTTAGGCTTTGTTTACGAGCTTGAGCTGCTTTGTTTTTTATCGAAATCTCCAGAATATTGTGCAGTCCCCAACAGGATGGTCTTTTGAGTACTTGTAGGCCATAAAACAGCTAAGTATTCCACCGGGAGGTAGCTGCAAGCTATTTTTGTTGAATGATGTGATGCTGATAAATATGTTGTTTGTGCAAGTGCTGTATTGAAGAGCACTATTTTAAATAATGTTGCTGTAGCCAGCTTGTATTGTATTCTCTTCTCCTGATATTCTGTCAAATACGATAACGTGAAATCAAACATCATATCAAATTTTGATAAAAACTTTGATGAATCAAAGTTGTACAAATGCTTGGAGTAGTGGGCCACAGGAATATAGTCCCTCGTGCGTAATTTACTGCTTGTAAAATGTATTTGAGAAGTATTTTCTATAGCTTCATTCAATGTGTGGTGTGGTATGTGAAAATGCATTTTTGTCTGTCTGTTCCATTAAATTGTCTGTCAACTTGTCAGTCACTGAAGTATTAAGAATGCTGGATCACATACATTCCTTGTGCAGTAGGAATCATTGCTGAATCCTCGGGTCTCCCATTAGTGGTTCTTGTGTCAAGGCACTGCATGGAACAGTTCTAAAGAAACAGCAGATTTCTGACAGAGCCTAATTTGGAGGATAAGCTCCTTGTGTTTTGATTTCCTGCCTTCCAAACTCCCTCAGCTTTTCCCACGCAGTCCTGTAGTACTGTCCAACCAAGAACAGCATTTCTTCCCGAGCAATAATTTGTCCTCAAGTGAAAGACACTGTGAGAGCCCTCTGAGTCAGCAGCTGTGACATCTTGGTGGTTTCCTGATGTTTTGAAGTGTAACAGGAAGGGATGGAACAGGTTCATGGCTGTAGATAAGTTTTGCCTCCCCCGGGTTCAGCCAGCGTGGATGTTTCCCACTGGGACATGGCTGTGCCGGGTTTCCAGGGTCAGCTGTGTGCTCCACAGGGCTCTGCTGGCACGGCCTCACGGTGCACAGGCAGCATCCGCAGCCTCCTGAGGCACAGCACTAAAACTTCAGCTGCAAAACAGGCATAAAAACCTCTGCTTGTTTTAATTCATAGTGATGGAAATACCTGTAGCTGTGTGTCAGTTCCATGAATTGGCAGGAATTGGCCTCTGTTTCCAAAGGTCTGAATGAACTGCAGGTGCCCACATGAAATCAGTAGATAGTCCTTTAGAGGTACTTTTGCCTACCCTCGTAACACTTCTATCTTCTGCTCTCATAGACTTTTCTCCTCACCTCTAGAGTACAAGTTCCCAGTCAGCCAAACTTTTCTTTTATTGTTACTTTAGATCATGGAGTTCATCGGATCCCTTCTATGCCAACGACAGGAGCATCCTGACTCTCTCCACAATGGACTCAGCCACTTGCTGACAGGGACATTTTTGAATGCCTTGTGGAAGCCATGTGGAGCTCACACACCTGTAGCAGGTGCTGAGGCGAGTTCAGTGTCCGGCGCTGCCCTAGGAAAGCCCAGAGGGACTCCTGAGTCCAGGCAGGGCTTGTCTGGCCTGGCATAATCTGCACAGCTTCCAGGATTTTTTCTAATTACATCTACAAATTGCTAAATGAGGGGGATTTTTGTTGTTTTTAAGGAATGCTTTTACCTCTGACCATTCGATCCTTTTTGTTGCTGTACGAGCAGATTGGAATCCTACATTTAATACTTGAGACATCCCTATAGCGCAATGACAGAAATCGTTCTCCTCCCAAATTTGAGTGATCCAATTTGAATCAATTTGAATCTCCACAATGAAACTTTTAAAAGTTGCATTTTTCATTATGACCCTTCCCTTTAAACGCACACATTCATTCTGAGCTGTCTTGCAGATGCTGTCTTAGCAGTTTGCAAATCAGTTTTGTTACTTCTGTGGACGGTTACTGTATTCTATAAGCAAACAATTTAGTAATTTTTGAGAATTAAATGCAATTCAAATATTTATGCTGGTGTATGAGTGGCTATATCTTAGTCATTGCTTTGAAAAACACTGTTAACTGTGACAAATCAGTAATTTGGAATAATAAGGGATATAACAGTTCACTGTTCTCCTAAAGTACAATTCAGAAGCCAGTCATCTTTTCTTATGCCCTGTGTGTTTTGTTAACAGTTCTGGATCCTGACATGGAAAAATTTGTTAAGAATTGGTGGATTGAGCAGAAGTCTCACTAGCATAAATTTTTTGAATTATTAATCCTCTTAAAGTTGGGGAATTTTTGCATGTTTTGTTCTTTTTCATGTATTTATATTCGGTCATGTTGTACTTTGAAGATATAATTAATGTTTAATTGTCTTCGTCTATCAGAAGGATCCGAGACCCCGGTGGCAATGTTTTGATACCTAAGGATGCCAATAAAAGCAAATTGCACAGTTGGAGCTCTGGGTGGTGCATCTTGCAGGTGCCTCCCCTGTGCCAGTACAGAGGTGTCTGCATGGTGGGGCTGGGGAGCTGCAACATTTCACTGTTCCCTCAGCCACGGTGGCTGAACCCACGGCTCCTCCTCGGCTGTGGGAGGTGAAGTGGAGGTGCTGCAGGGGTGCCCTGGGAACGGTGCTGTTCATGGCTGGGACTGGGAAAAGGGCTGCTGCTCCGGGACCCCCCTATTGTCAGTCTCTGACAGAGAAGTCCCATCAGTAACTGGAATATTCTTCCTGTCAGACAGTTAAAGGTGTGAAGATCCATCTTAAAATCAGCTCTGGGTAAAACCTGTAAATCTGGGCTGCTGCCAGAGGAGTGTATCCCTCTTGTCATCCCGAATTCTCCCAAGTTCAATGACCAAAGGGAGTTTCAAACAGGTCCCACTTTCCTTGGATCACATCCTTCGGGTGTTCCTTACCTATCAACAGCTCTGCTGTTCATTGTGCTGCCCATGGCTTTGTCTGGGGTTATTTCAGCTCTCCTCTTGGAACCTTTTTTTTGCATTACTGATTGGCAGCTTCACTCTGACCTGAAGGCTGCAGGTACCCTGGGGTTTTCAAGATCTCGGTGCTCAAGGCAGCGTCTGTGTAGTAAAGAAATTGTTGCAACTTTGTTGTTAAATTTATAGTGACTTGAACATGAAAGATTTTTCCCACAGCTATAGGTGAAGACCAGTTCAGAAATAAAGAAACTTTAAAATTAAATGACGAGACAAGAAGAAGAAACAAAATGCAGCAAAATTTCCCTTAAAATAAGTGTTTAATTCAGCGTTCATAGTGCATTGTCTGTCTTCAGACACCTGAGTGCAGTGAAGCTTGAGGTTGAAAATGTCAGTGTGCACTAGATCCCCCCAGCGAGTGCCCAGGGGATGAAGAATCACTAAAATTGAGCCTTGCCTTCTCCATGCAGCAGGTATGAACATGTGACCAATCCCACTGCATATGGCTTAAATCCTGGATCCGGCTGGAGAGGCAGTAACCTGATTGTCATCCATCCAGTCCCCTGTAATCTGCACTAGCAGCAAACTACACTTAGATTTCACCTACTCCTATAGCTTCCTTTATATTTCATATCTGTATTAAACCTGGGTTTAAAATAGCAATTTTCTTCCTAGTAGTTTCTCCTCGTAGGAGTCCTCATGCTGCCATGGATACCCAGGAAATACAGAATTATTTTACGACTCTAATCAGATATCTGCTGTTTAGCTGTGTTTTATACCTCAGTCACAGTGTTTCAGTGTTTGTCTGTCCGTCAGTGTGTGTGACCGTGTCCCTCATCCGTCCATGTGGTTCGTGTGTCCTGCCTGGAGCCCGGACGGGTTCCCTGGGTGCAGAGGAAGCAGAGGCTTCACCAAAACCCCGCTCCAAGCATTTCCACTGGCCCGGCTCTGCAGGTGATGTGTTCTGGCTTTTACCACACCAGTGTGTTCAGTAGATTTGCACAAAAGCAGCACAGTCATGTATTTGAAGAATAATTTGCGCTCATTATGTGTTTCTTTAAAACCTTCCATCTCCTCTCCTCCCTTTCCCCCTACTTTCCCTTTTCCCAGTGTTTGTAAGGTTACCGAAGAAACTTGCATTTAAACAATTCAGGAAGGACTTAAGAACCCATCCCTCGGCCAAGGTATATTTTTCTATTTGCAGTAAATCTAAGTCAGTCATGTCTCATTGAGTAAGAACGTAGATGTGGTTTGAGCAAGGGCAGAATTTTTGTGTGACAGATACTTCGTGTGGAGGTCACTGGGGTTTTGTGTTACTGTCAAAAATCTTTCTAAAATGCTCCTACTCAAGGAAGGAAGACTTTGTGTATTTCTTTGATAGCTGAAGTGTAGGAGCCAGTTCACTGTGCCCTGGGCACAGTGCAGAGTCCTGCATGAGGAAAACTGAAAAATCCAGCTAATTCAGTGTAAAGCTGGCACTCACCTCCCAGTGAGAGTGTGAACGGGTGGGGGAGGCTATGCCAGGGGGAGGAAATGTTCTATTATTTACCTTTTAGTCTTGAAATCCATAAAAGCCTGTAGTAGATGTCTGTAGTTCAAAGCAAGAGTGGTGTACACTCACTTTACTATGCAGTGTCGCTGAGGAAGCACCTTCTCCACAGCCGCTCCCAAATGGGATCGTGGTCTCTGCAGGTCAGTTCTGCCTCTGGGAAAAACAGGGTTTGGTTTGGTCACTTAGGAAAACAATTTTAGTTGCCAAACTCGTGCTTTTAAGAGGATGCAGTGGAAAAAAATTGAGTGAGAAGATGTTCTGAATTGTTTCAAAAACTTAAATGTAAATATTCCACTTAAAAATATTCTGTATTTTTTAAGATTACAGCAGGGGAGGGGGAACAAAAACTTCAAAGGAAGGAATGCTGAAAACTTCAGCTTTTCATTTTCAGAATGATTTGAGAAAAGCTTATGCAACTTAGAATGCATATTAAGCACCTATAATTTCTTATAGAAAATCTTTGGTAATACTTTCAAACGTTTTTTTTTTAAGATAGTGTAACTCCTGTATTGGAATAAAATACCATTTTCTAGTGCTAGAAGTGTCTCAAAGCTGCAGCCTAAATTATTTTTCGTAGTTTTATCTGCTATTTCTGTACTTCTAAATATTTGTGATTTTTGTGAAATTCATTGTTCAAAAGCGTTCAAGCACAATGTGGTTTTGAACAATTTATTTCGAGGTTCTCCGTTTTTTGGTGTAGAATCCCTAATAACTCACTGTTGTCACTGCCCTGTCACACAGATCTAGACTCCGAAAGGAGCTGTTCCTGGAGCTGGGCAAACCCTCAACAGGGACTCATTTTAGCCTTTATCCTGTTCCTAAATGATTTCCCAGCCAGACTCTCCTTTGCAGCCCTGGGGTGGTTTTTTTCCTGCAATGTTGCTGTTGGTTGTTTTGTACATTCCTTGCTGCTGTTTGTTTCCAGTGCATGGTCTGGTTCCCGCTCTGGGAATGACTCGGGAGCAGGAGCAGGGCCGGGCTGCTGGGGATGCTCTGCACTCGCTGCGGGGCTTGCCGGGCTTACCTTTCTATAGATTTCTTTCTCCCTTCAGCTCAGCGCTGCTCCGAAGGCGCCAGGACTCCCTGGGAGCCGCGGGTGCTCCTCGGGGATGTCGTTGTTGTCACCGCCCGGCCCGGCCGAGCCCCCGGAGCCCCCCAGGCGCAGAGGCCGCCGCTGCTGCCGCTCCCCGCGCTGGCACCGGGCGAGGGCGAAGGGACCCGCGGGGACAGGAACGCGCTGCTCCCGGACTCAGAGCCAGCCCGGCCGGACAGAGACCCTGGCGGGCACCGCCGTGGCCGCGGCTGTGTTCAGCTCTCCTTTCTTCAAGGAAATTGCTGCGAACAGCAGCAGCTGATCACCCTGCCTGCACTCTGACAACAGGAATAAAGATGATCTGTGGAGCACGCAGCTGAAAATGGTTAAAAATGAGGCGCGCCTTGCTGCAGGAGTATCTTATTTGTATCTCAAAGAATATATTTTTACAATTCCCTATTGCAGTCCCATGACAGATTCCAGGTTTTATGCGTACAAAAATAAGAGATCATCATCTAGACTCCAGTTTTTTCACTGAAGTGTGATTGAGTTTGCTTCTTTGAAGAAAAAAACTGGAATGGTCTCATCTGTGCAAGAAGTACCTTTTAAAAGATGTTGATCCATACTTTTAGGCAGATTAGGGGCACTGCCCACTGGAAACGAGCAATAATACAAAGAATTTTGGACCTCTGACACTGTGGCTGCCTCATGTTCTTTTTGCTCCTCTGACTGTGAGGCCGTGTGCTTGCTCCTTGTACAGCTTGGTCAGTAGTTGTTTTGAAAATGGTTTATGGAAATTATATTTATTAAATAAAACTTTCACTTCTAGCTGAGTCCTTGTTTTAATTATGTAAGTGGTAGAGGAAAAGATGGCAGAGCAAAGCCAGGCCCAGGATCAGTCAGGAGCAGGGCTGGAGAGAAGTCACCAGCAGGAAAAAGAAAAATCAACCTGGACCTCTCCCCACACGACTTTTACAGCCCCCTCATCTCTCACCCTCACAGGTTCCTGGCCCTAATCTGATTTCTCCCTCTGACTCCTGCCACTGCTCCTTTGAGCACTCGGAGAGGCTTGAAATGTTCTATTCTGAAAACAGAGAATTGAGTTTAGAAAAGAAACAGTTGTAATTTCATGAAAAACATTCAAATTGCATTGAGGCAGCTTTTGTTGACTGAGAACTTCCAGAAGCTGGGTGTTGAGTTTTGTAGCAGTGTAAATGGTCAGAATTGGGCCTGTTTAGGAGCAAAACCCTTGGTGTTTATTTCTGCAGACGCTTCTGCATGTTGGTACTAAACCAGCTCCACATTTACAAAGCTAAGATCTATTTTTGATAAATGAAATGATAATTACATCAAGTATTTAAGGGTGTGGTCAGCTCCTGGAGAGCTCAGAGGCCTGAAGGGCATCACTGGTTTTTGTTTAAAAGCCAAACCCAATTTACTATCCTCAACTAAAATCTACAGAGACTTCTGGCAAAATTATTTAAATAAAAGTGTGAGTGACTGAAGTTTATTAAATGCATTCTTAAAAAAAAATTATATCCTTCTTAAATAAGGATTTCTCAGTACGGATTTCATTGTAAAACAGTTTTGAAGCAAGTCGTAAGTTACTGAGTCACAGGTTGATCAATAAAAAGTTGCTTTTTCCTGTGATTCAGGTGTATGTGAACCACTGCAGGGTGTGTGGTGCCTTCCCTCAGGTGCCAGGGCAGGGAAAATCAGCCCCATGGGGGACTCGTAAACATTTGGAACAAGCCATAGGCAAGGTGGAGGAACAGTTTTTAGATTTTTTTTTTCCCCAAAAGAAAGACTTACCCTAAACTGTATTTTATGCAAAAGACACACAGTCTATGGGGTTTTTTCCCACCCACTCTTCAATGCACATTGTAGGAACAAGTTTTACAAATAATACACTGGAACAAGGCAGTACAGACCTCAGTCATGGCAATTCCACTGGAGCTTTATTGCCTCTGTTGGTAATGAGAGGAATTGTAAGAAGTTACATTTTGAACTTACAGAGATATGTAAATGATGGGTTTTTACTAAATATAATCTCAAGATTAAGTGTTTTATATCAGGGCACTTCTAATTTTGTACATATTTCAATGTATAAAAACAGCTTACAAACTTTATGTTTGCCTTCTTTTTTTTTTCCCTTGACATTTGGCAAAATTAAATCAATCCATTTGCGGGGAGATCATAAAATTGAAGACATAAGCACTTACGAATTAAAGCAATCCAAGTAAGCAACTGGCTGCATTCTTAAAAAAAAAAAAAAAAAAAACAGAAACAAAAAACCCCACACATATATAAAGGAAAAAACCACATGGCCACATCCAAGCACGTTTCAGTACGAAATATTCCCTGTAACCAGGCATTTTGTCCTTAGAACAACACCCTGTTAAATCAAAGTTTCTTTCAACTTCAGTCGTTTTGAAAAACTTTTAAGATGCCATGATAGCACAAATAACCCTTTTCTGCAACATAATTAGTCAAAGTTTTATGTATTTCTTTATAATTACACAGTAATTATAAGCGTGTAGTACCAAACTGATGACAACACTATTTTGTTGGAAAGATCTTGCATTCAAAAGGAAGAGTCTCTAAAACACCGCGGTGTTGCGCCACTGCCCAATCCCAGACTTCTTTGAGGGCCAAGTCTGCATTGGGATGAAAAGCAAGTCAGTTCTCCTCTCCAAACACAGCATACTTGAACTACGCAATCTGAAACAGTACCAAACCCCCAAGACAGAAAACAGCACGCAGAGATAACCTTGTCAAGCTTTTTTTCCCACCCCACCCACCCCCATAATTTCAAGTCCCCATTTTTATTTACACAAAATTAAGAAAGGAAATACTGAAAGCAGCAAAACACACAGTTTTTGGCATAGCCAATTCCAGTAACTGGAGGAAGTCTGCAATGTTTTTGAGGAACTGTATTTTTGGAATAAATGCACAACTGGATTTGCCAAAAGGGCGCTGCTGTAAGGGGAGCCAGCCTTAAGGTCAACTGCACAGAGTACAAAAAAAAATTTTAGCTGTTCAATAGTCAATTTTTTCCTAAAATACTTCCAGCATCTGCATAAAGTCGTGCTGCAGTTTAGTGCAAGTACCAATGACTCATCTCAAAAATAATTCTGGCCTTACCGGGGCACCATTTAGAGCACGGACTTAACCCCTCTCTCCTCACTTGTAACCATGGTGTGTCTCCTCTCCGGGAGCTCGTTCTTTCCGGCTTGTTTTACAGTGCAGGATTTATCAAGTCTTCACCAGTCACTCAGGAGTAAAAGACCATAAAAGCAGCTAAAGGGCTCTTGTATTATTAAAGAATTGCATCTGATAAACCTGCTTTGATCCAAATGAAGTGATTTAGTCAAACGCAGCAAGACAGAAGTAGTGATGATCCACAAAATAATTTAAACACACAAAGCCAGTGTAGTAGTTTGTAACTGATCTGTGCTTGTTTGGGAAAGCTTTACTCTTTAATTTCTGTATTTGGCAACCACAGTGATATGTCAATGTAAGGAAAACTCAACAAAATAATTTTTAAAAGGGTGTCATCCATAACGGCAGTACCTCTATGTTATAAAGATTTAATTTACCAGGATAATGGTTTCAAAACCCAGATTCACATCAACCTCACCAGCTTCTTGTACAACAGGGCCATTTGCTTCGTCACACCTCAGCCATAAAAGTCACATGTCTCAATTTAAAATACTGTATTGTGTAGCAAACAGTTAAGACACAAATTCAGTATATTCAAGTGTTTGATTTCCACAGAAATGAAAACCTTTCTTTGACAGACAGATAAGCATTTCAAAACTGTAATGAAATCTGATTTCTCAGAGAGTAACCTGGAGCTCGCTGGGTTCTGTGGGGACGCACAGCTCGTCCCCCTGCGGGCTCTGCCTCGCCCACAGGGCTGAAGTGCTCAAGTTGCGTTGTCCCCAGCTGTCACCAGAGCAGCTGAGCCAGGAGCAAACCCCAGCCGGGCACCAGAGACCCCCAGCCAACAGCCCTGGGGCTCCCTGGTCATTCCTGTCACTGCTGTGACCAGAGACTCCAACTCAGACGACACCTGCACCTTTCCAGAAAAGAAAAAACTCGGACCCAGTACACTTAAATATATCACTCTTGCAGGAAGTGCTATCAGTACAGTCTTTGCAACTAGCCCCAAGTGTATATTTAAGGATTCTTTTAAAAATTGTTTTGATGTTGATCTGTATAATTCAGATGCCATACAACAGTTGTCTGATGATGACCAGCATTGTGCTTTATGTGAAATCAGAAACCTCAAAATAATTATAAAGCTTCTAGAACTTATGGGAGATGAAACTAGGGTGATCCACCAACAAAAAATAAATCCATGATGAAATCCACAATGTTGGAATTTTAACGGGCAAGAGTGGTCCAGACTAGAAGAAAAGCCCAAACCACCAGTAGAAGAATGAAATATGATATGGTCCAAGATGTATCCTTAAAGGTTTGTCTCAACCCTCAGCCATATTGTGAGGATTGATCTTCAGTTCAGTCCAGCCAGCAGAAATTGACTGTGCAATTTTCCATTTCAGGTATTTGTACAGACTATGTACACTCTAGAAGGGTCCTTTAGTGCTACACTGTCGTACTTTTTGTCCCAGCAATTTGAGGGCGTGCAAATTCCACAAAGTCATCAATAAGAACTGGCCATGCCCCTAGAAGAGAAAAACACCAGAATGTAAGAACTTGGTTCACCAAGGCATTCTTGCACAAGCTTCAGAACCAGACAAGCTTTTTACTCTCCAGTATTAAACCAGGCAGAGTTTGAAGCAAAAAATTAGAATTCTTTTTTCTCCTTGAAATTTAAGAGCTGGTTAAAGATTTCTGCTTCCTTTAAAACCAGTTAATACACATCTCTTTCAAGGGTCATCTTCCAGACAAAAACAAAGAACTGACCAAAATCCTAACTCAAAACTGACAAGGGAATGAGGACAGTCCATAATTACTAATGAAGTTGCAGAAGTTTGCTTCCCTGTGCTCTTGGAGGTACCACAAGTTTAGGTTCCCCCCCTCACTGAAGGGATGTGCTGCCAAGGGCTGAGGGTAATCTTGGCTGTTCTTGGCTGCAGATGGACTGGGAGAGGAAAGATCGATACAAAAGTTTACAAGAAACACATTTGGTAGGAAGTGAGTTCTGTTCAGCAGCCCCGGTGTGCTGCCAGCTTCACTTCTATGTCAAAACATGTCCAAGCCTCACATAAACTGAAGCAACCAGACTTAAAACATTCTCAGCTACGAAATGCAATAACCAGAGGAGCCTACACGGAGCTGCACAGACCGTGGATCAGTTACTGGGTGAGGATGCCAAGAACTGCACCACCAGAGAATCTGTTGGTTTTAAATGGACAAATATCAGGGTTTGTCTCAATAAGAAAGAATTTGGGTTTGTCTCAATAAGAAAGAATTTGTGTCTGAGCTTAGAACAAAAAAAGAAAATGGATTCCGTGAAAGTTTCTGCATTTTTTTTTTTTAAAACAGCAGTAACAGAGAGATGATTACAACGTGCATTAAAGCAGCTCTAACTGGACTTCAGACCACCAGTGATACTCGAATTGTGCCAAAGCAGATACACAATAATAAATGTAGCATAAAGCACAGGTAGAAGGTAATGAGACAAAACAGAAACGTTTACCTTCCTCATCATAGTTAGACATATCATCTGCTATCATTGTACTAAAGTCTAGAAGAAGGTTCCAGGTATCCTTAGGAATTGATCTTTTATGATGTTCCTGTTTGGAGAGGCAGAAAATTTATATTTAAAAAAGAAATAAATTAAAACCCCATTATACATTCATTTTTACTGTCTCAGACACATCCATATCCCCAAAACACATTTCTCTTGTACACACTATGAATATCCTGGGATTTAGGTCAAGACAGTCTATTTCATCTACTCAGCAACTTAAACATGTTTATCTTCCAAGTTCTGACAATACTGCAGTCCACATTATGTAAAGGTTTAAACTTACCAACAAAAATTTGTTCCACAAGTCTAGAAATTTAAATCTTCCATTAAGTACTAAATTCCAGTAGGCAATGGCCATTTCTAAATCTGTAATATTAAAATATATTACTTTTAGAGATATACATATCAAGTATATAATCTCCACAAGTATCTAACACCAGGATGAACCATGTATCCATAAATGTGCAAAGATTAAACTAATGCAAATGTACTCATGGATCCTTTACAAAAAGGCAACCATAAATAAAGTGTTACACACATATTTTATATTTTGATACTATTATTTGAATACAGAACTGAAAATTGCCCGTATTAATATCTAACATATCCAAAACCCCCAGGACATTTCATATGCCTTCTGCTGTCTAACAATAAGTTTGAGTCTCAAGAAGAAGAGACAGATTAGACAGAAGTCACTACTCCTCAGTAAATAAAGCTGTACATGAAAATGGCAACTCATTCAAGACTGCAGAGGCTCAAAACCTCTCTTTAACAGGAGATTCAGGTACAAAAACGTGCATTTTAGCTTTCACCTAAAACTACTGCTTTTCTAAACATTGACAGATAAACTTCAGGAAAAGCTCATCAGTTCCTCAAGGAAACAGGTTAGAACACTGAGTTTTACTTACTTGTGCTGCATTAATGGTGGGCACACAGGAGCACAAAGTCATCAATCACTGCATTTTACAGTGGTTTGTAAACAATCGCTGTAAACAAACTGTGCATTCTGACATATTTATACAATTCTGAGATAATTCTTGTGGGTGAGCAAAGACTGTTAAAAGCCAAATCTCAGGACGCTGCAACCTCGAACTCACTGTATGAGTCCACACATGTAAAGCACGATGACATAATGCTTTGGGACAAACTACATTTTTAAAAAGAAATTATATGAAATAACAAAAATGGACGGTAAAGATATAATTTTAGGTTTCCTTAAGTGTGAGAATGCTCAGGGAAATCCTCCTGGATTAAATATGAGAGTCTCAAAATACATCCTCCATTTTGAGTTTTATCCAGAGAGATGCAAGAGAAGCAAACAATGCTGGAGATGAGCACCAGCTACAGGGTGTTCTCCAATGAGATGCAAATACCACAAGAACTTTTCAGACACCCACAGTGCTTACACAGTAGTAAGGAATTATGCAGAGGAAATATATTTCCAGAACTGTGCCTGAACTACTGCACAGTGTTTGCAAGATTAGAGGCCAATATACATTAAAATTAATTTGCAAGTTCCTGCAAGCAGTTATTTAGACACACCGAAATTAATTGCCTAACTAGGAGCACTTACTTTGCAGCTCTGCACTTCTCCCAGTATTCTTTTGCTCCAGGGTTTCCAGAATTATTCTGCCCTGTTGTAAATTCATGCCTAGAACTGTGAATTTATGAGCACCAAAAGGGCTGGTAAGCATCCAGACTTTAAGCTCAGTTCTACGTCACTTCCAGACCCAGAGTTAAAAACAAAAACAATTTAAAAACCTACCTTATACTATGTGTATGCTATATGGATCTCAGAAAACTATACTTGTCTGCCACTGCTAGAGCCTAACCTGCACGAAGCAGCTTTATGATGAACAAGAAATAAAGCACATGACTCAGTTTTCCTGGTAAATAAATCCCACAATTCAGTTGCTGTCCACATTCTCCTTGTAGCAGCCTAAAAAAATTATTATGACTTTCTGCAAGAAACACGAATCAGCCTATTCATTTATTTGCATGATTCAGATCTGACTACAAGCCGGCACAAGTGTTTTCAGATGCTTTAGCAGCACTTTTAGCTCCTCTGGATACACTGAAATTCACAATCCACTGAAAACAACAAACAAGATACAGCAAGATGTCAAAGGAGGACACAGTTGAAACCAAGAGACAGAACTTTTGCTTATTTCCTTATTTTTCAATACTCATTTTAAGCCACAAGTTGGTCTGTACATAAAAGCCAATAAAACTAAAGCAGAAAGCTCATCTTTACACAGCCTGGGCATGCTAAGTTGTCCAGTGGAGGCCAGTTCAGAGCATTTTCATTACTGAGAAAAACAAATTCACAAGCTGCCAAGGAAGAACCTACCAGCCTTTCAGTATTTTACTTCTTCTCAAAAGCAGAACAATTAACTTAAGAAGTTACAGCATCATGAAATGCTAGTAATGGCTAATATCCAAATCACACTGCAGAGAAATGAATGCACATTCTGGCTGTTTAGCATCACTGCTCGAAAGAAATTTTTATTCCCTCATTTTTGTTGTTTTGAACAGACAGAGTTACAGTTTATTCCTTTAATTCCATCCAACCTGTGGTGTTCTGAAATTATTTTTAATAAGTTATTCTTCCACTCCACCTGTTACACCAACCAAAGCCACACTTGGCATGTGAACTCTGAAATAATGACAAAAAAGCCTTCAGTGAGGTAAGGGGAAAAAACTCTGTAGGCAGACACCACCAGGCATCAGGCCCAGAACACAGGAATCCATTTGTACCATTCCAATTCTATTTTGCTAAGATATCTGCAAGCATTTGTGGTGTTACAAGGGACTGTACAAATGTGCTTACACAGAAAATGGTTTTACAGCTTCAATTTATCCTAAAAGCAAAAATTCAATTAATCTGTTCAGTGCTGCAGATTCTAAGTGGTGTAATTATGTCTTTAATGTAAGACCATAATCCATTGTGCTTACTGAGAACTGCACTCACTCTGAGGGAAAGAATAAACCCTCTCTCTTAAAATTCTGTAGCCTTTATTAATACTCAATTTGAACACCTTAAATTGACATCTATCTTTCAAAACACAGCGATGTATTTTAACCCAAGAGTGATTACCTTTCAGATTCATTGGATCACAGTAATACATTCATTTACTGCTTTAATTAGTCATTTCCAGTATTTATGAACAAATGCCTATGAAGAAGGATACATACCTAAACCCTTCTGTCCCGGGTTCTTTGCAAAGTTGAAAGTAAATTGATAAAAGTCCTTAAATCTTCCCGGCTCTTTTAATTCTTGTTCCATTTTAGGAATCTGGGCCTTCAGTTTTTCTATGCTGTCACATCTGCATTTTAAAAAGCACGTTTGTTTATTATTCATTTTGCCATAAAAACATTAGTTAAACAAAAATCTGTAAACTGTTTCTGGAATACAATACGATTATCAAAACAGAATTCAGGAAGCCTTTAATGAGTCTGCACCTTTATAAGACTTTCATTTATTTGTTGTTATTTCTTCACATTGCATTTGCACATATACCCGATACATCAGGTTCTACAATCCACGAGATATTTAGGAAAACGTGGCAAAGCCCACAGCAGTCTCCCAAGGCAGAGAAGCCCAGGTCTGCCCTGGTGCAGCCCAGCACCCCTGCTCTACCTGCCTGAGCAGCTCTGTGCCAGCCAGCACACCGTGCTCACACAGCCAAGGCATGGCTGCATTTTCAGAGGCAGGCAGGTGATGCTGGGCTCTGAAACGTCTCTGAAAAGGACACTGTGACTGGGAATTCCCCAAAACCGGAATTCACACTGTCACCATCTAACACTCAGTGGCACTCACCCCAGCTCAGTCATTCCGTCCATGAATTCCAGCTTTGAAAATTCACACTGTGTTGCAGCCCGGAATTTCCATGCAATGATGAGTACAGTAATGCTGGCTGGGTCAAGAGCTAGGTCATCGCAGAACTGCTGTATACCATCTATACCGATTTTATTTTCATCTTGAGGATCTTTGGGACGTAAAAGTAAGTTTCAAGAAAAACAGATATTTGAAAAAAAGTTAATTTGTTCAACAAGTATATTTAAGAGAAGGCAACATTTTCAAGAAGCCAGTTTTGGGATCAGCCCCTATAAGAGAGTATTTTAAAAACAAAATTAAATGAGTATTCCCAATGGTTAAGCTTTAACAATTGAGGCAGTTACGGCAATAAAGCCTCCCATACAATGAAGCTCATGTTATTTTCATTGAGAGACAAAAGCACCACAAACATTTGTTTTCTGCCTAATAATATGCAGGATCCTCTGACTCATTCCCTACAGAACACAGTGGTTCTCTCCCCCCAGCACACTCAATTATTGGCCTCTCTGGTCACACTGATGATCTGTGTTCCATTATAAGCCGTTCTGCAGTGTTCATCTCCCAGCTGTACCAACACCCAAATCTGCCCAGGCACTCTACCCCCACGGCAGATTTACGCATCTCCTGGCACCACCAGCACGCACGAGGCCGGACATGGCAACCTCCGGGGGAAGTTCTGCTGCCCCGTTACCCGTTCCAGGTCAGCCAGGCCCACTCCTCCTTCCAAAGGAATCAACATCTGCTCTGGGAGTGAGATGCTCACATTTCAACTGCGCTAACAAAGATCTACTAACGCAAGCCAACGCAGACTTCAGGAAAATGGTATTTGGATGATACATATAAAACACAGGAAAACTAACAGAAAACACAGCACTCGTTTTTTTAAGTGTTAAAACACAGGATTTGTTCTGCTGTACTGAATATACTTTATGTGGTAGGATATCAGTTGAACACTGGCTGTATAACAGATAAAGAGACTTTGTTTTCCTTTACACTCTGTTTGTAACTATCTGATAATACGAACAAGCTGAATAAAAACTAAGGTAGAACCCATCCCTGGTATGCAACCTTTCCCTTTGTCAGGATCAAGCCTTGTGTGAATGTGCCTTCCCCGGGAGAATCACCTAAAATCCTCGTTAACCATTACAATCACTCACTGTACATTCAATTCCAGCTCAGACCCTGATGTCCTATAAATGTAGATACATTTAGAGCACATAGAGCAACTGCACATAATCCTTGTGAAGCAGAAACCTACCTGTATTTCCCTTCTAATTTGTATTATTAGTATAGAAAAACAAAGCTGAAAGAGTTGGTTAAGATCTTGCAGCACAAGAGCACAGCACCACCAATACACTGTAAATAAGGATTATATGTACAGCTAGGAAATAAGCTTTAAAATTCAGGGCACTCACCTTTGTATCTGTTATATAGTTGTTCTAACTTCTTTCTGTCCAATGATCCTTTAACACTCTCTCGTATATAAAGTTCAGGATTTTGGAAAAAGTTGTCTGTTGCAACATCTAACTTCCAGTCATTTTGAGACAGACAACTCACTGCTGTCTTTTCACTAGATTGTGTGAAGACCATAAACTGACGCACTTTATCCTTCTGTGATGATTTCAACTTGTTCTAGTGAAAACAAACAATACTGTAACTAGAAATGTCTACTGGACAAAAAACCCACAAGTACATAAAAAACATTCACTTAATGATTTTTAAATCAGTATCTTTATAATTTTCCCAAGCAATCAGGATATCAAAATGTTTGCTCAAGTGCCTCCAGAGGTGGGGCAGAGCTGGCCACTGAACCGCTCAGCACCACTGAGCAGCAGACTGGTGTCCTTCTGGTCCCAGCAGGACCAGGGCCACACCTGGAACGGGATCTCCTGAGGTGCCTCTTGATGGCAGCAAGCGACAAGGCTGGGTCCTCCATTCCAGGGAGCTACACACTGAAACACCTTCGAGACCTCTTTCTCTTTAAAGACATTCTCCACTTTGAAGGTCCTCAACTCCACCTACATAATTTGCAAAACATTCCTGTGAGGAGGCATTGTCTCCATTTCACAGGTGCAGCAACCGAGGCAAAGGGAAAAAAAGGCAATTGTGCCCGAGGCAGGCGGGGGAGTGAGTAGCCAAGGTGAGAGCTCTGGAATTCCAGGCCGCCTGCCCAGACCCAGAGACATCCCGTGCTGGTCTAGCCCAGAACTGGATGCAAACCTGCTGCCAGCAGCTTATCAGCAGAGAGGGATTCCCAAGGATATTTCTGATGAGGAGAAGCACACTCGGTATTTCAAGGGTTTGAGTTACACAAAACTAACTGCTCATCAGGAGAAAGCAATAACACAACTGCCCTACACCCAAATTCAGTTCTGCAGTTCACCCAATACAGTCAAAGCAAAAAGACTCCCAATGTTACAACATGGTAAATTAAAGTTCTGACAAAATTTTAAGTCAGGATTGGATTTCTTACATGGCACAAATATTTCATTTTTAGTTTAACTTGTATATTCTGTTCATTATTTTAATTGTAATTTCAACAGCTCCTTCTCAGGGAATATGGAGAAAAAGGGCAAAAAAAATCCCAAGACATGATAAAATTCAGCCAAAGAATGAATTATTAAGGAGCAGTATGTGCTCAAGCTCTTTATTCCAAAGGATAATTAGCATCCAATCACATTATCATTAGGAAAAAGAACTACCGCTTCAGAATTCAAATTCATCTGGCCTAAAAGTCAGGATCAGTTTTCTGTGGCTTGATGACAATGAGTGTGACACTATGATTTGTAACAATAGTTAAGTAACCAGCTTCAGAGTTACACCATTAAAAAAATACAAGAGCATCACATCTGGTTTAAACTGATACCCACATAATATACTAAATAGAACAATACCCTTAGTTTAAGTATCCTTTAATAAAGAAAATCCCCCAAACCAAAACCACCGTGTATCTACAACACTTAACCGAAGCCAAACTTTTAGCTCAGTCTGCAGACTTCAAAGAGAGTGGTATTAGTTAGGCCATACCATTTTTAAAGTTAGGATGTGCTGCTGCTTTATTTCAGTCTCTTGACCAAGTTTGTCACACTGGACCTCTGGCTACAAACACATTTCTGAAAGTGAGATTTTCAGTCGTGGTTCCAGGTGAAGGCCAAGCCACCAGAGCAGGTCCTGTGCATCCCATGTGTCCAGGCTTGGCTCCACACCAGACCTGCAGCACCTTGCACTACTGAACTCAGGCTTCCCCAAAAATCACTGATGCTGATAAAGCCATGTGGAACGACTTCCAGAAATGATGACTGAATTTTTAAAATGGATTTTTAAAAAGACATTTTTTCCAGCTTTTTAAAATGTATTGTAAACTCAGACATATTAAAACAAACCATTGAATGAAATCCCCAACGAAGATGAAACAATCCCAAATTTAATTTTCTCCATCAATTACCAGCTTCCTCTAATCAGTTCCACACAGCCAGACTGCTGCATCACCACAGACTCAGCTGCACTATAGGGCAGCCATACTTAATTGCCTCAGCTTTTCTTTCTTTTTTTCTTTATTTTCTTTACAAAGCTGATGCCTTTAATCTTTAGTTTTTTTATTTTTTTAAAACATGTACACTTACGTGTGCATAGCCCGTTTAATAGTGAGTGCTCTGTAAAACCTCAAGGGGATTTGTCTTGCCCTGCTCCTGCAAGAGTGATCTCTAAAAGCAGTGACATCCCACAAAAAGTCAAGGAACAGGTTTAAATAGGCTTTACCATGGATGCCCAGGACCACAAAAGGTGGTGTTTTGCATCTTGTCACATAAAAGAAGAGTAAAATTTGTTGGATCAAAAACTTGCAGCTTAAATGCCTTTTATGGTAAAATTTTAATTCTACCTATGTAGATGAGATTTTTCCCATGCTTGAGGCGCCCTAAGTGATAGTAACAACATAAAGCCTTTTTAAAAGAAGGTGGAAATTGCAAAGAGTCAAGCAGCTAATTACACTAATCAGTACAACATTCAGTAAGGTATAAGATGCAATAAATCCCACTGTTCAGCCACAACCTTTTTCTTGAATCATCGTATTTTTCCTGGTCAAATATGAGTTTATTTTCAGTGAAGAAGTGCCAAAGACCTTTCTTTACATTTGATGAATGTTTCTGCAGATCCCTGGCAATGTGGAGGAGCCACTCCACATCCTAAGTGACTGGACACTCTTTGCAGGCCTACTACAGGACAGCAAGAGATAGAATTGCTGCTGAGTTTTTATTATCCTATTATAGCTCTTCTTTCAGCACATTAAAAACCCACACTTCAAGCAGGAACAGGTTCCAAACCTTCTGCACTTTTAAGGGCTATTTCTAGACACTGAGCACTAACAGTCTATTATTGTTTTAAGTGCAATACAGAGCAGCACATAACCTTTAATCCTGCAGTCATCGGGCAGCAAATACCTGACACTGAAATTGTGCTCACTGTAATGCAACACAATCCACTTAAAACATCTCAACTTCAACACTGGCTAAAAAGGAAGACAGAATTTTATTTAACAGATACATGTCTTGCCTATACATACAAATGAAAACCAATGGAAAGCAAATGAAAGAAATTTGTACTCTTATTTCTTGGGTTAAGAGGAAAAGGAAAAATTCAGTTCTGCAAGCCTTTGATCGAGTTTGTGTGGTATCCAAGCTACCTTTCATAATAAGGATGTCACAAGACAGATAACCTTACTTTTAAAGCACAGGATAACTCCTCCAAATGAAAAGCTACATTGTGTAAAAACTACACTCCTAATTAACATCTGGTTCTTTAACTTTGATTTTAAAATGAAGATTTGCGTCTTACCACGAAGTACCAAATTTGAATATTCTAATTCAATAACCTTTCCTTGATCAGATACTTCTGTGAAAGACTACAAATAAAAAAAAATTAAATACTTGGGACTTTTATTTCCCCAAGTTTTTTTCTTTCCTACTCCTGGGAACAAAAAATGCTAGAACTTCTCTACTAACTCTGACCACAACATTCTTTTTCCTTATCTTCTGCAATCAGTTTTTGGTGACCCCAGATTCAAAGATAAGTTCTGCACACTGGTCATCAACACTCTGTGGACAGCTAACAGCTGAATGAGGGCTCCACTCTCCTGGAAAATGTCCACGGGGAACAGCACCAACCTTTGGCCCACACTGCCCGGACTGCAGAGCTGAGGATCCCTACCAGAGCCCTGATCTTGGACATGGCTCAAAGGTCACATGCAGCCACCAGCGAGACAAGCAGGGCACGATGGGTTTTGCTGCCCAAAATCCCTTGTGGCCCCCAAGGAAGGCATTCACCCAGTCACACCTCAATGAGCGACTGCTTTTCACCTCTCCCTTCCCAGCCACCGATACAGATGATGCGATGCCTGTTCGTTTCACTGCTGGGTAAAGGAATTTGAACGATGTGACATCTGCGCTTTTGTTTCAGGCAGGACTCAAAGAAAAGCCTGTTAAGTTCTCATGCATGTGACAGGTAAAAGCCTTTTCTAAAATAGTATCAAGCTCCACAAAGTCTAGGCCTTTACACTGACGGCATTCAGACTCCAGCAGGAGCTGTGGCTGCGGGAAGCATCCCTGCGCTTCCCGAGGACCCCGCTGCCGGCAGTTCAGCCGCAGAGGCCCGGGCGCGCAGCTCCCTCCCCCGACCGTCCCTTCAGCCGCGCCTCGATGCGACACGAGCGGCCAGGGAGTCCTGCTCCTGAGCCACCCCGCCAGGGCCCTGCCGCGAAAGGAACCGCAGCACACCTACAAACGTCTGGTTTGCCGCTTGTATTCAACAGACACACCGCTAAAACTTAAAAGGCAAAATCATACCTGTTTTTCTTTGTTTGGTAAGAAAACACAAGTTAATTACAACAAAAATCTACGCATACACAGAACTGCATTTTAACCCACCAAGAGCCATGGCACACAGGTGTACTACCAAAGAAATCTAAGTTAAAGACAAAAACAATTACATAGCCACAGTTTCTGCATAATGTAAATAAACATGTCCTTCAACTACATTTTATTTTCCACAGCAGTTTCTCTAAGAGAGGGCACACAAAGTAAGAAAGTCAGGACATTTGTAAGCTTCTGTTTCAAACTGATGTGAAATCCATTCAGCTGCAGTGGAACAGAACAAAAACATTAAAAAGTCTGTTGAGATATAAAATTCAAGGGAAAAATCACAAGCAACATAAAATTAAAGTTGCTTTCCACACTCTACAATGTTCTTTTAGTGGATAAAATAATTTCAGTATTTGCATGCAGGCAGAAGGTCAATATACATCTACCCAGAAGATTGCTGTAGATATAATGGTAATTCATGCTAACCTGAGAAGTGAAGGAAACACCAAAAATCAGGGCTTTCCCAAAGAAAAAACAACAACATAAAGCAGCCAGTTGTTTAGCATTCTTAACTCTGGTCTGGGGCAGAAGCTCTATTCATACTGTGTATTTGCATTGGCACCATAAAACATGAGTAAAATATCAAGAGCTACATAATAAATTTCACACCTTGTTCTCAGAGTAGTTCATATTCTTGAATATTTTTTTCACGGCTCTAGTTAAAAGTGATTTAAAGTGTTAGTTCAAAGGGATCTCTGGTAAGCTAGGAGAGGAAACAAAATCATGCACCATCTTGTCTAGCACTCTGACTACTCCGTCCTAAGTGTAATGCCAAGAATCTGAAGTTTTACTATGGGACAACCAAACCTCAAATATTTAATATCAACAAACTGCTGCAGACATGCATATGCACCACAGAATACACGTATAAATAGCTGGCCTTGCAGAACAGCTTGTTGGGTGAAACACTACATTACAATGTCATGAAGTATACTAACGTTACAGGAGACAGCGTCAGACATGAAATTCTTGTAATATGAAATTTTACAACTTCCTGTCAGCTGAGGTTTGCAGTATGAAATTATGTATTTATCAGCACAGAAATATTTTTCAGAGAACGCAAACTGGACGATATAATAGATAAAGTAAACAGAGACAAGGTTAGTACTTGGCTCTGGATAAAGATATAGATAATCACACACTTGTCTCGATTACCATACATAGTTCTAAACTCATTAGATCATTCAGCATTGTACAAGCAGAAGCTCTTCACCTCGGTGCACACAGCTCAGTGTGAAATGGATCAGCTTACTGCCCTGCCTTGATTCGTGGGCACACCACTGTCCTCAGGTGAGAGGAAGCAGTAACACACCTCCAGGGAAGGTGAAGGACACCACTTCCACAGGTGCTGCTCAGCCAGCTCAGATGAAGAGGGGGTAAGAGAGGCTGACTACCCTCAGCAATCCAAGGAATACTGCCAGGGAGGTGTCCCTGAGTGAACAGAAACACTCCTCAAGTTGCCTAAAAGGACAGAACCCAACAGGCTGCTGCGTGGTGTCCCTTCCAGATACAGGACAAAGACAGACAACCCACGTCCTGCAGGCACAAGGCTCTGGCCATACGGGCACGGGTGAGCCAGGGCCAGCAGTGCTCTGCCTGGCAGTGCTGCATGGACAGGTAGGAGCCAGGCCCCAGCCGCAGGAGCCTGGGCCATGGCGTTTACTGTGCTGCACAAGCTGCCTGGCCACAGCCACTGGCAGGACGAGCCAGAGCAGATGTGCACATGGGCAGAAAAATGGAACATTGAATCTCATGTTTCTGGATGGACATCCTCGGATCCCTGTGAAGAAGTCTCCCTACCTTTCCCCTAACCAAACAGAGGATTCTGACATACCAAAAGTATAGGTACAGAATCCTACACTGGGGCACTGGAAACAGTCCATACCTGTATTTACTACCGCTAAAAGCTGCAGCCTGTCATTTAGTCCCACTTCAGTGTCTGTCATCCTTTCACCTGGGCGCTGGAGTCAGCAAGCACAACCTGGACACAGTTGTTTGCACAGGGCCTAACAGCTCTGCTCGGGGCCATGGCTGGAGCATTCACACACCCCATCCAAGCTGAAAAACACCAATCGATCACTACAGAATTGCTACACAGAATACCTCTGCTGGTTCTTCAGTTAAGTACTTCCAAGAAGATGAAGCAGACAGAACTCTGCTGTTCCTCACAAAAAGCTACTCTCAGAATAAATGGACCTCACTACTTCTGTTATAATGCCACTTTCTACAGTATAGTTCAATTTAAATTTCTAATCTTGTAGCCAGTCAATAATATATGTACGTGCAAGACATCAACTGTCTGTTTCATCAAATGTGTATTTATTTTGCCTATCTACACTGGATATACTGTGAGACAGCTCTAGGTGATTTTTATGGAAAAAAGTCTTCATAAAAAGTTGTGTAACATTACAATGTAAGCACTATTTGAGACAGTCCCAGACCTGCAGAATTACAATAAGACACCTCTACAGTCTGAACTTTACTAAGACTTCAGTCTAAAGCTCTCATTAAAAAAACACAAATAAATATTTACATCAAACTATTCAATTAAAAACTATACTAGTTACATAGTGACAAGTTTATTAGAGGTCTGCACACCACTAATTTAAATGCTGGCTAACCAAATTTTTACGCCAACATAACTCCATCAATTAAAGGTGACGTTGTAATTTTTTTAATATGTTTTTAACACTACTTGTCAGAATAATATTAACAGCAGGTACAAAATATCTTCATACCAATAAGCATACACCAGTAGATCTTAAGACTCCCTCCTACACTCTTCCTAAGACTAAATCACTGCTACAGAAAAGTAGTGCTTCAGACTGCACAGGTGTAGTAGCTAAAGCTGTTACAACATTTGAATACGGAGGAAGCCTAGAAATGCTATTATAAACTGTTCCCTCTGGTGCACAAGACACTGTGCAAGAAACCAATGAGGACCCCCTTAATTAAATTGAAGGAATGTATTTTTCTTTTGTTTAGGCAAACAAAAGCAGCAAAAATTGTTCCAAACGCTGCAGTTTCCCCTACAAGAAGCAAGGGAGAAAGTCAGTCGATTTGGGAGTCCTCAGCAAATCCTCAGCTATAAGGAGAACAGTGTGACAGAGAAAATGCAAGATAAACCTTTATAAGACCTTTACTAGGAGGACCTTTGCAAGACCCTCCTTTACAACACTTCTATGAATAGAACCAACCAAAACCCTAGAACAATTACCCAGAAACTCTCCAACATAATCCCAGCTCAAGAAGCATCAGCACCCCCAAGTTTCACTGTGAACTGACAGCACTTAATGGGCCCTAAGACGCCTGAAATCCTGAGGAAAAACTCCGACCAGCCCCTGGTTGCTGGCAGCCCCTTGCACTCCCTCTCAGCGCTGCTGCAGGCACAGGGCAGGCGCAGGGCACAGACCGCACAGAGCTGCCCTCACCCCGCCGCTGTCGCGCAGAGGTCCCTGAACCCTCGCGCCAGGTGCCAGCGAGCCCCTCCCCGCCGTGCGGGGCCTGCCGGGGCCCCGCGGGTCGGAGGCCTGGGCGGGATCCCGGCGCCCC
>VYZT01003330.1:64062-185523 GCA_013400735.1 Pomatostomus ruficeps
GCCGCGTTCCCCGGCAGCGGCGGCAGCGAGCGGCCCTGGCTCGGCGCTGAGACCGGGGCGAGCGCCGGGGGCTCGGCCCCAACAGGGAAGGGAAGGGAGGAGAGGGGGAAGTCTCCCCCAGCCTCCTGGAGGCTGTTACGGGGTGGCTCGGGGTCGGAGGGGATGCAGCGGGGGCAGGCGGGGGTGCGGGGTCCCAGCGGTTCCTCAGCCCGGGACCCGCTGTTCTCTCGGGAAAACTCCCTGTGTGTTCCTGTTTCGTCAGTATCAAAAGGTCAAACACTTTCCGAGCGCCCGGTGTGAGCGCCAGCCCGGCCCCGCCGGGCTCTCAGGGTCGTGCGGCCGCCGTTCCCGGGGGCCTGACCGTGGAAAGGGCGAGATGGGCAAATGCCCCGGGCTTTCCTGGATGGATTCGCAGAAGAGACAGAATCGTTCGCTGAGCGGCCACGGAGACCTGGGGAAGGTGAAGTCTCGGGGCAGCAGCTTTACAGACATCTTCGTACGGGAGCACCTGCACACCTGTAAGATTTCCCTGACTTCCCTGCTCCAGGCAGTGATCGCCTTTGGGGAGCTGTGGACTCATGTAGCTTTTCCTGCAGTAGCATAGCTGTACTAGCAAAAGGGGCTGTAATGGTTAAATCACGGTTTGTACCACTATCCTAGACAGTTGTTTTTTCCCAGGAAAGCTTACCCTACCTACTGCAGGCTTTTGGCAGCCGAGGAAGTTTGGGGAAGCAGAATATTTGCTGATAAAACTCACAGTGGTGGCAAACTGCTGGTGTGAAGGACAAAGGTTTGGCATCTGATCTTGTTCTCTCATCTCCTGCCGAGCTTGGAGCTATTAAAGTAAGCTTCTGTATTTATATTACATGATTGGTATGATTGCAAACACCACAGAGAAATTAAGACTTCAAAAAACCATTCCTCATCATGGGTGTCCGCAGTTTATGTATGTGTTTTTATAGAAAAGGGTCTGAATTGTTTCTTGCTTACTTTGCTAAAAATCAGAGCAAAGCTTAGATGCGAGTGTGAGGAGTCAAGTTGTATTTGTTGAGGAAAATCAGGCCTGTCCTGTGAAGTGTCCAGTTCTGCTGGTGTTACAAAACAGTAAAATTAAAAGCTTGGTATTAAGTATATGGGAATATAGCTGAATTCAGCTATCCTTGGAGACAGTAGTTGCCTGGATACCTTGAATCCTACCAAAAAGCATGTTTTTGAAATTGAGGATGGATGCAAAGTGGCCAGTGAACAGCCATGAACACTGCACACCAGCCCAGTCCATGTAACCACGGCAGGGGAGGCAAAGCCCAACCTGGAAATCTTGATCGAGTTAGCTAATTGCCATCACCGTAACGTGCTGTGACAGCCTTCCTGCCATCTGAAGACACAGTGTAGACCTGGAGAATTATTGCGACATGTAACGATAGTCTGAGAGATGAGCCGTGCGTGCAGGAGATTCCTCAGGACAGAAGGAGGGTTGTTTAAGTGGCTTGCTTTTCCCTAATACCTGCGGAACTTACAGGTTTTTTGTAACGCAGGGTCTCTTCGCAGGTTTTTTGAATTTATGGGGGCACACTGTGTTTAGTTTTTTGACTGGCTTGTGATTTGATCTAACTTACTAAATTGCTCTACATTATGAATTCCTGTAGTATAACGTATGGAAAATCATACATAACTGCTTCTGAGCAGGGTAGGTAAGATAATCCAGTGATATGATAGTAAAATATATTAAAAAATGTGAAATGCATACTGCTGCTATTCACAGCATGCATTCTACTTCTCGTGGGTTTTTTTCCAATTTAAGATCACTCCTAAGGTGAAATCCTACCTGAGAAAAGGAATAGCTTCCTGCTGCCATTTAAGTTGTAATTCTGGTGTTTCTGATTTGAGTGGGAGCTGCAGCACGGTCTTCTGTATTGATTTCCAGAGTGCTTCCATGGATATGGCTGAACTGCTGAATCTGAAGTTACTTTACCCAGAGCTCTTGGCCACCATGGTCTGATGAGACTGAGTTACTTTTCCAGACACGGCTCACTGCAGTAGGCAGGCACACACCTCAGGACACAGCCAGATTGCCCCAATTCCACTGCTATCCACACACCTGAGCCTGTCTGCAGATGGAGATGGGCACTTGCACAATGTGTGTGCTCTGAGTCTCACCCTCACCATTTCTGAGCAAAACCAGATGCTTTATAAAGCACAAGGCAGCACGAGGCCACCAAAAAGTGTATTTGTACATATTCAGGGGAAGTTACCTGCACTGGGCTTGGTACAGGCTCCATTTTGTACAGCTGCCTGCAGGATGGAGCCTCAGGTCAGAGCAGGGGTACCCAGCTGTGCTGCTTGTGAATGGGGCCCGTGCACTCAGCGATATTTTATTGAAGGAAATTTTATTGTGCAGCATGCCCGCAGCATAATCACTGTGACCGTGGTAACGTGAGGACTTGTTTAATTTATTTTAAGGCTGACACACTTGCCTTGTTTTGTTGAGCGAGCCAATGATGTTTTATCTTCTCATGTGAACTCCCGGAGAAGCAGGCAGTGATTTTTTTTTTTTTTTTTAAATCCAACTGTGTCAAGTGCACAACTGAATGTAACACTGAGCTGGTTTACACTGACCTGAGCTCTCTTCTGGAGCAGACAGACAAACAAGTCTCATATTTGGTCAAAGCAGAATCCATTTAGGATAATCCCCTTGCTAAGAACTTCCACTTTGAGCACTTTCTGAGGAAGAGGCCCAAAGCTTTATGAAGGATAACAATAATCTGAGGCAGCTCAGCCTGGAGATGTCTTTCTAACCTCCACATCTTTTTGGTAGCTACTTTGTACTCTAGAAAGTGAAACCACCAACTCATCATATGCTGATGGAACAGCCATTGGGTGATTACAACTGTCCCTTTGCCTGCAAATTGACCCCATCCCTGAGAGAGAACAAAGGCCCATGAACTGTCCTGCACAAGGAGATTCAAGGCCACTGTAGGCATCCAGAGGTACAGACCCAATGGGCTGCTCCTGTTGTGCTGTTCAGCTGATACAGTTGGAATATTTCTATCAGCTCAGAATGGATTTTTTCTGCACTGAAAGAAGCACAGAGGAAGTAAACAGTGTGAGTCCTCTTGTAGGTGTCTGAGCAATTTAACCTGCAGTGACACAGCACCAATATCAGAAGATCGTTGTTAATAGGTCGCAGGGAAGGGTGTTCACCTTCTATTAAGTTTTTTCATCCTTCCTGCATTACACAAGAGGTTAACAAGTTACTACACCCAGTCCAAGGCTCTGTTAGGAGCAGTTTTCCACGGGACAGTATCTCTGGGAGGGAGCAGGACAGCTTTATGTGACAAAGGAAGCAAAGTCAGGTCAGAGAGCCTAAGAAAATCTGAAAATTTCTCAGGTACTCCACCATACCCTGGCAGGCCTGAATAAACTGAGACTTTCCAGGACACCTAAAAGGGAACAGACTGCTAGGCTTCTGTATTTTTTTAAAACTAATTAAAAGTACTGGGATACATATACTAAAATCAAGTAATTTTAAGTAATATGAGTTAAGAAATGGGAGGGCAGTAAGAATTTACATAGCTAGTTGATTTTTATATGGACATTTTTTAGCTCAGAACATCTGTAATACAAGGTATGATGTTTGTAACCAGAACTATTTGAAACTTCCCCAAGCTGTAACCCACACAGTGCAATCACAGCTTCATGGTTAAACCTACACCTCTGAACTGTAAGCAGCTTTCCATTCTCACTACCAAGAATTACAGGTGATTTCAAGAATCTAGAAGACTGAGACAATTATTTCCCTATTGCAGTGATTTTCTGTATGTGCCATCTGTAAGTGTTCAATGTAATAAACATCAGCCATCCCAATTCAGAGCACATATTTTGGTATTAGTACACAAAACAGTAATTAAAGTTACTTATATTGGAGGTAGAGCCTTTTGCCTTGAAGGTAGGCAGACTGCAGCCACACAGAGCAAGGGCAGTGAGATGGCTCTTGCCTCCTATCTCATGTAACACACTTTCAGCCCTATTGTAACAGCAGATTTTTGGGAACACGTCTACACAACCTGGCTGATAATGTTGTTCTGATTGTAACCTCCATGCACATGACTGGCTGCCCGCATCAATACAGTGGGGCAGACTTCAAGGAAAACGTGCATTAACCACACCTGTATGTAACAGTGCTGGGTTTAAATGGGTTTATTCTCCTATTTTACCTCATTTTACAACTCTGTAGAGCAGCAGCTGTGTCTGATGTTTCTGGGATGCTTCGTCCAGGACACTGACCAGGTGTGGGGTCTTTGGTGGCAGATGCCCCTCGCAGTGTGGGTCACTGTGTGTGCCAGCACACGCTGAGTGAGCAGAACGGGACAGCCCAGAAGATGTCACCTTCCTGTTCAGAGAGGCCAAAGAAGGATGCAGCTCTCAGCAGCAGCCTTTTTCACCAGACACTCTTTGCAGCTTTGCTGTGGCACCAGAACTGTTTATAAGGAAAACAGCCTGTCATGGTTCAACCCCAGCTGGCAGCTAAGCACCACACAGCTGCTCACATCCAGCGGGATGGGGAACAAGGGAAAATGGGATCTGCCCCTTTATAGCCTGATGGCAGTAGGATACACTGCGCAGTATCTAAGGCTAGAGCCTTATACTCCTGCAGGTCTGATGTGCCAGGCCATCTGATCCACCCAGCCCCACAAACCTGACTGTCCCCCTCTTCCACCTGGCTGCAGGCAGGGCCCCTCTAGTACTGGTCTTCTGCTTCTTGTAAAAATGGATTCAAATTTTTGCCGTAGGATCAGGAGTAAGATTAGCTCTTCCTCTCTGTGTGGGGAACTGCCCACTGGAGACTGGAGCAGCAGTTTTCCTGGGAGAAGCCCTATTTTTGATAGAACTGCGGCTAGTGAAACAAAAAAAACCAATCATATCGTAAGCCAGTGTAATAAAGTACAACAGAATCAACCTTAGCCCTGCCCCCAAAGGTGATAAACAGCACAAAGGGAACTTGGACACCAAGGAAGTCATTGCATGACACAAACCTGAACAAGCACAACAACTCAGAACAAACAAACCAACACTGTGACCTGTGACCATTAAATTAATATAATGAATGCTTGTAGCAAATCTGTTTTACACACTCTGGTCAGATCTGTTGTTATCTCCACCCTTTGTGCCCCACATTGGGCACCAAAGAGGTCTGTCACAGTTTAGCTCCATCCAGCAATTAGGTACCATGCAACTGCTCATTCACCACCCCCGCTTCCTGCTGGGATGGGGAAGAGGATAGGAAAAAAAGGGCAAAACCCATGGGTTGAAGTAAGAAAAATTTAATAATTGAAATAAAATATAATAAATAATAACACTACATCTGCAATGAAAAACAAGACAACAAAAAGAGTGAGAAAGAAAACGCAGTAGAGACAAGTGATGCCCGCTACAGTTGCTCAACCCACCCTGACCGATGCCCAGAATGTCCCCAAGCAGCAATCAGTGGCTCCTGGCCAACTTCCCCCGTGTCCCTTTGGCCAGTTTGGGTCAGCTGTCCCAGCCATGCTCCTTGTACACCTGCCTGCTGGCAGAGCATGGGAAACTGGAAAACCCTTGATTTAGAGTAAGCAGGACTCAGCACCCACTAAAACATCAGTCTGTTACCAACATTATTCTCTCTCCGACTCCAAAACACAGCCCTGGACCAGCTACCAGGAAGAAAGTTCACACCCAGCTGAAACCAGGACACAGATTAAAGCTAAAATCCAGCTACCATTATGATTTTAAAACCCAGCAGGGCTCCAGATGTGTTTTACTAATTACTGCTATAATAAAAAATATGGTGTATTCAACCAGAACATCCATGTTTGTTTTACCATGAATTCACTGTCTAATCAACAGGTTTTAAGATAACATTGAATGTCTCAAAATTGGTTTTAGAATCCAGGCTCTCTTGCAAGAAATTCAGACAGTTCACATAAAAATAAATACCAAGGTTTCAATTATCAATTTCTGTAATATTGATTTTTTAACACAACATTCAGTAGTGTGTATTATTTTCTAAATGAAATTCTTATGCAGAAGGCTATGGCCCAGTATTATAGAGGTACTAAGTGATATTTACCTGCGAGGCATTTGTGTGTAAAAATCTATATTCGGAAGACAACTGTACAAGAAGTTGAAGTATCTGTTGAGAACATACTTTGTGGAAAAGCTGGTAGTTCAGAACTTAATCAATTGCCATTGATTGTTCACTAAACACATTCTACTCAGCACTGCTGAGCTTTTTACAAACAGAACACAGACAATTCCTGATTTGCTCAAAAAGGATTATCAGCAGAAATGAGTATACCTGTGATGGTGCACTGGTACCTATTTCAAAGGACATATCAACAAGTTGCTTTAATAAAAGAGTTGTGTGCCCAGATCAACTTTTTTCCTTACCAGTGAGTAAATTTTAAAGGTCCAGACAAAGAACACTTGAGTATTCATTTTTTAATCAGCATGAAGAGTTGAAGCTAGGATTTTCTGGTAACTAGCTGGTACAGTCATTACAACAAGGATACAATATGCACTGGAAATTTTTATAACTCTATGGTATTGATATTTGCTATATAAAAGGTTAAAAAAAACCTTTACAAGTAGAATTAGTCTACATCTGAAATTACAACTTTCCCAACAAGCATAGACAATTATTTATAAATCACTGTGTCCACAAATTTTGCAGTGTTTTGATTGCCATCAACCTCCTTAAACAGGAGGAAACAGGCAGTATCTACCAAGTGACTTGCCTGAAGTCCCAGTGAGTCGGTGGCTGAAATAAGAACAGTCCTGCTCTCCTGCCTTCCAGTCCCTGTGTCCCAGTCGCTGGTGCAGCATGGACTGAAGCTCCACACCACAGAGCTTCCATGGGTACAGGCCACAGGAACTGGCAGTGCAGCAGCTGGAGAGTGCAGGAGAGAGGGAGATCCCCACGGGGGATAAACTCAGGTTTACACAGAGCCCTCGCTGTGGTCTGGCACCAGTGACACTGATCAGTCAGCTCACAGGGAGTGTGACCCCCTGACCCTGGCTCAGAGAAGCCCAAGTCTGGAACACCGACACCCTCGATCCCTCCTGCAGACCATCAGCTGTGGCTGAATTAAACATCCCGTGACACAGCCCCCTCTCTCTTCTGGCAGCAAGAGAAAATCCTTACAGCTAGAATCACTTCAGACTCATCGTTCCTGTAACATCTGTGACTGTTGTTTCAGAACTACAGCACTATTTGAAAAGGTACATTGATAATAAATTAGTAGCAGAGATTATCCTTTTAGCCCAAACATTAAAATACTGCATTTTAAAAAATTAGAATTTCTTTTTTAGTCTACCACTAAGTGTTTTAGAAACAACAACAGCAACAGCTATATTACTATCCTAGGGCTCTTACCAATTTACATTCATAAAACAAGAATTTATTTGTAATAAACTGAAGATTCATAAATATTTTGTAAATTACGATACCGGTATAGGAACAACCTACCTTTAATAATTCTTTGAGCATCTCCAAGTTCAATTAAATCACATTGCAGTAAAACATTTCAAGTGTGCAAATTGTGACAGTGACTTCTGCAAGAGATTTTTCTTAAATAAACAAAACCATCACTATTTGAAAAATCAATCTCAGTAGAAACCTATAGAGATAAAAACCTAACAGCTAGTTTCTCAGAAGTGAGGGAAAATGAACACTGGTGAGACTGTCTCCCTTCGCTCCTACGGGAGGACATTTTGTCAGCTCCCAGGGAAAGTGTTTTGCTGCACGGGCTGTGTGCAGCCAAGCTGTGCAGACTGAGCAGGCACAGAACCTCCTGCTGGGAGTTTTAATGTTTTGGTACAGATTCAGTGCAGCAGAGTCGGTCTAGAAACAGCTGTGCCACAGAGAGACAAAAAATAAATGCCAGGCTGCTGAGTCTCGTCAGGGCTGAGCTCCTGTTTCTATAGGGAGATGCAATTCTGCAGGAAACAAGTCCCCAGCCTCACCTGCAGTGAAACCCACCACAGCTGCCTGGATTACTGCCTCCTAAACGCATCTGCAGACTGTGCTCATCACCATCAGAGGACACACAAACAGCTGCTTAAACCCTCTAATCTAATGCACGAACAGAAGCAACCAAGGAAAGAACAAAATGAAGAAAAATCGAAACAAACATTCAAAATTACGCTTAATTTTTATTTGGCAGTAAATAAAAACCACTGTGGCAATATTCTACAAGATGATCACTGGAGTTTAATTATTTGCTAGGTGGCCATAGGATTGGAAGGAAAATTGAAAAGTACTAAAATATGCTTTTAATACACTGACCATCCAGAGCCATTGCTTTTTAACCATTTTTTTCTGCATTGCAGGCAAGGCTGCACAATTATACAAGCTGATCAGAGAATTCTCCATGATAATGTATATTGATTCAGAAATGAGATTTCAGATAAGGGTCAATTTGCACAGATTTAAATACAGGATTGGGATCACTGCAGCACCTGATCTGCTCCTTTCTGCAGTGTAAATCAGATTATTGAATTAAATTAGCATACCAGAACTTCACATGATAACAAAACTTCACATTAACTAAAAGGTGAAAAGACTGAAAGTTTGTAACAGTTAAAACATTTTATCTTTCCCTTTTCTTGTTTCTCTATGGTGCTTTCTAAATAAGTTAAAATAAATTTACGGAAAATGATCAGTATGCTTAGTCTGAGAATTATTTTCTTTACATATCCAAAAACCTACCAATTTTTCCTTCTGAAACGCTGCAGATACAAAATAAAATCTATTATTCTTAGTAGTATTTCATGTTGTTATAAAGACTTTGGTGTACTTCATTCCAGCCAATAAGAAATACACTAGAACATGAACAACATGGTAACAGTAGTGAAGATTTTGAAGTCAGTACTGTATTTTGGCACACTTTTTAACTATTAAATAAGCTTATCTTTCTATGTTACTGCTTTATGTTTAAAGTTCAAATGGTATTTTTGGAAAGCAGTTACATTCCAACTTTGATTAGTGTAGCAAATGTATTTGAAAAACGCTTTGTACCAGCTATTTTGAGGTATATTGATATAATTTTTGAAATGCAAATTTTCACGACTCACTGAGGTAAACAGGAAAAAGAGATGCACCAGAAATGATCGAGAGGGATTCTGGGCTAAGGAACAATCCTGAATTCCCTATTAAGGCAAAAACATAAACCACAAACAGGAATTTTGCCAGAAAATAAAACAATTGTCTTTCAGACTTCCTTCAAATCAATCCTCTCATATTGAAGGGAAAAAAGGCAGCTGTGAATAAGTAGGCAGAAGAACCCAACTCGTCTGTACCTTATAGTCCTATTAACCTCTCTGATCCTTTCAGAGTTCCACGTCTTCTTCCAGTCTAACGCCTTTCCACAGGCAAACAACCACTGGACAACAATCACATAGGTCCACAAGTTATAAATACAATCACAGTATAGTGATACCAAATTTCAGTGAAGTCAGCATAATTTACAGTCAATCTATGCAGGAAGTGCAGAGGAGACCAATCCCCCAGTCATACAAAACAGGCTGCTGAAAATACGAAGAAATCTTCTGGGAGAAAATCAGCAAAGTAGAAAAAATAAAATGCACCTTCCTTGAATTTTACTTTGACTCGGCCTCTTCATCCATGAATTCAACGAGGGGAGCGTGTCTGTTGGCCTGGGCACCCTCTTGGAAATTGACCTTTTTAATCACTCCTGCCTTGGGAGCCCTTATGGTGTGCTGCACAGAAACACAGAGCGTGAACCGCAGACAACTCAGGGGTTTTCCTCCTCTCTCTCTCCAGCAAATGCCAATATCACTCCTTGCTCCAATTAGAACTGAACACATTTCATTCCTCCCTCTGACACGTGTTTTCACTTTAAACCTTCTTTCAAACATTACCCTGGTCTGTTCTCAAGTTTTATTTTCTCATGAATATTTAATAAGTATACTAGGGAGAAAAATGCTATATAATGTTATAGTTCGAAGTATGAACAGCTGACTGTTACTTTACCTCACTAATACTTTTTGTTGTTGTAATAAATACCAAACAGAAATAACACAGTTTTAATCCAAAATGTTAATCAGAGAGCAGATTTGTTCCCGTAAGAGAAATCTGCACATTTACTAAAGATATTTCTGTTTTCTGGCCAGGAGGGGTCTTTACTGAGCAGATATTTGGCAAAATGCAGATGAAATACAAACACAGCTACTAATTACAGTAAAGGAACAGCATGCTTACACACCAACCCCCAAACTGCTCTGCTTGCTATTGCACCAGGTTGGTTTTCTATTGTAGCTTTGCTTCTGGGTGGTTTTCTACATAGGGTTAGTCTAACATCAAAACACTTAAGATCAGATATTAAATCTTCACATCTCAGGACTCAAATAATAACTTCCTTTTTAAATTTTACATTTTATATTTCAATACCACTTAAAAAAACCCCTCAGATAACGTCAGTCTGAGATATCAGTGGGAGAGGCACAAACACATTTAGCATCCAACTGCAAAGAATTTTGGGTGTAGGTTATTTTTTGGTGCAGGTTATTTTTTGGTGCACACAGTTGTTTCATTTCATGGAATTGGAGTGTAATTAAAAAAAGAACACGATAAGGGAGAGGCAGATGTTCTCAACAGTGTTAGTTCTGCTGCCACAAACTGAGGTTTATTTTAAATTAATTGTGAAACCAAACCAGTTCAGGCTACAAAAACTGTAATTCAAGCAATCTGAGCCACAGTCAAGCACTGTGACAAGGTAAAATGGCCAAAATGCCAGTCCTCTGAATGCTGTATGGATAATTACATGGAATTTTTAGTGTGCTCCTCATAAAACTTTATGTAAATAATAATAAAAAGATTATACACAAGAAGCATCCTATGCATATTTACAAAGTCCCCATTAGTTAAATCTCTGCCTGAACTGCAGACATCCAGGTGCCTGTATCACAACCAGAGAGCAAGGGATACGCCAAGGCCGTTTTCTGCTAGAAAAGTCCAAGGGGAGGAGGGGACAGCAGGCCTGACAACACCATCCAAATGCATGTTAAAACAGCTGCAGAATACCACAGATTATATAATCATAATTTGTTAGTAAAATAACAGCAACTATAATCCTCTGAAATCTAGTCAGACACAACACTCACAGCAGATGAAGTGATACTGACATCTGCAAGCCGCACTCTACATTATACTTCAATAATGCACCCAAAATTTATTTAATTTTGACCAGATTTTTATTTTCTCAGTAATTGAAACTTTGATATGTCACTTACCTCCATTTTCATAGCTATCATAACCATTAGAGGGTCTCCAATCTGAACCTTATCCCCTGCCTTCACAAACACCTGCAATTCAGGAGAAAATGGGGAAAAAATCATTTATATCTGTACCATTCAAAAACATCAGCTGGATCTTGACTGACACAATCCACAGAGTGAGTGTGGTTTTGCAAACAGCCTCATATTATCTCTGCTTTTGTTGATCTGGGTATCTGAGTTCTGTAGACAGGGAATAGTTCTGGATAGATCACTTCAGGGTAAGTCAGAGCCTACAGAAAAAGGGTCAGTACCAGCTGACAGGATGACCAGGAAGCCATTTCCCTACCCAAGAGGAAACACTAGAAGAGATTATGCATATTCTACCCTTTTTGGGCTTCAGCAATTCTATTTTGAGAAAAGTGCACAACCTCTCTCTGGAGCCAGTCCCTAAAGTCTTTAAAACAACACCCAGAAAGAAGATGGCAGAAGCCACCTCACTGTTCAACAATTACTCTGATTTGGAGTGTCCATTCAGTATGTCAGAGATCCATCCTCCATGTACTCCACCCTTCATGCCTTTTTCTTGCCTTTTATTAGTGGTTGAATCCTTCAACCACTAAACTCCCCTGAAAATCTCTTTCTGTTGAAACTTTGTCACTGTACAGAGAAACACACAAGACTTGCTGAGCTAAAGAAAAGAAATAAACACACAGCTTAACCAAAAAGGCATTTCTGAGTATTTCTTTTTTTGCAAGTACATCTAGCATCTCACTCTTTTGTTAGATGAAACGAATCAAACAGCCTGTAACACTTCAGGAGCTTTGACTTGGGAAGTAATTAAGATGAAGAAAAAATTAGTTAAGCAGTAGCATTAGTTCAGATCTTCCAGAGCTCTAGAGAAAGAATGGAAGCCTTAAAAAGTCCTGAGTGGTTGCTGAAATCTCAGAGTAAACAGGGCTTTTTCCAATCAGATGTCACACAGCACTAACATTTCTGGCCCCACTTCTTTGCTGGCAGTACAGAAGCACCATTTCTGGCAGAATAAATTTCAATATCTTGGAGAACTCAGTTCCAACCCCTGTTGTTATAGTTACCTTTTCCACTGTGCCTGTCATGAGCGCTACAGCACCACTTTGCTCCGCCCCTGAACTCACTGCAGACAAGTACTTGGGCACGGGGAGGCCAATCTGAGCGCTGCCTTCCTACAGAAAGGAAACAGGTGAGTTAACAACACGAAATAACAGCACCAGTGGATGGGCTGGCACACAGGGAAGAACAGATCCAGCCTTAGGCAAACCACTCAGCACTGAGGGGGGCGGACGCTGGGGTCAGGGCAGCGGCAGGACTGTCACGGTCACTGCTTTGCCAGGCTCTGAGGCCTTGAAAGTCACACCTGCTGCTGGAAGGACCAGCAAGGAAGGAACGATGCATCTAATGCTTTGGTAACTCATAACTGCATGTTTTAATAGTAGCTGAAGGTATCCTTCCTCAGACCAGTATTGATTTGTCATATGATTTAAAAATTGTAACTAAAACACCAGTTACAAGCACTTTCAAATACCTGTCAGTTTGCAGTACTTGCTACTGTTCTGTGACAAACTTAAATACATGACAATTTTAATATTTTGTGTTCCCCCCTTCTAAATCATCATTTCCAAGTCTGATTCACCAACTATATTTTACCTCTGAGTAATTCATTTTGTCATTCACTGACCATAAGCAATGAACTTCTAATTAGACCTACAAATCCAACAAGTATCAAAATACGATAGGTCAAAGTTAGAAATTGAAATTTTTGTTCTCTTTCACATTCTGTTGCAATTTATATTGTTCATTTACATGGATAAAATTCTGAAATTTTGAATTTGTGATAATAAAGAAAGGAACTTTACCGGGAAGAAGAGATAAATGGTGTTGTCCAAAATGACCAACTTGGACTTAGACACTGTTCCATCTACCGAAGACCTCAAGTGAAGCGAATCACCTTCTTTCAAGATCTCTCCGGAAACCAGGAACGTTTTATCTTGAATCTGAAAGTTAAATGCTTTTATAAGGACAAAGGTTAACCCTTCATGAGCAATAAACCAAAAGATAGTATTTGCACCCTCATAACCTGTGACTCTTCATAGACAATTCTGGAATTAAAAAATATTTTTAAATCTTATTTATCCTTTATCTTTCAGTTAAGATGCTGTTCTGTATCCAATACAAACAGCTCAGCAAATTATCTAATATGTTCACCCAGGACAATTTTTATCTTTAACAAAGAGATACTATTTCTCAAGAAAAACAAAACAAAAAACCAACCCCAGAATATTCAGTTTAGTGATGCTATTAAAATCCAGTATTTTTAATTTGTCCTGGCATCTTGACTTTCTTCAAACTGAAAAATCCATACTATTCAGCTGACATCATATTCCACAATATTTTCCAAAATAGAGGTGACTTCCTCTGTCTTGGAATCTGACAAGACAGGAACTACAACATATTCAGTAAACCTACAAAGGAACAAAGAGCAGCAACGGAAACAGTGTCAATGAGACACCAAAACTGCAAAAGAAAGACCAAATAGAAAGGTCATTTATTTATGAGTAACCCTTCATCCCTTCCCACCCTTTCCTTCAGTAGAAACTGCACCTGTACCACAAGTGCAGCACACGAAGACTGTAAGAATACAGACGTAAGTGCATTACACTTCACTGATGTGTTTACTTCTAACATCACTGAGCACGGAATCAGAGACTTGCTAGCAGAAATAAAACTCAGGTCTTCATTTATATAGTTGCAAATGCTTCCACTGAAAACATGCATTGAAAGGATCCTGTTGATCTGACACTGATCCCTGAGCAGGAAACCATCTGCTTGAGCACTGAGTGCGTGCCAGTTCTGTGGCCCAGCCACCTGCTCTGGTTGATCTGCCCCAGGACAGGTTCTGTAACACTCCAGAGGCACTGTCCTCCTCATAGTTAGCCCCCAGTTATGTCTTTACATCTCTTCTCTCCAGCTTCTCTCCATTTCCATGTCAACTCCCACTCTTCCTCCTTCCCTGGGAGTCTGCATTCTCCCCAGTCGCACCTCCCTCCACAAATGGCCCCTACACCCCTTCTGGTCTCTTTTCAATGTTGCTGATGTGACTTGGGAGATAAGCCTCAAGTGTGAGAGCTCTCAGGCATCACATGGATAACCAATACACTCAAAATAACCCAGGTATTACAGGAGGGATGTGGGTTATCTCAGTCTTCATATCAGCAGAAGTAAAGGTTTGAGTTACCATGGTGTGGTTATACCCTTCAAAGCACAGTAATTTTATCCCAATTTTTCTAGTACACTCCTCTCTATACAGTCCAAGCAGTTCATAAACACTTATTCTCTTAATTCCCCTTTTCTGAATATTAAAACAAGAAGCAGAACTACAGAGAGACTGCATTCTTGAGTATGCCTCCATTCTGAGAGCCAGATCTAAGAGAAAAAGACACTGAACTACAGGTGATGCAAGAAGGATATTCCACACCCAGCCAAACACAACCCGCTTAAGCCACAACTGGAGACTCTCACGTGCACACACAAAATTATCTACAGCTAAGGCATCTCGAGCTGTATACTATAGGAGCTCTACAGCACGGACAAAGAAGCCACTTCTACAGGGTATCATTCAATTATCTAACCAGAAGAGTCCTCATCTCATTTGGTAATCACTCTCCAATTTCCATCTTCAAAATAAAATGTTATCTTGCACATAATGCTCTAGAAAGCTTTTATTTATTCCACAGGAGATCCATTCTTATGCACAGAATAGAGCAGGAGTCCTGTGGAAAAAAAGTCTTTTGAAATGCAGATTTAAATCTAATTTACCATATTTTAGAAGGACAAATTTAACAAGGAAAATAAAGAATAAGACCTTTAAATACTGACAATACAAACACTTTTCTTAGTCTTATTTTCAGAAGCATCTTAATAGCTCTTCCATGCCAATCCAGCATCTAACACAGATAATTTCAGGTCAAAGTAACAGTGTATAGAATGGATACAAGCAATCTAAAAATAGAATCCTGCATCTGTAATCACCAAGCAACTTTAGTAACAATACTAAGAGAAATCTACAAGAAATGGATTCTTTTATCTAATGAAATATCTGAAAAAACTGTACTTGTACCTGCATTTTGTAAGACCCATCTTGATTGTAACTTACAGCTACATCCACAGCTGCTCAATAAAACAAAATATGCATGTGTGAGTAGATTTAATCAGAGTATCAAGGAAATGACTACATATAAACAATATCGTCTGTCTTTATAAAAATGAGACCTACCAACACTAAGAAAAGAACAAGGATTTTCAGATTAGCTTACTACACACTGCAGAGTTCATATTGAATTCCAGACTATTTTTCTTTCAAAGATGAACACCTGAAATTTTGCTCTGAAATCTGTATTATCTGGACAGAAAACAAGTTTGGGAGGGGAAAAAGTACTGAGCACTTTCCCACAAAAATGAAGTTTAAAAAAAGTCAATGGCACCCTGCTCTTTTTAAAATCTCAACTTCATTCATTTAAATGATGAGCATGAATAATCATTTGAATTTGGTTTACATGTCCTCAGGATCTAACAGTACGGATTAAACATGGAGTTCTGTGAATTCCCACCTTACGTTGCATAAAACTCACACTGCTTCTATTTGCTGTTTCTTAGCCTGAATTTTCAAGCATCAGTTAAAATAACTTCATCCATCAAGTACCTCCTTTCCCTCCACACACTTTTTTATTAACTTACTGTTTTCCCCATCCAGCAGAGACAGTTTTCTAGTGTAACATATATTTAATCTTCTGCCCGTGCTGGATGCAAATGGCGAGAATTTATCTAAAACACAAAATACACAGATACGTTATTTTCATTCTGCTTTGGCAAAACACAACACTCAGAATCACTGTCCTACTGTTACTACCATCGTATTTATGTATTTATACTGCCCAGAAAAGGTTGGGGAACCACTGTAGTCAGAGGGTGACAATCCCTTGATCTCCAAGAGTGAATAAACTGATGCTGTGTAACCTACAGAAAACAGGACACTAAGAAGGGCACTGGCTGTTTTCCATGAACACTTCCTTGAACAGGACTAGAGAAATGGGAATTCAACTACCCCACAGCAGGTCCTGATTAACCTTGAGATGAAGGTTCCATTAAACCCCACTGCCTCTCCCACTCCGAGCAGTCAATTTTATGCCTGAAGACCTTGGGCCAGCTGCAGGAATAACGAAGGCAGAAGGCCACTGTTTGTGCTTATCAAGAGCCAAGAGCTCACAGGGTCACTGACGATGAATCCCGAGGCCTTTCAGACAGGCACTGTCTGAAGAGTTTTGGGAAGTACTCTGGACATTGCAGTGGTGACACATTCCACATCTGACCCTTAACAAAAGTTATAGTCTGCTCTGTCTGTAAATATCTGGGAGACGCCAGAAGGGAGAACCCTGAGCAGGTACCAAGTAGGACAAAGAGAGAATATGCAAATTAAATAATTGCACACAAGCTCACAAAATAAAACAAACAAAACAAAGATCCTTACCATCTGACTGATCTCTAAAAGCATCTGTTAGCATTTTCTCTTTCAGTATGAGCCCTAGAGCTGCCTGACACATAACTTCATGTGGAGTTGCCTTTTTGGTTGGAAATAGTTCATCATGGTGTTGAGGAATGAAATTAGTGTGCACATTTCCAGCCTCAAACTGTGGGTGTCCTGACAGGCTCAGTAAGAAATCAATATTAGTGCTTAATCCTACAATCTGTAAAGAAACAGAAGCATATTGCCAAAGTGAGTTATGAACATGCAGCTTTCTGCTTAATTTATGCATAGATAAGAGATTAATATTTTTTCAGACAGCACCATTAAAATAAAGTTTATCAATAAAATGTAATCCATTCAACTGGTCTGTTTTATTATCAATTAAACCATTGACTGTAAAAAGACAAAAAACCAAAACAAAACCCAAAAACCCAAGAGCAGCTTTCCCAAAAGCACTCTGTTTTCTAAATGGTGCCTTTGTCCACTTGAAGTCTAGGAAATTTTCCCAGCAACAGTAACAAGAGGTAATTTCAGAAAAAACCCTACTCTTCTGGAAAACCATGCTCTGAGGATTTAAAAGAACATTCCTAACTTGACAAGTGCTTCTCATTAAATATGAGTTACAGTAGTAACCCATACTTGGGTAGCCCATATTTGGTTTTTTAATAGTAAAAAGCAGGAACAGGGACTTCTATAAGTTTACTAGATACTATCCATTTCCTGTCGTGCAAAATACCTAATGGAACAACATAATTATTTTAGAGAAATCAGTGAAACTGGTAACTATGTTATGCTACCAACACTTACTGACAGAACTGCTAAGAAACTTCTGGAAAAAGCAAGAGAATTCTTTTATCTCTTTCCCTTGTAGTAAATTTCATTTGTAGCTAAAATATTAAGGAGCCCAACATTTTCAGTACCTCAGTCATATTCATTTTGTTGATTTAAAAGTGTATATTAATTCTGCACAAGTAATATTCAGTCTCACCTCAAGCCAAACCTTCTGAATTCTGCTTTTGAAAACAGTTACAATGCCTGTAGTTTTCATAGGGGAAAAACAGAATGTTTCTTAAAAAGAACTGACAGCATAATTCTTTTCCACATGTATAGTCTTAAAAACTTAGTTCTCTTTATAAATTAAAAATTACAAGCAAACATTTTCTGACAAAAATTCCACCTAAGAAATCCTTTAAGTCTGAGAAAGCTTACAGTACAATAGAAAATGTTGTTTAGCCTTACTCTTCTACGAAGTCCCAGGTGCATCATCGCACTGAAGACATCACAAACTTAAAAATCTATGTGTAAAACTGGACTTCACACTCACTTCTACTCACTCCACCAACGAAAACAGTTTGCAAATTAGGAGAAAATACAACTTCTGCAAACAACTAATGGATTTGAAATGGTAGTGGCAATGCAGGCTCCCTCTTGGAAACCACTTTTGTTTTACTGGAGTGTTTAATGCATATTTTGATAGCTCAAGCTGTGACCTGGCCCTGGGCTCCTCCCACTTACGTTGTACTGGTGCAAACTGTAGCGCAGCTTCCGCAGGGCTGCCTGCCGGTCCTCGGCCCAAACAACCAGCTTTGCAATCATGGGGTCATAGTGCACAGAGACCTCATCACCTAACATGGGCCAATAAAAGAAAAATGCTGTAACATGAAAATAAATATTTATGAAAGTTGGTAATGCAAAGTTCTGGACATCACATAGCATCCGACTCGGGCACAATTCATGGCCACATTTCTCTCAAGATTAAAGTTGCTGGAGGACATGGTGATGTGACCTGGAACTTCAATTTCAAGGACAACTTCAGCACAGATTTTTATAAATTTTTGCAGAGGTAACATTATTCAAATTCAATTTTCTTTATTGCAATCAGAATGCAGTATTGCTAAATAGTGAGGAGAATATCATCACCATGAGCCAATGGACATTAATTTGGGTACAGGTAAAGAAGAGGCAAATAAAATATTCAGTGATTGACCAAAAATACATGGAGAATCACAAGGAAGAATAATTCTGTAGGGATTTGTCTTTATAACAACACCCTTTTAGATAAACTTATTTAGGCCAAAGAGGGAAATGCTTACAAAGGAAAGTTCTTGATGCCAATTATTTCTTCTTCCATCACTGCCTTCAGTTTTACCTTGCCTGACTCCGGTCTCTATCCTGGTGAAACGATCTGCTGGGGGGGTGGATAAGTGCAACAATGGCCCAGCTCCTGGCATAAAGTTATTATTAGGGTCTTCAGCATATATTCTAGCTTCAAATGCATGGCCCTGGAGCAGGATCTCTTCCTGCATTAGAGGAATCTTCTCTCCTGCTGCAACCTGAAAACAATAGGCTTTTTCTTTAATGCAGGATCAATATTCTCGAGTGCTGATATATGAAATATTAACATCTTCTAGACATGAACAACTAGAAAGCACTTTAAAAAAACACAAGGGGAAAAAAAGTGCCAAGACCATTGAACCTTTCCACCTTCTCTCTCTCTCTTCCTTCCAGTGTTGTTTGATTCCTGTTCTAACTCAGGATTCAGTCCTCAATTTCCAGGCCCAGATCAGGAAGACAAATGTTCCTCCTTCTTGCATCAGCATTTGCCATTTTAATTTTCTTTCTGATTATACTAAATACTTCCCCACCCTTAATCTTACACTATTTAAGCTACAGTACTCACTTTTGGATTTATCCAACCAGAATTGCTTTTTATTTCAAGTTCCCTAAGATCCAAAACTTCCTGTAATCATTTGAATGTGTGAGTAATCTCTGCAAATTGGGTGTGTGAGGAAATCCCCTGCTCCAGTCTCCTCCACTGTACATTTATTTCAGAATGTGGCTATACTGGTGTAACACCAGACATATGTTTTTGTGAAGATTTTTTCCTCCTACAGCCTGATGCAAGAATGATTTTTGGGCCACAGATATATTTGAATTAGAGTTTTAAAAAACTTTCAGCATAGCAAAGGAAAGATCAGGACGCTACTCCCTCCCACTTCCCACATTCTCTGTAATGTCTCTAAATACACTTTAAAAAAGTGTTTTCTTTCCACACAGCTGGGAGAAGACTGGGTGAAATTCAGAGCACCTCCACAATGCTCTACACCCAATACAGCAACGTGAGATGTTCCTGTGGAGCAAAGGAAACTCTACCCTGTCAGCTGAGCAGGAGATGAGGATCTGGAAACCCATCTGGCCCCTCTCAGGCAGTGTCACAGAGCACTCAGGAGGAACTCCACATGTAAAATCCATCAACACTCACCCTAAGCTGCCATTCCACCAAGTCTGTTCCAGTGATCATCTCTGTAACTGGGTGTTCTACTTGCAGCCTGGTATTCATCTCCATGAAGTAAAAATTATGTTGGGAGTCCATAATAAATTCGACTGTTCCTGAAGCATTAACAAAAGCACACTTCACCAAAGGGAATCTTAGGTGTCCATTTATGGAAAAGATACCTAAGACACTTAAATCAATTATGCCGAGACGATTATTCCTAAACCAGACACACTGACTTTCATTAAATTCTATACAGATTATCTAAAAGGGTCACAAAATTGAGGTCTGAAAACAGGATTGTTTCCTTGTACATTTACATAACCTATGTTGTTTAGTAGCCATTCTCTACAGTAAGAGCTGCATTTCATTTCCACTTTAAAAAGTGCATCATGACTTGTCTGAAAGTATTCTGAATATTCATAGGGTGTGTATTTCTTTTAATAAACATCCAAAGAAAGCAATGAGAAAACAAAGTTACAAATAATTTTAGGAGGTTATTTTTCATCTGGGAAATGGTGTGGACTTTAGAGTGAGTTGTGATTTTCTTTGAAAGACTTTACTGTTTGCATATAAAGTATTATCCTTTGTATGCTAAAAGAGAAATTATTTTCCCCTTGCTCAGCTCAAACTTACTAATTCATAATGCTCACTTTCCAACAACAGTTGAGTTGATCAAATTATCTGCTCTGAAACTTTTTATTTCTATCCTTCAGCTGCCACTGGTCTTGAGCTCAGGTATGCTAATTTAAATCTGTAATTACATCAGAATTAACAACAAGATTACTCGCTTAAACCTCAAAAAAACTGGGGGATGTGTGTCATACCCTAAAACGACCAGATGCCATTTGGTTGAGACTTAAGGTCTCATTAAGTTACAAGCTGCACCTCCCCAGACTTACCTGCTCCCACATAATTCACTGCTTTAGCTGCTTTGACAGCAGCTTCTCCAAGTCTCTTTCGAACCTCTGCACTGATTCCTGGCTGTAAATAATAATGATTAAAAGATTATAAACCATTGTTAAGTCTGGTGATATTAAAAATTAATATTTTACAGTATTTAACAACTGTAGTGAAACCCTTACCTATGTTCTACTTGAAATCTACATAATATTTCCTTGAAAATCATTTTCCTAAAGAACAGTTTTTTCCAATTAGAACATGTTCTGCAGCAAAACTAAAACAGGTCTGAGAATTACAAATAAATTATTACCCACTACATACATTTAAAGGGGGATAGCAATTACTTTAAAAACGTCAGTTCATAGAAAATATTAACAACTTTCTGCTCACCCCTGGTGCCTCTTCAATGATTTTCTGATGCCTCCTTTGCACGCTGCAGTCTCTTTCAAACAAATACACTGCATTGCCATGCTGGTCACCAAATACCTGGACTTCAACATGCCTGTTGCATAAAATAAATGTTTTCATGTATTTCAATAAAGCTCCAAACAGACTTCAAACTTGTACATTTCAGTAGGATTTCTTACAGGTTTAGGTGTCTGCCTTCAAATAAATGCCAAAGATGTAGCAGTGAGGCTACTGTGCAGATTTCAACTGTTTTAGACTTACTCAATCTCCTAAACGAAACAGGATTCCTGACACCAACCACTGCAGTGAAATCTCATACGTTGTAGGATAAACAAGACATATCTGAAAGCTGCCTCTCTTAGTTATTATAATGAAAGTAAAACCACTTCACTATTAATTTGATGATGATCATTTCCCTCATAATTTACTGTGTAGCAATTCACAAGAGACAGCAGCAGCCCTGGCTCAGGAATAACATTGTTTACTTCAAAACACCATTTCAAAGGACAACTATTAGGTGGCAGAATTTTATTCTATGCGTAAAACTAATAAAAATACGTCACCATTCTTACAATGCCCTGATGCTGGCAAAAGAAATTCCCCAGGAATTAGTTTTTTCTCATGCCCACCTGACAGCATAAGAAGACTTGCAAATTCTTTAGAAAAAATGTTTTCCTTATAGTGATGCTTGAAGAAAAACGGATGTAAAGTACAAGAGTGTCAAACAGACCTCTGTGAGAAGTTCTTTATAAAAAATAAATTGCTTCAGTTTCACAGGCCAGGCATGAGCTTAAGAGTCTCACTTCTGTTTGAAATATCAAAATAGAGGAAGATTAAATAACTGGTTTAGGACACCTGAGGGCAGCAAAAACACCATCACAGCTTGACTCGGGTCTATAGTTTAAACATTATACAGTGGGTTTTTCCCTAGATGTAAATCAATTTTAGAATGCTCACTCACTGCCATGTCTCGCAAGCAGTAGCATTTTAATTCCTGTCATTCAAATCAAAGCCACTACAAGAAGCTCAAAATAAACAATTTTGATCAAATTAACAACTTTCATAGTGTAACAACAAACATACAAAACCAATTTTTATCCTACCAGTAAGCTAGTTATCTTTCTTTAACAGTATCATAAACATTACAGTGTTTATACTGAAAATCTATTTATTACCTTGGATTATCTACGAATTTCTCAATCAGCATTGCATCATCATTGAAAGACTTCTTTGCTTCTCTCCTTGCTGATTCTAATTGCTCCAGAAACTCCTTTTCTGAATGAGCAATCCTCATGCCCTAAAATACAGGTCAAAAGCTTATCTAAATGTTTAAAAATACAGCACACAATGAAAATCCTTGTTGCACACACAGAGTGAGAAGTGAGCTTAAAAATAACACTTTTTCTTCCTTCCATAAACCTTGGCAAAATCAGGTATCAGCTTCCAGTAAAATAATCCTACCAAGTCACAGTGAAAGTGCCATAAGAAGTGTAAAAAATAGATATTATCATTCCATTGATACATGTGAGCACAAAATTCAATTTTGTTCTCAAATATAATAGAAATTTTCCAAGGTTGGCAAAGAAAAACTTATTCATTACAGAACCGATATAGCTATTTTGCAAATGACTAAAATTCTCTATACGTGATTTTTATAGACATTTATTTCAGAGCAAAATCAGACACAGACTGGGAGTTCACCACACATAAAAAAGTATACAGACATAAAATGGTATTTCTAATTATTTCTTACGCAACATTTAAAACCATCAACAAACGAAGTCACAGAAGCTATCACAGAGTAACAATTTAATTTTGCACAAATCCATAGCACAACTTTTCTCCTTCTGTGAATTACTGGAGACCCTCTGAAATAAACAAAACTCTTCCAGTTTATTCTAGATACTGATCTTCTGCACATCAAAGGGAAATGAGATTTCATAGTGCTAGATTGGCCACTAAAAATAAATTTTAACAAAAAGTACTTTTCCAGTTTTTGTTTTCTTTTAGCATATTGAGTTACAGACCCTGAGACGTGGTAACTTTTCAGCATGTGATGAACGGAGGAGTTCCTTACCTTTCCTCCACCCCCACGGACAGCTTTAATCATTACTGGGTATCCGATTCTCCTGGCATGTTCCTTTAGACACTCATCAGACTGATCTTCTCCATGATAACCTTCAACAACAGGAACGCCAGCAGCAGACATTATAGCTTTGGAAGTGCTTTGATAGAACAGTTTTATATTTAGAATGGTAATAATATTTTTTTTCTTACTTTAAGCTCCAAACCTGTCTAATGCTCCCAATGCTAATTCTCTCCATGGAAATAGCTCCACAGTAGACCTCAAGGGGACTACTCGCATAGGTGGGTTACACAGGATTGGGCTGTCATTCAGCACATGCTTCAATCAGGGATTCTTGTTTCTCCAAGCCCTCCACATAGAAGCAGGATTACATTTCAGTTTTACTCTTCTTTCCACATTACCGATGCCAAAACCTAATGTTTTCAGACTAAAACACTGCATCCTGCCAAACTTGCATTTAAAGCTGTACAAAGGCAAAACTTTTCATTACACAGGCTATGCTCACACCACACATAAAACACTCAAGCATAACAACTCTAATTTTCAAAATGCATGCAAAGCTTGTTAAATTACTGAGGCAGTTTACTCTCACATTATGAGGTGATAAAAAAAATAATTCTCTCTAACTACTATTATACAGTTCCTGCATCAGTAATAACTTCATTTCCATACTCTTGATTTACACTTCATACCTTAGAAGTATTTCTTTGATCTAAGTAACTAAGAGTAAGATCCTCTGTGATGAACTAAACTTGTCACCCCATTTCTCATGAGCCACAATAACCCTGATGATTTGGTGTTTCTTTTCCACTGCTCTTTTGGCCAGTATACAAGACATCCAGTCTGACTGCTGAACCCTTACCAATATTACACTAAAGCGCCTCAGTTACAGAAAAGTAGAATCATTACTTATTTAATTACTAAAATCTCAGTAACTGAACAATCTTGACTGTCTATATCTCTACAGGAATCTATAAACCTGTTCATTCCTTTGAAGAAAACCGTAAAAATACAATGAAAATTGACAAAATAAACAAATTACAGAGCAACTGGTCATTTGTTAACAAAATCATCTCTGCCAAGCTGTCAATTGCATAACCAAGTAACAAATCAGAAACAGATACCTCTTGATACCCATGTCTCTGATAGCAGATGAAGGTGGACCTATGAAGATGATTCCCTGTTGCTTGCACAGCTCTGCAAACTCTGTGTTTTCTGAGAGGAAACCATAGCCTGGATGAATAGCCTAAAACAGAATAATGTTACCAGCCTATGTTTCCTATCAGTTTAGCTTAGAAAACTCAGAAACTTCACAGAGCATTAAGAAAAAGCAAGATGAGCAAAAATAAAGAACTAAAGACTTGGAAGTAACAAAAAACGTATGGCCCTGATCTCCTTACCTGTGCTGCTGAGACCTTGGCCACCTGCAGTATTTTCTCCATGGCCAAGTAACTCTGCTGTGAGGGTGGTGGACCAATGCAATATGCTTCATCTGCCTGTTTTACAAAAAATACAACAGAGACTGTTTATTAGCAAATTTAAATGAGTTTCTGTGCTAATTACATTATTTATCAGACTGCAATTTAAATCACTGCCTTTCCTCATGGAGAGGCTCAACTGGATGAAACAAATTGTAACTTTCTTCCCAAAATCAGAGTCTGTTCTCTGACCCCTGGCTGTCCAGAGTCAGAGAGCCAAACTTGAATGCACTTCCTGTAAAGCTGTCAGGTGCTGAGACAGAGACCAGGAAAACTTTCCATCCATTCAAGGAGAACTTGGCAGGAGCTCTACCGAAGTGAAAATCAACTTTGCATCCACACCCAAATCTGCTTTCACATAGAATTTATCAATGAAAAATACTGTTATGAATGAACACCAGGCACAAATTTAATGAATATACTTCACCATTGCTACGTGCATGGAATTCCTGTCTGCTTCACTATAAACTGCCACAGACTTCACCCCCATTTTCTTGGCTGTTCGCATCACCCTGCAGGCAATTTCCCCTCGGTTTGCAATAAGGATCTTCCCTATGCTGTGGCCTCCTGTTTAAAAGGATGAAGCACAGTAAGAAACCAATCCACAAAAACGTTCCTGGAAACAAAGCAATTTTAAAATTCTGATTTCTTTTACATTATTTATAAAGTTTATGCATTTCTTCAATAATTAAAAAGCACATGCTTCACCCGAAAGCATTCCCATGCTACACTTGGGATTTTTTCCTTGGAGTCCTTATGCAGAAGTATGTTTAAGCCTTTTCTTTTTTTATTTTTTAGAATTCAAAAAATATATCCTAACCCTAAAAAAACCCCACTTCTACATAAAAGTAGTTGTGCTGTGTACCTTCTAGACTGACTAGGAGACAATCAAACCTGTGTTGTGTCCCTCACAACAGAAGTGATTCATGGTTTTTGAAGAGCACTGTTCCCCCTTCATACACAGTCACAAAGAAACAACAAGGTATCGACGTTTGTTGTTTTGGTTTTTTTGAGCAGTAACTTAGGAGCTTCTACAAAGTCTCACGGCAGCAGCCTCAACTCGACAGAAGAGTAAGGCCAGCACGGACAGAGACTTCTCAGTCAGAACTAAATAGCTTAAAACTAAACAATAAAATGAAAATAGATCTCTGAACTCTCAAACATAACTTTTTAGATAACATGAACACAGAGTGAGTTTAAATCCTCTTGCTCCTTTACTCCCCTTCATATATTGTTTAAATACCATTATGCCTATAAAACAATTCTCACAGACTTTGCAACATTTGTACTAGAAAACAACTCAGAGGAAAACATCACAAAAATAAATAGTTTTCCTTAAGTTCCATATACCTAAATATGACAGATAAAATGATACAAAATGTTGTTTAAACATTAAAGATGATTTCTGTTAGGTTAGCTACAGGTTACTGTTTTCAAAAACTGTGAAAATACCGAATATTTCTTAAAAAACCCTGCGGTCTTTCAGCAACTAACACTCTAAAACCATCCACATTGCATAGCAATTTAAGTAAGTAGCTAGAGAAGTTAAATGTCATACCTATCGTTGAGGCCCATTTCACAAATATCTGTACTTGGTTCCATTGCCTGTACAATTATAAACAGACACGAGTGTTACAAGTGCATATGAAGAAGTGGCAACTGAGCTACTCTTATTTTCAGGTGAGAGGAGGACAGCATTGAAACAGCACTGACCCTTCTGATGTATCTATTTACACAGAACATATCGAAGGGAACACAACGTTTAACAAGGGAAGTTTCTCTAACTACACAGGATCTCTCCCTAAGTACTTTCACTTGGACACAATAGACACGATCCCCTTGCTTTCTTAGCAGCATTCAAACAGAAATAATCAAGGAGTTTTTTTACCACAAACAAGCAAAAAAACTCTTTTTGGTGGCCAGAACAGGCAACAACTTGCATTTATTACAGAGACTCATTAAATATTTAGGAAAGAACACGTGAGCAACCACAAAATAGAAAAGCTTTAAAAGGACACAGGAGCTGCTTTTGTAGAGCAAAGGTGCAAGAGAAAAGAATGTGAAAGCAAGAGCTATGGAAACTTTCAGAAATGGAAAGTTAAACTTCAAATGATTAACGCTAATTAAATGAGATAGCGGTGGTGAAGTGGCTAGATACAACTGTGAAAGCAAACTCCTGGAAGTGTTTTAATTAGTATGTAAATCAATGTCGGAATCTTGGATCGAGTCCAGCATTCTCTAAGCGTTATCGGGCAAAAAGACACGGGACGCCCTCGGCACCACACAACTACGGCTCGGTTGTAACTACGGGAGGAGGAACCGGTGCATGTCCTGAACACTGAGTGCACACAGCTGTCACGGTCACCCTCCCTGCGCACAGCCTGCGGACCGACCGCGGGCCGGGACAGCTTCACGGGACCCGCGGCAGCCGCCACGATTCCCTAAGGCCCGGGAGGGTTTCTCTGCTCTTCCTTCCCGCAGCGCAGCCCGGCCTTCCTGGGTGTCCCCTCCCGCCCCGCAGAGCCCCTTCCCCTCCTGCCCGGGCAGCGGGCTCGGGGCTCGCTGTGGGCAGCTCCCCCCGGCTCCTCCCGGGGCTGAGGCCGCCCCCGGCCCGCACCCGCGGCTGCCCCCGGCCCGGCCCGGCCGCCNTTAATACATCTCATTTTACTGGAAACGGTGCACGGCGCTGCTGAAGGGTTGTCGGCCCCGTGGGTGCACGGGCTCAGCTGAGCGTGGTCCTTCAGGAACGACATCCGGAGTGTAATAGGACTGCGACACACACACGTGAGGGTTGTTGGGAAGGGCGCGGGCATCCTCGGATAACAAAACATCCCTGTGCTCAGGCCCGAATCCTGCAGCAAAACCGCCTCTTGCAGGCGGAGGAGGTCACGGAGCCGTGGGATCAGCACATCCCACCTGCTCATGAACCAGCAGGATCAGTTCCACTCCCTTTGACTTTGGAACTTTGCAGGTCACAGGAGCCATAGAAGATTTGGGTTGGAAGGGAGCTTAAAATCTCGTCACAACCCCTCTGCCTTAAGCAGGGACACCTTCCAGTAGCCCAGGTTGCCGGCAACCCCATCCAGCCTGGCTTTGAACGCTTCTAGGGATGGAGCATCCATGGCTGCTGCGGGCAGCCTGTGCGGGGCCTCAGCACCCTCACAGGAAAGAATTTCTTCCCAATATCCGTCAGTGTAAGGCCCAGCCCACCCCAGTGCAGGGCCTTGCTAAACTTGCCCAGCCCCAGCACATCAAAATAAGTATTTCCAGTTGTTGTTTACAAGTCGCAAAGCAGCTGCGCTTTTTCACAACAGGGATACACAAGCTATCAATTGCAATAGTGGCAGTGTTTAGTGTCTTACGTGTTCTCCATAATCTGAAGCATTAACAGTTTCTTACATGAAGAGCATCTTCGGTATGCAGGCAATCTCTGCTTGCTCCACTGTTGCTGTTTTTATTTTGCCGTGGTGACCCCTCACATCAGGGACCGGGTGGTTCAAGTAGGTTAAACAGACACCAGATCAGCTTGGGGAAGTCGTCCCTTGCACCTGACTGCAAGAGGGATCAGCAATTGCTCTAAGGATGAGATTATTAACTAAATAAACTAACTAAGACTAAATTATTAAGTGAAGCTTCTGCTTTTCCATAATCCATTCACTCCAATCTTCTTTGACATAAGATGCTGACAGTGTAGATCCTACTTTTGCCTTTCAGAATCCGTCTTTTTTAAATGTCATGTTTAATTTGTCTCTAAACACAAGATGGCAGCATTTTATGTAGTTTAACTGTTGGACATTGGGGAGAGCTACAGATATTTTACAGTACATGAATCAGAGGTGGCAGAGGAGTTGATGCTTTTAGCAGTAGAACTAATGGAAGTGGCAAACTCATTTATATTGCAGATCTGCTCTTGGTGGAGGCATCCTGCCAGCAGGGCTTTTAGGGCTTGCAAAGTCAAGCGGGATCGCCAGACTGAACACGCAGATGTTTGAAAGTGCAGTGTAATAAAGCTTAAATGCAGAAATAATAATTTCCTCACTGACACGAGTAATATATTTGATGTGCACGTCCATAAACAGAAGCACTCAGGTGAACCTACTCATGTAGTGGATAGGTTGGGCCGGCAAGATTTTTTAAAAAAATTTATCGTGGAAGCTGGACACATTTTGAAAGCTGCTTTGATTAATAGTTTGAGTAGTTTTCTTGTAACAATTTTTTCCATGAGCAGATTATGAAAAATGTAATTTGAAATATGAATTCATTTTCCTTGACCTGATGACAAATAAGTCATTCCCTGCTAAAATGAGGTTAAACATTAGCTGGACTTATGATTCATAATCTTCAAACATTTTTGTTATATAGGAAAGCCTCAGTAAAACTGAGGTTCAAAACTAAGATCTGTGTATCTAATGAGCACAGATATCCTAACTCAGATTGAACACCTTCCTTTTTCCCAATAGCCATTTATTTTGTTTCTGCATGTTGGAAAGGAAACCTGCTGCTTTCTAGAATTGTGAAGAAAGAGCTAAGTAAGAAACTGAGCCAATTAGATTATAATTTATTGAAGTACTTGGGATCTACCAATTCCATTGGCAATAAAACTTGCAGAAAAAGAGAAACGTATGTTTTGTGACATTTAGTGGCTAGCTGGGAAAGCTCAGATGCTGATGAAATCCCAGCAGTTTTGTTGCTGTGGCAGATAAACTTCAGACCCACATAGCCCTGTTTTGTTGGCATGCAATGGCCACAGCCCTGGATGTGAGGAAAAACCTAAGTGTAGTGTCCAAGTCTTGTCACCTTAGTCACAAAGGGTTGACTCCATAGAAATCTTTCTCTTCCAACGCCTGTTATTCTGCTCAAATTGATGCTTAAAAATACACCTCATTTTTTCTTCTAAATATCCTGATGCAAAGGTTTCTTCAATGAATTCCAAACCTTTGTGCCTCTGGGACAGTCCAGGGTGTGACTCATAGGTGGGGGCTTTTTGCCTTTAAGTAAAAATGGATGACTCTTCCTCCATCTGTCACTAAACCTTGTCAAGAAAGAGAGAATTTTGAGATACCAGCAGCCTTTGAAGACCTCCTTCACACACACAAGTGTGTATTTATCAACCCAGCTTCTAGAACATGAATAAGTGAGGAACCTTGTCCACTAAATAGGTGCAAACCTGGCACCAAATTTAACACTGTACCAGGCCAAGCAAGTGCCAAAGGGCAGAGCAAACTGCCCCTGCTCTCCAGGCAGCCCTGCTTTTCTTCTGAAGGACAAATCAAGGGGCTTGCAAAGTTTCCACCTTCTGACATTCAATTATCCATCATAGGATAGGAGATGTGCACTGACCCCAGAAATGGAGGGAAGCATAATTCTGGTATTTTACCCCTGAGGGCAGTTATGGCCCCTCTGCTGCCCTCACTGGCACTTCTCCAACAGCCAAGTTCCTCACTCAGCTGCTGGCAGCAGAGAGGTTGGTTTTTCTCCCCCATCTTTACCATGTCTTCTGCTTTCCTGCAGTCCACCTAACAGCCTTTGCTTCAGAAGAGCACAACATGTGAGACTCACTCAGCCATTTCAGAGAGAAAATCATTGCACAGCAATGCACACTAATGATTAAATACAGCCTTTATTGTAGAAACACCAATAGAAAAATAAAGAGCACATCTGACTTCTCATAGCAAGTTATTTTTAGCAGCCATACATTATAGCAAGCTAGAAGTGACGAGCCAAACTGTGTTCAGACACTCAAGATGCCAATCGGCATCTCCCTTCCTCTTTTCAACTGAATTAACAGCTGTTTCTTAATTTGGGCTTGTCCATCAGAGAACAAAAAGGACTGAAAGAAATTAAACCTTGCTTTATAAACTCCTCAGTGACTTGTCTGAGTGTGACATCACTGTGTTGCTGGGATGCTCTCATTCTGTCTTGGGTGTGTGAGAGACCACAGGGAGGTCTGGCATGGGAGCTGCAGCAGAGCACCAGGGAGCCACAGGGATGTGGGGATGTGCTCACCTCCTAATCCCTGTGATGGCCCCGCTGCCTCCTGACCAACATGTGCGTGCACAGAAATTAACTTGGCTGCCCTGGTGGTTGCATTGCGTCATCAATGCACCACATCATCCTGATCAGCACCTTCTGGTTCAGGGCTGGGTTGATCGGCGTCTGCAGCTTGGGGAAGAAGTGAGCTGGGGCTGCTGAGTCACTCTGGGACCCAGCTGCAGCCTTGTCTCCCACAGCAGAGAAAACTGCCCTCTGCCCACGGTATGACCATTGTGGCCCACCTAGCGTGCAGTAGTTTACCAAATACCCTCTTTTTGTATGGTGTTCTTTTGGGGACTTTTTGTTTCTTCAGACAAGAAGTTTAAAAGAGCAACTCGGGCAACACCAAGACCCATTACCCACATCGAGTCTTCCCAACAGGAGGACGACCTCAAAGCCACTCCATTAGATAAAAAAGTACCAGCTAAATATATTCCTAAATTCTGGCAGAAAATAAATACAAACAGGCATCAGCTTTTAAAGCTGCAAATGGCAGCTCAGGGAGCAGCTAGGCTTTCTGATTCTAATTCAGTGTTAAATTTGGAGAGACAACACTCCCTGCTATGCTCCTGTTCTGACACACATCCCTGCTGCAGGTTGGTTGGGTTTTGGGATCAGGGATGGAGGTGATGGGATGCAGGCTGGGCCACAGGTGGGAGAAAGGTTGCACTTCAAGGCTGGGATCTCCTGATGCAGTAAGGAATTCTCCAATGGATACTCTACTGCTGTAAAGCACTAATTCCATTGGATTAATTTTGCTGCATGTTGGCAACATTTCCTGGGAGCATCCAATTGTTTCATTGGTTTGCACCACATGCACTTCAGCTGTGCCAGTTAGAGCAAGCCCAGAGTATCGTTCATGTGCAAACAGCAGAATGCAGCTTTATAAGAACAGCAAACAAAAAAACAGTAAGAAAAAGCACAAGAATAAGTCAGGTAAATCTGAATCCAAACATTGTTCAATACCAACAGGTTGATTCGCTGTGGAAAAACATTAATCATGCATCACTGGTAAAAATGCCAGGTTTCACAATACTAAACACAGAATTAGCAGTCATTAGTAACTCTTTCCTGTCTTCATGCTGATATCAAACTTTTTTAAAAGACTGAATTTTAACATAAAGCGAACTTTCAGAAGAGAACAAGCAAATGTTATATCCATGTCAGTAGAAGTAACACCAATCATACAACCCAACAATCCAGAATATGTGAAACGGGACTCAGCTGCCTCACACACATTTCATTTTTTTTTTTTTAGAAAGTGAATTATTTAATTGAGTATAAAAATCTGTTTTCTAAACAACAGATTCATAGTATTAAGTAACCCTGAGAATTAGAGGGATCTTATTAGGCCCAAGGTCTGAGTCCAGTGACTGCTTGTCTGCTAAGGTGGGAAAGAGGAAGGGAAAATGAGCTCAGGAAACCTCACTAAGCTTTATGAACAGTGCTGGAGCCCTTTACAAAACAATAATTGAAATACATACATTTCAATTTGAGTATTCAGCTGAATACAGTTCAAATCACTGTGTCTGTATTCAAGGTTTGAAAGTTTGGTATCCCATTTCTTGTGCTAATTTACCTTATAAACGTATTCAGCTGTTCCTGTGCTCACAGCTGGTTCTTTGTTCTGATGTTTCTCCAAGTGTAAAAGTGCTTCAAAATTGTCTTTATCTTTCTTATTTATTGGTTCACTGAGACTCAAAGGGAACATTTCCAGAGAATGTTAATTACTTCCACAGCTACATATTATACTGGTTATAGAGCAGTATGACCATGTTTCCTGCTTCACACAGACCAACATCTCTAATTCATGGAATGGAAGGATTTCTTTTCTTTCTTCATTTAAATAAGTAAACTTGCAATGGTTAAATACCAGTAAAATATCAAAACTATTTTAAAAATACTTACGGGAATATCTGACAAGACATAACCATCAGTTTTATCCAGTGAAAATCCAGTGGGGTTCCATCACCATTAATAACTGTGCAGAATTCGGGTCATTATTCATGGTAATTAAATTAGCTCCCAGCATTTCCATTTAGTTTAGATACAAATTAAACTGTCAAGGTACTTTTGCATGTGACTTCAATCTTTCTTTTGTTTAATCAGTGCTGTTCCACAGTCCTTTTCCAGGCCAAACTTTTATTAGTAAAATTTAGCCATTACCCTAACTCCTTGGGGGAAGTCTGCTCGTATTTAATATTATCTTCTCTTTTGCAAATGTTTTTATACATAATTTCTTATCATCTTGCTTCAGTGAGCAGATTGTGTGGCATGTGCACATGCGTATGTGTGTGTGTATGTGCACACTTGTGCAGATGTTTAGCTTGTAAATCTTCTGTGACAAGGAGCTTTTTCTTGTTACAACAAAGAACATGAGCTGGACTTAAATCTCAAAAGCAATTACCATTCTCATGCCTTCATCATTAGCTTAGCAGGAAACAGACTACAGAGTGTATCAGTGTGCTTTAAAGCAACTCCAAATTATTTCCATATGAAAATCCAGCTGCCCAGCTGTGAGCACACTGGAGAACACTCACTTTTGGGCAGAGAGTTTGTCCAAGGCCTGTGCAAGCTTTTATTTCCCACAGAAGCCGTGACCATACAGCATCAGTGGATTTCCATTTCTCAGGGACCTCGTGCAGGTCTGCCCCAATGGTGGTCACTTAATCCCAGGCATTTCCAGCGTGTGTGGCATCTTCCTGGATTAAGAGACCACCCTGCTGCCCCAGTAGAGGACATTTCCTGGGCTCAGTGTGGTCACTGTGACAGGTCCATGTCTGAACAGGACATGGGGGATTCCTGAGCTCTCACAAGACCATGACATTAAGCTCCACAGTAAGAGTCACAATTACCACTGTCTTTGCAAAGGGCTTAGTAAGAAAACCCCAAGCACTTAGGAAGGGTAACTGTGTTGTAGGACTGGTGAGAACCTGCTTGTGAGTAGAGTCATACTGACACTTGCCCTGAGATTTTGGCATGCACTGTGTTCCTAAAAAAGCTTTCCGTGAGTTCTTACTTAGCAGGGTTGTCTGTAGCTGTGGGCCTCTGGTTTATTCACCTGAAGGTCAGACTTATATCTTTTAATAAATCTAAACACTATCATTAACAAACCTGACGGATTTTCTGGGGGATGGTGATACCGCTTGCTTTCAGCTATTTGTAGGAATCTGGCTTAGGTGATCTGAATGACGTCCTTTGTTGATAACACAGAGAATTTAGGCTCATTTTGGTCATCTGGACTACATCTAAATTACATGCTAAGAATAGCCTAAAGTAGAAGGTGTGAGTTCTCTCCTTCCCACCTTAAAGAAACTCCTTCCAGAAACATTCATTAGCTGTAAACTAATGATACAAAAATGTATCTTCAGGGCAGGGAGATTGCCAGGCAGAAGCAAAAACTCCTGTGGCTTCTCTGCTTGCTGCACACATTTGGAAGAACAAGGGCACCTCAGATCCGTTCGTATCCTCTATTTGGCTTTCTCCTGGAGATCAGGAAGGTGGCAAACACAATGATAAACAATCCCAGGATACTCAGGCACACTGCAATGGGAGCTGCTTTGCTGTTTCTATCAAGAAAACATTCTTCTTCTGAAAGGAAAGGAGATCAGAGAATGTGTTATAGTAGAACACCATACTCCTAGACTGTACATCTGTATTCCAGAAAAGCTGGCAAATACAAGCCAGAAGTTCTCAAAACCTTGCTTTGTTTTTTCTTTCTTTTTCCTGAGCTATACTTACTACATTTTTTATCTGTGGGGAGCCCTATCTCAAGAAAACCATCCTTGCCTCTTCTGCAGTAGCTCCATGCTTCCCTAGAGAGTGGCTCTGCTCCCTCATGCCTGCAGGAATTGTTTCACCACTCAGCATACACACGGCAGGAGCTTTCTTGCCAAAAGCAGATGGGCAGCATCACAATACAAAGTGCCAGTCTAAAAATAAAGAGCAAGGCACATCCTGCATGATTAAAAACTGCTCCTGTGTGACATCTGATTGCGTCTTCCCAGTGAAAAGGATCAGGCCAGAGACAGAAGCCCATAGTCCAGCACATCATTAGTGCAGTAGGGATCCTTGTTAAATCAGTGTTTCCTAAGAAAAATCAAGTTCTAACTGTGCTCTGTTTAATTCAAAATATTTGTGGATAATGGTGGCTAACCCAGAACATCCAGAGATTAGGAAGGCAGAAGCCTTGGACATAGTCCAGGGAGTTGCTTTAGCAGCACCATTGCAGTTTTGATGTACATATGATGATACCAGGAAAGGTTCTGACACAAATCTTATCTTTGAAGGACCATCCAAAGATATCACTCCAAACATATCTCTTAGCTACTGAGAGGGCAAATCCTGACTTCCTACCCAAATGAATATTCAAGTCATCCTCTGATTAAACAGAAACTTGTTACTTAAAAGTCAACTTCTAGACTGGGGTAAATTGGCGTCTTTCCTATGGAGAGACTGCACCACATGCGCCACTGACAGAAATGGAAAATTTACTCAGTAACAATGGCAGGATCTGTTTCAAATTCAAAATACAAGTGTAGCCTTGGGAGTGAAGGCAATGTCTGGGAATGACCACTAATGTGTTATCCCAGAATTGGATCAGACCTACATCTTCCACCAAATCTACAGGAATGGTCCTTCCTCAGGCTCCAGGGACAGAGAGACCTGTCATGCTGCTGTGAGTGGCACCTGCAGAGCAAACTGCTCTGAGCGGGGCAGCATGGTCAGCTGCACCCCATAGCACATCCCAGCTCAGCAGTAAATCCCATTTGTAGCCAGGATATGAGGGAGATCTGACACCCTGGGCCCCTCTCACTCCCTGTGACTGCTCCGAGGCGGCACTCTGAGATAAAAGCCTCAAGAGTTATTCCATGACTACGCTGGCACAGGCTGTAGCTTGCCTTGGGCTTTTCCCCCTCAGGAATCTTTACACTGTCAGTGGGCAGTGTGCCCAGGGAACATGTGGAGCGCATGACATCATGTCACAGCTCCAGAGCCTCCACATGGCTCTTCCCAAAATCTGATCCTCTTCTGCTCTAATCCAGATGGTGATGCAATGCCACAAAGCCAAAGGCATGAGCATTCTACTAGAGGTTGCCTTTTAAAAGCTTTGTCTGGTTAATGTAACCTGCTGTTAAATAGGCTGAAAAGTATTTGCATCTAAGTGTTGTAAGAGCCAGAGATGTTTGAATTGGCCATTTTGCTTTGATGAAACATTGGGAATGAAGGAATGAACTCTATGAACTCTAGGAATTGTTTCTGATACACTGAAGTACAGAAGGCATTTTTAAAGATTTCCAGACTCAAACTGACCAAGCTATTGATATAACATTGCTGCAATCTGCACAAAATCATAAGGAAGTTGAAACCAGTGACCATTTATGTTTTTTCTTCCCCATTTAAAGATAAGCAAATCAGGAGCAACAGAAGTGAAACTATCAGTCTCGAGACACTCAAGGGGAGGAGGCTGGTGCTGTGTTTAGTCATTCCTCCACCGGGGATTTTCTCTTTCAGAATCCGCATACACAGCCAATACACAACGGTTTCATGACTGTTTTATAGCCACTGGGGAATTATTTCAGAGCTGGGAGCTGCTTTCTCAGCTCTCTGATTAACAGCAAACTAGTTTAAATTTGTATATGGTATTGACTAGCAGAGATTAGTCTGACTTGGAGGGGGAGAGAGAGGGAGAGACAGAGAGCATCCTTCTCAGCTGAGTCTCTCCTAGAGGTGAGGCCATACCTAGTCCCATAACTAAGATCATTCATGGTACACATTTGAATGGGAATGTGGGGACCAGATGGGATCCCGTGAGTTCTTCCAGCTCAGTGTTATCCCATGGAAAAATTCTTCATGAGAATGAAAGCATAGATGGAATTCCCAGTGTGGAGAAGGACCATGTCTTTAAAAAGCCCCAAATGTTGTTTCCCATTATATTCTTTTTAGAATGAAAAAGGTAACCAAAATGGTAACCTAACAGAGCCAAGCTGAGTCAAAAAACAGATCTAAAGTAAAAAGAAGAATACAGGGGCAATATTTTGTAAGCACATAGAAGGACAAGTATCAGAAGAGAGGATGTTTTATTAGTGCATCTGAAGGGCTGGAGGGCTGGTCAGCCCCTCTGTGCACCTGAATTCTTGTATGGAAATGCTCTGAGAGGAAGCCACAGAAATGAGAAGATGGACAACTTGAAAGGGGCCACAAGGTCCCACCTAGTCCCCCTCTCTGGTCTGCCTTTGTCTTTTACTGAGAAACCTGGTTGCCTCTGTGTGGCACTTCTCCAAGAAACGACAAACTGCAGAGATGAGCATCACGTTTAATTCTGAAGCTGGGAGTGGGCCAGTTGTGCTCCTCCTCAGGAGCACATTTCATCATGTCTAGACACAGCTTCTCTGAAAATATCATCCTGCATTCACAAATACCCCTTATTAGCTGGCAGTTTTACTGCTGCAGCTGTGGGACAATGTGAGTATCAGGAGCCTTTAAAAATAGCTAAAATCTGACTATACTGAGAACAGTAAACTGGAAATGAACTTTACATGTTGGGGTTTGGGCAGTGCACTGGTGGTGAATACACCTCTGCTTGTTCCAGGAGAAAATGGATGAGGAAGAAAATTACGGCTGTAGAGCGGAACATTTTTAATGAGAAGGCAAAACAGAAGGTACTGAATGCAGGAGGGAAAGAGACTTCCATCCTCCACAGGTATTAGCACCGTGTTGGAAATGACTCAGGAAAGGTTGAGAAAGCAGCAGTGGGATGTGTATGGGTACAATTTAGCAGATTACATCCATCAGGCTACCAGAGTGTGGACATGTAGGTCTCGGAAGGGTGGAAAAGTATCCTTCTACTCACCTCTTCCAAACTGGTTACCAACAATGTCAAACGCCTGCAGCTGCACATGAACAAGGAGCATCTGGAAGTTCCTCTCCAAGGTGAAGGTTTGCCTGCTGGCACACTTAAAGGAATACCCCAGTGTTGTTGTGAACAGCTTCTCATTTAGGGCTGCATAGTAGAGCATACCTGTATGCCAGAGAGAGACAGATGAGAATCCACACTAACTCCACTGCAACCAACATCCTTCTGAGGTAAAACGGTCCCAGAGGTGACCAAAGCATGGACATTTTCTCCATAAACTATCACTTACTCTTCTTACATGTTTAAATGAGTGCTCTAACTATCAGTGGGTGACTCAGCTGAGCTTAGGTCTGAAAAAGTGGGTAAAATTTCAGGTGCTTCTTCAAATCACATTTTAACAAAATTGAGTCTGCAAGAGGGTGTTAGAATTCTCACAGGAGCAGGCATGGTTTGAAGTAATCTGTATTCTGAAAGAGTGGGGCAGGGAAAGCTTCTGAGATCAAAAAGAAAATGTAATAATAGTGACGTAACTGCAGCGGGGCTCTTCCATTTTCATACTGTAAGGTTTAGGTGAGTGACACATTGAAATCTTGATAAAACACATTCTTGCAAAATCCAGTGTTTTAAAGATATGAAAGCTTATCCCACACCCAGGAGAGTTTGATATGAAATTAAGACAGAGTAAAATCACTGACCTTCAGAAGATAACTCTACTCTGCTCTCAATTTTACTGACAGAATAACTTGAAGCTTGCTGCAAAAGAAGATAAATCTTTATTCATAATACATAGTCATATTTACTGGGGAAAGAAACACAGCTCACCACAGGAAAATAGTCATTAAGAATTTCCCAAAGAAACACCTTTAAAGCATCACCTCTGAGACCCAGGAACCAACTCTCTTGGATGTATTTTTCTTTTCCAAATCTCAGCTGCATCACCAATTCTGTTCAGTTCAGTGAAACGGGACTATGCAGGTGTCATTTTACACGAACTGCTCAAGCTGGACATTTGTGGGATACTTGTGGTAACCGAAAGTGCTGACATGGAAAGCACCTGGTACAGCAGCACAGAACAAAATTTCCAGCCAGGTGTCCTGCCTGCATGTGCCCTGGTGCAATCTGGACACTGCCTTTCCCTGGAGTGGCACAGGGCGAGCGCCAGCCCTGGGAGCTCCCCCCAGGAGCAGGGTTGGACTGTTCTGTGATGGCTCTTGCAGCAGCCCTGCTACCCAGCTCAATTCCTGCTGCGAGCACACAGGGACTGGTGAGTGCAGCTGGTGGATAAATGGCAGCAGACATGAATGTTTACTGTGCACTTGTAGGACGGAGAGGGAAAATTGAAGAAAGAAATGCACCAGAGAAGAGGTTCTCAGCATTATTCCAACCGAAAGACATAAATGGGTGAAACATGACCATTTTTAGGTGGCAGTGCTTTGTTCTGTCTGGCCACAGTTAAAAACTTTGCTAGGGGAAAACACCTGCTCCTACTTCACCTCCTGTGGGTTGGTTACACAACTTCCTTTCTTCAAGCCCTCCACAGAGGCCACTGGAGTGGTGGGCACTGAACCAGCCCCTCTCCTCTGCCACCCCAGCCCCAGGGCCTGAGCCAGCTCCTCTCCCACCAGGGACAGCCAAGGACAAGTGCCACTGCTGGAGCACTCCTGATTCAAAGCACCGAGAGAGGCTGTGGGGACCAAACACAAAAAGCCAGCAGCAAACTGATTTCTTATTAACTTGAATTTCAAAGCAGTCCAAGCTGAGCCCTGCTATGCTCTTGAGGCTTATCTTCAAGTGGAGGGTGGATTGTCTAATGCTGTGCCAAAAAACACCTTTTTCAGGGCAAGACAGGTCAAGCACCTCCTAAAGGTTCACAGCCCTCTCCTTAGCACTGCTGCAACCTCAGGCTTTCATGGGTACTTGAATCCCCAGCCTTTCTCTAAGGATTCTTGTAACACCAAAAATGCTCCTCTTGTTGCAGGAAGCACACATTTAAAGCAAACACAGTCTGAACTGATCCTTTGTTTTAAAACAGTTCCTTCATTTTTTACCTCACTTCCCTGTAGCTCTTAGAAAACTTTTTGCCATAAGTTAAAATAAAGATGATTACTAATTGAAATATTTTCTCTGTTCAAGAATTAATGACACACACGGGGTATAATTTGCTGTTCCCTCTTGGACTTTCTATGAAAATGACTGATTAACCATTTGTACATTTCTTAATTGTCTCTGATTTGAGCTTGGAACCAGGCTGTAAGACTGACACTTTGGCTTGATTAATTGGAGGGCACAGATGAGCAGTGATGGCCAGAAGCAGCTCTCAGCTGCTGTGGAGCTCCATGCCCTTGGTGCACATTACACTTGCCAGAGTTTGATGGGATCCAGCCCGTGCTGTTCCTGCCCTTCCTTCCCTGCCCATTAATGACTTTATACACAGAGTTAATTCTGTCTTAGCTCTGCTGGCATCATCACCCAGTCCTTAGAGCTTTCCGATAAATAGTGCTGCCTCCCAAAATGTGCAAATGCCTGAGTTAGCAAGAGGATGGCTGCACTCAGGGACTTTCTCCTGTGGTTATAAAAGCTGCAGCACTCTTGGTAGCTTGTGTTAAAGCCACACCCACAGATTACGTGGTCCCAGTGGGGAACATGGAATTAACAGACACAATGTCAAAAACAAAATTCATTTTCCCACTGTGTAGGCTGGATCTCTCATCTTGCCCAAGCTTCTGTGTGTGCTTGTAGCTCTCCCTGGTTTGTAGGTGCATTTTAAGGGCACTTATTTACCATTTTGTTGTTGCAGTTCACTTGTTCAGAATCTTCCACACAGAAATTAGATTAAATTAGGCTCCTTCAGCTGTGGATGTGTCATGGCTCCTGGGCACTTAAAACTGCACAGGCTGTCCTTTGAATTTGACAACTGCAGCTGGCTTTTATGGGAAGCAAATGGTTGAGAGCAACTTGACAGTGTGAGTCAGAGCTCCCAGCACAGACACCTTGCTCCTGCACAGGGACTTCAGTCCCAAACCCCTTCCCTCTGCACCACTCCAATGCAAACAGCAGGCCTGACTCTCCCTCCCATGAGACTTTTACCTATGTAAAAAAGAGACTCAGATTTTGCTTGGCCACTCCTAGACTTTGTGTTGCTTGATGGGCAGCTTTAACACTGCTCCCTGGCACATTCTGTCAGAGCATGGCAGAGCACTGTGCCTACCCTTCACTTCCAAACTGAAAGTTCAAACAGACAAGACCTGATTTAACGCTGAAGTCAGCTGTACTGTGAGCACCATGTTGCACCAGGCAGCCTCCACTGGTATTTTCCAGCCCGAACTAATCTGTGGTTCTATGGTTCTAGCCCTTTGGGAAGAACAGGAGTAACCATGCCCTATATACAGATGGAAAACAAGCACAGAGACAGATAAAATGCCTTTTCCCACAGGTCAAGCTGGATCAAAGGCAGCCTAAGTTCTTGCTCCCCAGTCCTAAACACTCTTTCCCTCTAAATGCAACAATTACCTTTACAAAGGTGAAGTTTACAAATACTCCACTAAAAGTTAAGTTCAGTTGAGACTGCACCGTCCCACAGCTTCCAGATACCTCCGTCACGTTAGGGTTGACAGTCACATACTCCATCTGCTCCTGCAGAGAGAAGAGACATTGCAGGCCTGCTGATGAAGAGGAAGGGGGAACTTAATAACAAACATGCAGAGATTTGCCTTTTCTTTGCCCCCAGACAGGCTCTGTATGGCTGAATGAACAGCCAGTGGTGGTGGCAGCCAAACTGCTGCTTGCCAGGGTTGTTCCCCACTCGTAAACCAGCACTGGTGGTTGTTCACTGAGCTGTTCCAGTGCATTAAGCTGGCAGAAAATATTGGGTTTCTGTTCATTCAGTGAACTGATATGATTCAGAGCAGGGTCACATGAGTAAAAGTGTTAATTTATAAAGAGGAGGCACCTTATGTTATTATAAACATCTCACTATGGTCTGGTGAGGTTGGGAATCCTGCTTCCCAGCCTGGCTTCTGCAAGGACAAGGGATGAAAATTAGACACTCATCCTGTGTTAGAAATATCCAGACATCAAACATGAATATTTGTATTTGTAACAGGAATGGCTTGAGCATAAGAACTCCAGAGCCTGAGGATGTAGCTCCATGTGCTATATTAATGGAGGCTAAAAAACCTTAAGCCTGAGGGACACAATTGCCATTTCAGGTTGCGTGACATCTTTTGCTGAATCATTCTCAGTGGATCACTTCCAGAAGAGAGGACCAGCTCTTCAGGACCCGGCAGTTCCCATGATCCTAAAATGTCCATACGTCAGCATCAGGACAACCCACCTCTGAATCCAAGTCTGTGAACTGACAATTTCTTGCTTCCGTTGCAACTCACAATGTCAAGCTCTTCACTGAAGTCAGTTCAGATTTTAACTAATCTCCCCCTCGAAGAAGCACAAATAACCCTGCAGACTGATCTCCTGCCCCAGTATTGTTCCCAAACAAATATCACCGAAATAAGAAAGCACCTTTACATCCCCCTGGCATCCCCATCATACAGGCCAGAGTACAGCAGCTGAGATGCTGTGGCACACGAGGAGCCTTAGACTGGCAGCAAACCACTTATTGTTATCATAGAAGCTAATTCTGAAAATGGCTTGGAAAGAAAGAGGAAGAATAAACTCCAGCTAATGAAGGAAGACACTACAAAGCTCAGCTTCTACCTTACCTGTTGTGTATTTAGACCCATCAGCTGCAGACCCATGACGGCTTTGATGCAGGTCGTGTTCCCCTCGGACACAGTGTAGGTGCCTGTGGGGATGGGAGAGGGCTGCGGGCCGGGCCGGGGTCTCGCTGTCCTGGCAGGGGATGTGGGGGCTGTCCGTGTCCCTGCAGAGGTGGTTGTCGTGTTGGTCACGGCCGTGGCTGTTGGACCCTCAGTGGCTGTAGTTTGTCTCCGTGCCCGTGTGTGGGGCCCGGCCCTCTGCGTGGAGCTGGCTGCAGGAGCAGTGGTGGCAGCTGTCCCCTGGGTACTCGCTGTCTCGTGCTTCAGGGAGGTGTTGGTGGCCGCTGCCGTCATTCCCGTGGTCACGCGTGGTCTCCTCCCATGGCTGGTGGAGGACGCAGAGGGGGTGGTTGTGTTCTTCCCTGCAGCTGTAGCCGAGAGCGCTGCCGGGGCTGTGGCCTGGCCGGCTGTGCTGGTGGTGTCTGCAGGTGTCGTGGGGATGGTTCCTGCTCCTGCCGGGGCTGTGGCCTGGCCGGCTGTGCTGGTGGTGTCTGTGGGTGTCGTGGGGATGGTTCCTGCTCCTGCCGGGGCTGTGGCCTGGCCGGCTGTGCTGGTGGTGTCTGTGGGTGTCGTGGGGATGGTTCCTGCCCCTGCCGGGGCTGCCGTGTGCTGGCCTGGAGCGGCTGTCTCCTGGCGCTGCTCTGCTGTCTGCACAGCTGTTCTGTGGCTCGTGGGTGTTGTTTGAAGAGAGCCTGTGCTGTTAAAATGAACCGTGGTGCTTTGATGGGGTGAAGAATGATAAAGGGAAAGTGTCTGAGCAGAAGTAGCCATTTGGTGGAATGATGTGGTTTCTGGAGACAGTTCAACCCCCGGGGCCACTTCAGCAAAGCAGGAGGAAAATGCTGCAAAGAAACTAAAGTCAGTAGTCTAGAAACCTTTACATTCCACTTTGATGTTGATAATCACAACATAACTGCACTGGTTTTGTTATCAAATGGGTGATATAAATTCATTCTTCATTTGGCTCCAGTCATACTGGGAGACTGAAAGCAGACACCCTGTAGGACTATCCACAGCTTGGAACCACTTCCCCAAATCTCACACCTTCGAGTACTCCTATTCCAATGGGAGCACACTGGCTCTCAGATCTCCACACACTGAGGAACCAGACCTTGCACAATCCCCAGGCAGCACAAGAATTCCCTGCAGGTGGTAGTACAGCAGGATTTGCTGGAAGCACATTGTTGAGGTCTAAGGAAGATGAAGTGGGTGTAACAGCCAAAGGGGTTGTTGGTTTCTTACCAGCAAAGTGTAGGGAAAGGGGATGTGTCTGTGTGTGTGAAGGAAGTGAGGCAATGCAATGGTCTTAGTGAGTCACAATTCTGGGAAACCAATCTGGGAGACAGGGAAATTCCAGGTATTTATTTATGGTTTCGTTATAGCCATGTTACCTTGAACCCTGAAGTTCTTCCTCCTGGAAGAACCCAAAGAAAGACCATCCCTCTTAGTCATGGGCTTTCAGAAATGAGAAAAAAAAATCAGAGTGCAGCACCCAGAGGCATTTTGGACCACATCAGAAAATAGCTACAGCACCAAAATTATGTTTCCATCTAATAACATTTACAGAAACATGTCGCTTGCACAAGTGAAAAAAAAAAAAATCTGGCTCCTAAATGTAAATACAGAAGTGAATAAAAAGTGGGAAAGTCCATTGTAGAATAGGCAAATGTCACAACTCCTCTGCTCGAGTCTTTGTGAGTATGCAACAACACTCTGGAAAGACATGGTCAAGATAAAAGAAACCATAAATCACTGACGTATGCGAATTCCTTGATGTGCATGAAGCTTTAGGTTTAGTTAAATGCTGTACTGCCTAAATTAGCTGGAGGACAGAGATTAATTATCCAGTTTGGACACAAAAGTCCAAGACAGATCATATTCCCAGCAGTACAGCTGCACAGAGAATGCCTCAACATGTCTGAGTTCACTGTATTTCAAAGAAATTTCTCACGAATCGGTGTCAAAATTGATGGCAGGCAGGCTGCTGAGATTTAGAATTTTAGGATAGATTAATGCCAGAGACACATTTAGAGTGAAAATCGCTGAAATCTCACAATTTCTTCCTTTTATTTGCTTATTTATTTATTGTCAGTTATCATGAACAGAGATCTTCAATAATAGCTGAATTCACCATTTTAAGATATATATAAATTAAATAAGAATAATAAAACCTACTGGGTTTTGAATCAAATTCAGGATAAAAATCAAAGAAATAAGAGCAGATGCATAGATCCTAGCACAATTTTCCCTTAAAAATGGCTATGCTGGAGAAGAGCAGAAGTGTAGATGTAAATACTCTGTACTAAAATTGCCTGGGTTTCACTCTGTGCTGTACAGAACACACCTGACGGCCATTTTAGCTGTTATCATCCAAGCAGTGGAACTTGAGACAGTTGAAAAGTCTCAAAAAAATTATCATTTTTCTCGAAATGAACCTAAAAATGCATACTTACTATGATACTTTAGTTCATATTCTCCCTTTTCCCTACACTTTAGCACAGCTGCTGCAGAGCTGTTAATCAGATAAAACTGATCTCCTTCTCTGGGGCCAGGGGAAACCCAGAGCAGTTGCCATACACCAGTTATGGGTAGCTGCATCCGAGTGTATCAGCATGATAAAAACAAGAAAGAAGAAGTTGCAATTTTCACTCTTTCTTCCCCTAGAAGACTGTGAAACAACCCATATTTAAATTTACACGAGTCCTAAATTGTCCATAGGCCTTAATTTTCAGTTCACAGATTGGTTTTGATTACTGACCAGATAACACAGATGTGGAGAGAAATATTATCTAAGTGACATTGAAATGCCACCCATAGCTTTTAAATAAAACTCCTCAGAAGGTCATTTCAACCCAATTATTTTTCATTTTTCAGCCTGACAGGGTTGCTGAGGGGTAAAGCCAGAAATGTCTTTGGGGTGGCCCATGGCTCGGCTCACTGGGTGCTACCGGACTGTTCCTCCAGGCTCTCCCAAGCATTTTGGAGCTTCTGCCAGTGCCCGGCCACACTGCTAAATCTGTTGTCTTGGACTGTCTTCCCAAAAGACATCTGGCCACATGAGCTCCCAGGGATGCGCAGGGATCGCTCTCCAGCTGCACCCATGGCCTTGGCTGTGCTTGGGTGGCTGCTGGAGGTGCTTTGGTGGCTCTGCTGTGTGAAGGGGCAGATGGGCCCATGGGGTCCCTGACCTACCCTCCAGCTAAGGCCTGAAAGGCTTCCCTGTGGCTCCCTCAGCACGGCCACATTCCTCTCTGGGAGCCTGGGACCACTCGGAAAGGAGCTGCCTGCACAGCTCCCCCACCACAGGCTTTTCGTGGCTCTGCCAGCAAAACGGGCCACAGAAACACAAGGAATGGCAGCCCAGCACCCCCCAGTAGTTTCCTCTTGTTTTCTTCCCATAAAGCCAATTCAAAACTTCAAACAAGCAACATTTTGCTTGAGGGGTGCAAGTGCCTTGGTGTGTATCTTCCCAGAGCAGGCAGCTGCAGTCCCCTTGTCTCACTTTAGCATCAAAGTTGTGTGTAACAGCTGCTGAGGGCTGTGTGTGAGCCCAGGCAGCCTCCATGCAATGCTCCACAACAAAACTCTCAGAAATGGACCAGCACAGTTCTCAGAAGTTCAGTGTTCCCCGTCTGGGTCTGAAGATCCCTTTTTCATGCTTTGGTGACAAGTTTTGGTCTCAAGGAACATCCCTGCTCTGCTCCCAAGCATTATGGTGGAAGCTGAGTGCTCAGTGCCATGGTCTGGCTGTGCCATTTCTCAGCCTGTACTGGGGTGCGTGATTGAAACTCTTACCAAGGATTTTTTTTCCCCTTTTCATCTAACCACACTCATCTGTTCAGCTGCGCAGTGGGTTTGTTCTGCTTTCTGCGCTGGCAGGCAAAATGCTCATGTTTAGCTGACTGATTCTGAGTGGACACAAAACCTGACCCAGCTCCTGTAGTCACTGAAAACACTCTCACCAGCCCTGGCTGCTTTGGTTTGCTCGAGGAATTGGAAAAGCACCAAGATTTCCTGAGAGGTTTCAGTACTGTCATAGCTTCCCTCCAACCCATCTGACCTTTATCCCTTAAGCACTAATTATGTTTCATTCCATGGTCTTCACAGAAAGACTTGACTTTATGACATCAATAAAACACCACAACAAATTATTAAAGGAAAGATCAAAAATGGGAAAGGAACAGAGGAAACAAGTTATTTCTGATCAAAAGTGATTGCTGACCACTGGATTATTAGTGTTGCTTCTCAGGCTGATCTTGACCTCCTTTCATCTATATGTTTTGGGGCTATTTCAGCAGACTTTGGCTATGACACAGGTGCGGGAAAGCAGGGAGATACAGCAGGAGCTGCTCATGTGGAGTCCCTGGGCACTTTCACTGCTCATGGACTGCGAGGGGGATGGGGGTTTTCCTTGTGTGATCCTTGTGTGCCCACGGTAAAACACACCCAGCAGCCAGCTCAAACCCTTGGCCATTCCACAGATTAAATCACACTCTGTCCCTCTTCACCAGGCACATCTGGTGCTGCTGCAGGTGTTGAGTAGTGACTTAAAGGACCGGGAGACGTCCTTCATGTGTGTGGCTCCCCAGATTTTCACAGAGGAGCATTAAGGAGCAAACGGTGACTCTGATGGGGTTTGTCACTGGGAGAAGTCCCAGCCTGTCTTCTCCAAGCCCCTGCCTCACTCCTGCTTTCCTGACCCCGCTCTGCATCTTGCAATGCAGACAAATTAATGACTCGAGCAACGCTTCCTTAGTATTTTTCTTTCCTGCTTGTCTCACTCAGGATTTGCAGTTAATTCTACGGGACTGGAAATTATTTTTAATTAAGACAAGCAAACTCAAAAAAATTCTGCTTCTAACGTGGCTTTGAACTGACTCCTTTACACAGAGTTTATGCCACCACGGAGTTCAGGGGAAAATACAGAGGAGAACATCAAACTAAGTCTATACCAGCTGCAAGTAACTGCAGTTATGGTTATTTCTTAGCAGTGGGGCTTCACTGAAAGCACCCTTTCACCCTTTGTGTTATAAACAAAACCGTTCAAAGTTGTTAGTCTGTTGGGTGCTGTCCTGACTGCGAGGAAACAAAACCGTCAGAATGTCCCATTTCTCGGGTAGAAATGCTGCGGGTACTCACCACAGGCGAGGGTCAGCGCGATGAGCTGCCGGGCGCTCCTCCCCATGGCCAGCACGGCTGCGGGGCTGAGAGGCGCTGCTTGTCCCCGGGGAGCGGGCGGAGAGGAACCCAAACCCAGCTCTCCTGCGGACTGAAAAGTTTCACTGGCAGCGGGCAGTGCTCAGTCACATGGCTGGGAAGGAGGTGGAGAGAGAGGGGGAGACTGATGCCTCTCGTCTGTAAACTCACGCAGAAGGAAATAAATGATGGTTAGGAAAGAAGGTGAAAGAGAAATGACTGCTGGGCTGACAGGGAGGAGGACAGGCTCACTCTGCACCTGGGACCTGGGGCTCTGCAAGGGAAAGCTTCGTGCACCTCCCTCCCGCTCTGATAACCTGGTGCAACGTGCCCCAGCAGAGGGTCACTGTAAATCAGTGCCTCCCCGTGTTCTTTATAAAGTAATTTCTTTAAGGTCAAACTCCACTTTTTATGTTACGGCGCAGAAGGGAGAGGTGTGAGCATCTCCACAGGGCACCTGCTGAACGTGAGACAGGGCTGAGCAGAGCCCCGAGCGGGCTCTCGCCCCACGTGGGGACCATCCTTTGCTGCCCGGCCCGGTGCTGCTCCCAGCCCTGCTCCCGTCCCAGGTGGATCGGTGGGGGTCACTGTCAGTGCTGATCCGAGCTCCTCTGTTCCGCGAAGGGCTCCTGCCGAGCTCCCCGGGCCGGGCAGGAGCCGTGCGGGCAGTCCCGGCGTGCGGAGCCGGGATGTGCAGCAGGAGAGCGTCACTCACTCCTGCTCTCCTGTGCATTCCCTGCCCTGGGCGTTTGCCAGGGGCCTGCTTGGGGCAGGGAACAGAACAACCCCCACACCAGTGTCTGGCGTGCTCCTAGTCCTTCTTTTTCTCATGCCAATGCTCACAGCAGGAACATGGTGACACCAATGACTTGGAAAGTCAAGTGAGGCGAGGTTTGCCTCCAGAAATCTGGATAGTGCAGGAAATCAGTTCCAGTTTATCTTGCTTTATTTGCATTGGGTTTCTACATTCTCATTTTTACCTGCTTGCCTTTCTACATGAACTACAACTTGTATTTGGGTCAATTAGCACTCCCTAACAAACACTGGTAGCCAAAGGCATGCAGATATCTCAGGGGAAACCGTAATGAAGTCATCTACAACTTTCTCTGAGCTGTCTGTGTGAACCTTTGCACTCTCCTAAGAGTCCCAGTGATTAAGAACATGACTAAGGGAGATGGGTAAAGGAAAAAAAGCCTACTCTGCCTTTTGTGATACATGTGTTAGACAAATTAAAGTATATTGGACAAATGTGTGGATTTTTTTCAGCTCTCATCATGTGCCTGTACTGATATTCATTTATCTCAAATAGAAAAAAAAAATCTCATTTTACTTGTTGCTTCATATAGAGACAACAACCACAAGGTTTTGTACTAGTTATAATTTTTATAAATTTCAAACAAAGTGTGGTTCTACACAGGTCAGAATGGCCTAATTACAGGAAGTTCATTTGCACACTTTTTTTCTTGTAATAAATTCATACATTCTGTCTTGACTGGAAAAAAGGACAGGTAATTCTGTGCTCTTTCCCTGTCTGATTATCTCTCATCAGTCACAATATACAAATACATCATTATCAACACCATGGAAATCATGTAAGAAAAACAAACTGTACCAATTCTCGGCAGGGGAGAGGAAATGTTAGCAGCTATTTCAGTCCAGCTGCAAGAAGAAATACATTTTTTGGATCTTTTTTCTTATTATTCTTATATATTTCTAATCATATATATATTTGAAGTCTTTGAGTGTTTTTGGAAAGGAAGCACATGGCCTTTCTCATACTCAATCCTGTTTGAAATATCAAGACTCTAAGAAAATCATAGATAATAAAATGGCTTCTCATCACACACACGACCAGAACATAAGACACACACAGAGCTTTGCCGTGACTGGCGAGAAAAGCCAGAGCTCAGATGTGGTTTGGCTGCAGCTGTTTGTGTTCAAGACAACAACCACTGGTCTGATTCTCCACCTGGTGGGGCTCGAGGTGAGGGGAGAGGATCAGGCCTGGTTCTATTCTAGCCTGGTTTACTAAAAGCAAGACTTGTGTGTAGTGCAACTGCCCGTCTCTGTTTGCCATTGGTGCCAGAAAGGAAGGGCTCTGCAGCCCACCCACTCCTGAGTGAGCAGTTTTGGGGGCAGTTTTGAGGATGTGAAGTTTCTGAAGTTTGCAGAAGAGCAGCAGAGCAGAGGGAGGAGAGCCCAGGCAAAGCCTCAGCCTGGAGGGCAGGTGTGACCAGCCCAGGCTGAGAGCACAGCCAGGCACGGGGCCAGCAGCAAGGGCTGCTGCAGCACGGATCTACCTGGGATCTGGTGGCTTCTACAGCCAAAACTTAGTCACAACCGTTATTTTTAAATTACTTTTAAATGGTCACTGTATTGTCTCCAAACAACACTGAAATGAGATCCTTATTTGAAAACTATGAATTTTAGGTCCATCTACCTGAAAAGGATGGTGTCAAAGACCTACAGACAGAATAAGCACACGCTAACATACTCATTAGTCTTGCTGGACATTACCAAATCATCTCCTAGACTGTACATGGAGAGTCATTCCCTTAATTATCACCTTGCTCGACAGAAATACAACTAATTAAAAGACTATCCTGCATACTATTTAAAAAGCTCAAAAAGTCATCAAACCCCATTTTGTCTCATCAGCAAAGCCAGAAGGTTACGCCTTTGTGGGCTGCTCTAGGACTTTTCAGCAGCCTGGTCTGTCACTGAACTCATTCTTTCCCAAAGCCAGCCCTGCAGGGGCCCTGCCTTGCTGACTCTCGTGCCAGAGGGCCCGGTCACGGCCCAGGAGACCCTGCCAGGGCTGCCCTGTGCCCTGGGTTTGGAACATGGAGACAAACAGGCTCCTGGCACTGCAGGAGGGTTAAAGACAGTTAATGGCCGTGAGTTCCCTGCTCAGGCTCGGTGTGCCCGAGGAGCTGTGCCACAGTCAGCTCCCAAAGACCAGAGTGCTGTGCCACTGCTGCACAGCCACGGGACAGAGGGACCTGCCATCCCCAGGACATTCAGGGAGCAGGACAGACTCTGGTCCAGCAGGGTAAAACATGACATTTGGGGAAAAAAAAAGGAAAAAGTTTTCAAAAGCAAAGCAGGGAGGAGAATGCAATAATGCAGCCCCTACCTTTGCAGATGCCATGACAAGATGGTCTGGAGCAGGGACAGGACCCTTTTCCTCAGTAACCCCATGCCCTGCTCCAGCTCTGGACTGTTCCACAGGATGCCAGCACGGGCACTCTTGGAGGGCACAGAGAGGCGTGTGGGGTTGAATGCTTTGCTTTCACCGAGAGGGTCCCTGATTTTTGCATACATGGTATAATTTAGCATTGAGTGGGAAATTCAGTAGCTCCCATTTTACAGGAAGGTGTCGAGGCACCAGGGGATGTAGGACCAGCACACTGTCCTCCTGCTCATGCAGCGGTAGGAAATGGACTGACAATACCTGATTTCTCATCTTCAGTTCAGAGACTTCCCACTGCCTTTTCACAATCAGAATGAGATTCTTCAAAAGTAAAACTCCAAAGTGCAGGTTTTCATCTTTCCATACATCAGCAATGTCACAAATCTTCATTTTGGCAGTTTCATATACCCAGGGTAACATTTTCCCATCTCTCTCTCCCACACACACAAAAGCTTACTATACTTACTAATGTGCAATCCAAGCCCCCTAGCCCTTCCCTCTCCTATGTTTAGGGCAGGGGTAGACAGCAGCACTGTTACTGTGCAAAAAATACTGAAAGTAAGAGAGAAACCCGAATGAACTCATTTTAGGGAGAGGATAAAGTATTTGCACTATAAGAAAATGTTGCTGCATATTTCCTTAGGGGACTGAAAGGAATAAATTTTTCCTGCAAGATGCTGATAACCACAGTAGACCAAGAGGATTCGTGTTCCTGAGAGCCCACATGTCATTTCTGAGGTAAATGACCAATACAAACAGATAAGCTCCTACCTCTGCAGGACAAAAATAGCTTCCAGAAAGGTACAGAACTCTCAGGTCCTTTAGTCACGAACAGAAAATGTCAAAAATCACAGAGCTTAGATATGGAGGGTCAGAAGAGCCATAGGAATCAATCACCACAGTGCAACTTAAAATCAAGCAAAAAGTCTTCACAGGCAAAAAAAATCTGACTAAGCCTTCACCTACTCCAAGACTTTTTCTCAAACAGGGCTATCTACCTGCTCCACAGCTATCCTGACTCACACACTAAGGTACTTGCAATGCAGCCCCCGCTGAGACACAAAGGAAAACATTTGAGTCCCTGCAGAGGTGAGAGCAGAAATAATACAGACACCTCCTGCTTTGCTCAGAGGCTCAATTAGTAAAGAGTGGGTTTTGGTTTTGCTTCATCTCTATTTTTAGTGCTTTTAGTGCCCTTTGTTATTTACATAAAGCACCACTAATCTGAGGGTTAAACAAAACATCCCTAAGAGTGAAAGCCACTCACTCACTCTTGAGCTTCTGGGCCTGTTTTTACCAGACTGATCTTTGCCTGTTTGCGACCCTTAGTCAATATTTATCTTTACTAAAGTACTAGCAGCTTTTGTGGGACCTAAGACCCAATTACCATCAAAATGCCTTCATGCCCTAACAGCTGCTCTAAATGAGCTAATGGCTTGTATAGAATTCATAACATCTGTAATCGCTTTATATTATACATTACATCCTTATGTGGCAGAGATTTGGTACAGTCCTTTCATCAAACGTCCTGGAAAGAAGTATTTAACAACAACACTTTATCCACTCATTGGAGCATCTAATGCTCACTGCCTATTTGCAATGCTTAAGTATATTCCAAATGGGGGGTGAAATGTATCTACTCATAGCCCAGCACACAAGGAAAGCATGCAGTCTACTCAAACGTGGGACAGTAAATGGCATTCAATGGAATTCTTGGCACCAAATGCAAAGGGTTGTGATCCAGCAACCAGAGACTGTAGAGGGGGCAGAGGAATGACTTAAATTGTAAAAACAGTTCGAAGTGTTCTTTGTCACAGTAGCTGTTACACGTCTTTACTTCCCTGCTAAGCCCTGCACCTGACAGCCAGGAGCTGCCACCTGCCCCTCTCCAAGGTGTGGAATGCTGTGGGCAGCAGCCCCTGCCCGTGCCATCGCAGAGGAGTCACGACCCTGCTGCACGGAGCCTCTCGCATGGTCCCAGTCAGAAGTTTCCTTTCCACGGCCACCCTCAAGCAGGGTGTTTTTGGTGTTGACCGACAGCAAAAAGGGCACATTTGTGATGATGTATCAGCTGGAATTAAGGAGCACAGGGAAGGCACAGCCAGAGGCAAGCAAATGGAAAAACCTCCAGGTGACCCCAGGGTGGAGCAAGGACTTGTAACCACCACGTGCCCCTCTGCAGTGATGTGGTGCTCAAGCAAAGTTGCCAAAAGGTGCGTGCATAGAAACTCTTCAGCTCTGCTGTCGACCTAATTTAGGCCACATCTTCTGAAACAGTTTGATAATCAATGCGAGAAGCATTTTTCTCCTCTAATAATGAAGGTAGGTTTGATGTTTGCTGGATGTTTAATGCTCCTTTCAAGTTTGTTTTTCCCAGCTTGCCAGGTGGACAGCACAGTTCTCATCTGTTCATGTTGATAAAATTTTAGTGAATTATGAACCTCAGAGATTGTGAGAAAGGCAACTTTGATCCAGTGTCCACCCAAGATAAAGAGAGGTGGACGGGGTCCTGAGGAAGGCTGGTCCTGCTGTTCAGCTGCCAGCCCTCTGTTCTGCTGGGAAGCTTTTGGCCACCTCACTTTCCTTCGTGTCTGACTCTACTGAGGCTGTGCTGCAGGAGTCGTTGTACATGTCTGAAAAGGAGGACATGGGCATTGTCACTACAATATGTCTACAGGATTTTCCATCTACAGTCCTGAGGTTCTTCGTTAAAAGCATGAAATAAAATAAAACATAAAATCACAATTCTACTGCTCTCCTAATTCCTTTATGAAAGGCAAGAGAGGCTCTTTTAGTGTGTAACTGTAATGTGTGGGTGGCTGTGCCTTCTTTTCAAAGCACTGGACATGCCAGTGAAATGAGAGCCGTAGCTGGGCTGGTGAGAACTGACCTGCTGTGGAACAGCAATTACCAAACTCCCTTTACACCACAGCAAAGAATCCTGAGGTTCAAAAAGGATTTCCTCCACTTTAACAAACTGACAAAAAAATCAGAAAAGATCTGCAACTCAGGATAAAGTGCTGGTAGCTCTCCATCACAGATCCCCAGGGAACGGCTGTGCCAGATTTTGCTTTCTTCTGCTACCAGAAGAAAAGCAGGACACATTTTGGTAAATTATATTTAAGGATGAACAAATATTAGTCTAAAATTGTAAACTTTTGATCTACAGAGTTGCTCAGATTCAGCTTTTCCAGTGCAACCTGTTTGGGTGTTAGGTCAGAACCAAAGCTGAGAAAGGATGACTTTTAGTGCTGATTTGGCTGAAATCTTGCCAGAGCAGCCCTTCCTCCAGCTTTTGGAGCCAGCTGTGAAATATGATGAAGGCAGTAATGGTTCATGAAATTTTAATGTTTTCAAACCCAGGCCAGAAGCACAGCCCTGATGCTGATCTACATCCAAACTGCATCCATGCTGGGATCAAAGCTGTCCTGCAGGCACACCCTGTGTGTGAGGCACTTGGGCTAGCTGTAAAGCAGCCAGCCTCAGTACTGGTAGCCATAGAAGTTGGATGGGAGATTCAAGTTCTGCTCAGAAAAGGGAAACAATTAAACCAGGCCAAGGAAAGCTGCTGTGCCTGAGTATCTCTGACACTCAGGCACCAAATTTCAAGTTAGCTCAGCCACATCACCAGAGACTGCAGCACAGACATGCACTCAGGTGAGTACTTTAATACAGAAAGTGCACTTTTTATCTTTTTTTTTTTACCATCACACCTTTTTTCAGTATAATGAAAAAAACCCACCAAATCAGGAACACATTTTCTCTATTACCTGCATTGCTGCTCTTAATTGTGTTGTTACTGTCCCCCTCTGCTGGCTGCAATATACTGGAAGGAACCCAGTCGCTTTTCTCAGAGACCAGCTTCTTCACTAACCTGAAACTCAGAGAACAGTCAGTGAATTTTCCTACATTGCCTTTCCCTGGGTTGTGTTTCCTAGAGGTGCATGTTGGGCTGTTATTTCCTAAGCTAAAGAAGAAGGCAGAGGATCCAGAGCAGTCCTACAGGCATTTGGTGTAAGTTTCTCCAGTCTCAGATGGTGATCCAGCATCCCAGAGCAAGCTCACTTGCAAGCAGACTGTGTGACAAGGAAACAGAGCCTTGTCCTGTGGTTGGGACACTGCCTTTGGGCTTGGCAGTGCTGGGTTAATGGTTGGACTCGATCTTGGAGATCTTTTCCTACCTAAATGATTCTATGATTCTAAATTCAGAGCTGAAGAAAATTAATATTTTGTATTATCCATCCCTCTTGCTGTAAATACTACCCCGGGGTGGAGGAGTTTAGTTCACCTCCCAACTACTTCACCCTATGGGACTCACGCCCTTCTTAGCTGTGTGTCAGCTCTGAATGAAGGGTCTGACTGCACTTCAAGGAGGTCAAATCTTCTCCCTCCAAACTGCCTGTGCAGGGAGAATTCAGGTGTCCAGGCAGGTCTGTTCCTAACACTCACCTGGCAGCAAGAGAAAATGAATACACCAAAACATATGTGAGCTCAGGGGGCCAGACTCACTGCCCTTTGCCAGTCACATCTTATATTTAAACTTCTGGGGCTAAAACTTATCTTTAAACTTCTGGGGCTCTCAGTGGAAGGCATGGGGATTTTATTGATGTATCCTACGGGACGGTGCTGCCTTTGACAGATGTCCTGGTGTCAAAAGCCCAACTGTTCTCATTCGTTTCCTTTACACAAACTTCTGTCCCCTTAAACCTCATGTAACAAGGATTTGGGATCAAAGTCAACCAGGTGGAATTAACCAAAGCTGTTTGTGTGTTCATGCCTCCCACTAGCTCTTTCATGTTGTGATCAATGGAGTGGGTGGATTTGGACTGATTTTGGAGAGATTTTGACATTATTCTGAATATTTTCCATCTTTTCCAGGAGGTTATGGCTGTTCTACCTGTCCAGTTCTCTCTGCCATACTCACCATTGACCGTTCTCTCCTTCCTGCACAAACTGCACTAAATCTCCATCCTCGAGGGTCAGAGAATCTGGGAAACAGCTGTCAAAGCTGCCTTCTACCCGGAAGAGATTGCTCCCCTAAAATGAATGAAACAAGGCACCAGAAATACAATTACTATGGATGAAAGAACACTGTGCAAGAGAGTTTAGTTAAATACTGAATTAGGCATTTCAAGACGGCAGAGATTTCTTCTGTAGGCAATTGTGTTTTATCATGCCCAAGTTAAATGTTATTCAAAATTAGGAAAATCCTGTGCTCTGCATTTAGACTTTAGACTTAACCCACCAGCCGTTATTCTGATATAAAAATTGAGTTTGTGACACCAGGTGAAGTTATCTGGAAAAGTCTGAAATTACTTTTTTTAAGACTCAGAATTTTTTCTCTCTTTTGTAGCAGGTAAAGTATGGGTGACTTTTTATGGCCCTCATCCTGATCAACAAAGTTGTCTTGGAATAACCTCCCAACACCCCACACCAAATTTCTGTCTTCTGTATTCCCACACGTGCATGAATTTAAGGCTGGTATGAACCCAAACTTTGCAGGTTACATTGTGATCCTTAGAGAGGAGGAGGTTGTGCTGGGAAAGGGGAGTGTAATTTTAAGGAGCAATTACATTGTTAGGGTTGGTCTCCTCCTCCAAGTCAGAAGAGTTGGAGAGTTCATCCATGCTGGAAGGGATGGCTTCGAAATCTTCAAATGTGTCTAGAGAAGGCATTTGTCTGCTGGGCCAACCTTTTCAAAAGAGATAAACCAGAAGGAGTTAGCTATCAGTCATTAGCTTCTTTGAGAATCGGTCTCCGTCAAATAAATGTCACAGGTTCACTTCCCACTCTTCCACTTACCGAATTGCTTGTACTTTTTTATGGTTTTGCCATAAAAATCATGCTACAGCCATTATTCTGTCTCTAAAAACCTGTACCGCTCACTGTCACTTGTGTGAGAGCAGCCTGTGTGGCAGCAGCGTTAAACACATGGATACCTCCAGTGTTCAGCATTGCTCAATCCCTTCAGCTCAGGTACAAAAAACCAGGAATATTCCTGCAGAGCAAATGATAACTTGTGCTGACATGACTTTCAGAAGGCCATGATCATTCAGGTTTCAGCTCACCTCCACATGTTTATTGTAAGTCCAAAGCCATGGAATTTTGGTTGACTTCTTATCTCCATCTCACCCCAAGGTGACATTACCACCTGAGCAACTACCAGACTATGCCCTGCAGCAGGCTGCAGGTGCAGGGAGGGGTCAGAGTAAAGAGCAAGGCACAAGGACAGCCAGGGGGATAAGGAGAGATCTCAGTCATATTTGTGCTGTTACCTGTCCTACTGCATGATTTTCACCAGAACCACCCCAACGCAGTAGAACAGACTCCATGAGAGATTTCCAGCCCAAGCTCAACAGCCAGTCTCTCTTCACCTAAAAAGGCATGTCCATGGGATGTGTCCTGAGGGAAACTGAGGCTGAGCCTTATGAGACCTGTCTGCCTGAGGCTCCCATGGTGCAAAAGCAGCTCAGACTCTTTTGTGCAGAGGGCAATCATCATCTGCACTGTCCTGCAGCTGATGCGGGCCCCTTCTCTGGTGGGGATGGGGATGGACAGTCAGCTCAGAGGAAACAGACCTTGCATCTACCAAATGACGGTGCAGCCCTGACAGGTATGAGCAGGATTGAATCAGTCAATTTACCATGTGCCTTCCTAATCAATGTACCTGATGGGCATTAGCTGACTCACAGGGGCTTGGGCTGAGCAGATGCTGAACCAAGTTCTTTACATCCCATGGGCTGTTGCTCTCAACAGGGCAAAGCTCTGACCACAAGGCATGAAGACAGATGCTCACACCGTGGGATTATGCACATCCCAGCACTCTCAACCCACACCAAAACCTGGCCTGAGATAATACAAAACCAAAGGCAGGCAGTTCAGGCAGTAAACAGAAGAGCGACCTGATCTGGGAGAAATAGGTTTATTAATTGGTTTATTTAATCCCTCCCCATGCACATCCTCCCTGCCATAGGCACTAGTTGGTGCCACACATGGTCATGCAGCTCTGCAGCCCCTTCTCCTGCTACCCAGGGACTGTGTCTGCTCCAGCAACTGCATCCCAGTTACAAGGGGCACAGGGACCTCTTCCAGCTGAGCTGCATCCCCAGCTATCGCCCCACAGCTATGGTTTGGTCATCTGTACTTTTACAGGTGCAAACCAGCCTCTGAAGTGACACTGTCCTGTGGCAGTTTATTCACACCAGCAATTCTAGCAAAGGTCTAAACATACAAGAATACATTCTTCTAATTAACTTCAAACTGCTATGCAATTTTAGTTCAAATTCACAGGTTGGGCTACAAACACCAAGAGAAAAAGATATCCCGCTAGCCCATTAGACAAAGCTTCCATAGTCTTTTGCCACTGTCATTTGTAGAAATCATCCAAGGCAGAAACCTCTTCAGCAGGAATTCCTTACAAATAGATGCATCAGCCTCCCTTTTCCATACAAATGGCTATTCTCATTTCAGACATTAAGAAATAGCTTGTTTCTCATGCTTAATTCAAGCTATAAAATATGACAGATCAAATTCTGAGCTCTCTGATATCAATTAAAAGAATTATTTTCAACCTGACCTCAGAAAACCAGAATCTGGGGCATTGTTTCTATGTGACTGATCCAAGCTTGTTCTTTCGTTGTTTTGATGGGAAATAATATTCACCAAAAGAGAAAAATCTCTTTGTAATAAAGAGAGTAAATATTACCATAAATTTAGTTTGCACTCTCAAATTGGGTTTACAAATGCTTTAATTTTGTTTACCTGTCTGTGAAGCAGATCTAGGTACGGATCTCGTGGTGGAACCGGCATTACATTTATTCTGGGCCAATATGGTGTTCTCAAAAGCATCTGTGACAGGAAGTACAATTTGTGTCTTCAAGGTGAAATAGTGACCAGACAACCAGTACAAAGTGAATTCCTGCATCACCTCTGCAACTGACAGTCTCTTTAACAAACAGGTGGACTGGGGTCCAACAGTTAGAAAAGAGGAGACACATGACCAGCACAAATGAGTGAAAGGACAGCAGCATTCCACAGAAAAACTGTAAGTCTGAGGACAGAGAACAGTGAAATGAATCAAACAGAAGTATTGATGTTAATTAAGGAAAACAATTGCTGAGTGAACAGTGCAGTGTTCTATTTCATGACAGCTTCCTTACTCATTTGTAACATACTTTCCTTGCAGAATTCCAAATAATTTTGTAGGTGATAGTCTGTGGTTTTGATGCCAATCCATACCGCAGCAAAAGGGGACCAGCAAGGCCAGAAATCAATGGTTTCACTCTTGATGAATGCAACACAATTTTGTGGGGGAATCCCTTGTGTTATTACCTCAGTCAGAGCCCTGGAAGTAGCAGCAATATCTTCTGGTAAAGGGGTGATAATGTTCATTGTTTCCTGCTTAAAGAAACTCAGTCTGGTGAGGGATGTTGTGCAGAAGCACCTTGGGTTTTAACCAGTGAGGAGCAAGTCAGTTCTATGCTGCAGGTAGTTCTTGCACCTTGAAATCCCCCGTGCCTCTGCAGCACAGGGGATGCTGAGATCAGGGCATCTGTCAGTGAGGAAAGCAAGGCATAAACCCCACACTTTGGGAAACTCTGGTGCTGGGTGCTAGGATGGTTCTAAACATAGTGCCAGGGGTCACTGTCAAAAGGAAATGTTCTGCAAACAGCAAAACTACTTCTGCTGTCTGTGAATTGTTTCTTCCAACCTCTCTGTTCCAGTCTCTCCTGCTGGGAGTGCCATGGGAGATAGCTCAGATATTTCACTGATTCCATCACTGACCTGTTCACCTGCTCTTCCTACCAAGTTTTTGTGCAGAACACCACAATACTATGAAAGGATTCCTCAGCCTACCTCTCTCTCCTGCCTGTTCTGCAGCACAGGTACCTGGGTCCTGTGTCCCCCTAGGGCAAATGGTCAGGTGAAGGGGAAAGCTGACAATGGAAGCTGGTGATCTTCCAGTGGCTGAGGAACAGCATCCCAATTTAACTCTTTGGTATTGTTTATTAAACAGTAATTGAGGAATCTGCTGCAACAAATCGGTGGAAATTCCGCTTGTCTGAAATGAAACACTGCACCTTCAATGGCTATTAATGCACAGTCTAGCCTCCCCTGTAGTCTTCATGCACATGGCTCCTGCTTCTCTCATTAGGAGCAGACACCAACAAGGGAAGAGGGATGCAAGTGGCCAGACTGCAGGTGAAGGTGAAAAGCACCCCTTGGCTCCCTGCTGCTGCTCCTGATGGAGGGAGGCAGAAGCCAGGCAGACAATACAGATCCAGGTGACAGTCCAGAGCTTTACTTCTCAAAACAGACAGAGAATTGGGGTTTAATTTAGGCCCATCCCTAGGTGGATATGAGTGCATGGGACAGGCAAGGGAGTAACAAGCTGTCTTTGTTCCAGTTATACAGATAAACTGACCCCAACCCCCTAATGGACTCCAGTGTCATCCACCAGCTGTGATGAGATGTGAATTCAGTGAATAATATCAAATGAGGTTTTCATGCAGGATGGAAATACTCCTACCTTCAAACCCCAAGGGAGTTGGGTCACTCTTTATTTCATGTCTCTTGACTTTAACTGCAGGAACAAGGGGACCTGTGTGAAGTTTACAGAGTCACAAGGCTGTAAATACTGTTAAAGGAGAAACTTGCTTTCCTATCACCTGAAAACACTAACTACCTAACACTTCTAATTTCACCCAGAAGAATGACCAACCCCCAGGTTCTAGGTGGTGAAGACACACACTTCTGTGGATAGGAAACGGACCCCTTTTGGCAAAAGGCATTGAGACATCACAGCAAAAGTGTCTGCTTCCCTTCAGGTCTCACAGATGCTCACTCTTGCCCAGGAGATGGCAGTAAGGCAGCCAGACCCGCAGTCCCAGCCTTCACCCGTGAGGCTGACAGGGCAGAGCACACAAAGCCAACACTTTCGACCCACAGAAGTGGGGGACACCAGCCACAGGTCCACAGCCTGTGTCCCGACTGCACATGTGGGGGGAGCTGAACTGTCAGCAGTGAGGATCGGTCACAGCAGCTGCTGCAGCCTCCCAAGTGATGACCCAATGCCCTGGCTAGACCTGCCTCTGGGCTGATGCTGAGACAAGGCTCAGGCTTCAGTTCTTCTGTCATCTGAAATACTTTCTTAAAGTAGATGCTGTAAATAAAACACTGAATTGAAAAGCACTGATTCTGTTTTCTAGCTTTGAAGATCTTTGCAGAAGTAGCTTTCTCAGTAGCCCAAGAAATTGCCAACAGTCTTGTGGCAGACAGGATTCCAGGATAGGACTTTTTGATATGAAACTGTCACAAAGTTTGACTTTCATTGCCATTCACACATGCTCTCTTTGATAAACCACACTAAAGAACAACCCTTGGTTGCCCATTTTCTTTTTACATGTGTGCTTCATTCTGTTCCCCAGCTTTGAAGATAATTATTAGGAAATAGTTCAGTCTTTCCATAATTTAGCAACTGATCATGTATTTCTGAGTTGTTGCTGAGGGCAAAAACCCTAAGAACCTCTTCTCCTGTGCTATGCCCATCACTTTCATGTGGTGATGTTCTAGTGCTGTGGTCTAAAGCTGCTGTCAAAGAAACCTTTGTAGGTAGTGCGACTACCACGTCCTTCCTCTGCCCATCAGCCCCACCAGGCCCTCCTTCCCTGACAGCTTCATTGCAGCCAAGGATGTGGTTCATGTCCTTCACAGCTGTTGAGAAGGAAGCAGATACTGAGCAACTTTTTTCCTTTCAAGTACAGAGCAAAGATTTATATACCAATTAATTCAGCCATCTTTCTGTTTTGATTTGTGACTTGCCTTTAAAATCTTAACCTTGCAAATCAGTTCCTCCACTTCATTCCAGGAACTGCCAAAAGGCAATATATTCAGAATTCCATGAAAGACCATATGTTCTGTTGTCAAAATTATCCCTGAGGTGTAGGCATATGTGCCCACAATGGTACTGATTTTCAACACAATCAACTTGTCTAAATGCATGGGCTGCTTTTGAGTTTAAATGTAGGCATTAGTACAGTAACTTATATTTTGTAAAAGTGCCTTTTCTGAAACTAAATAAAGTTCAAAAATAAAACTTTCATAAGTTCCCACACAAACTGCATGGAGTTCTGTGCATTCAGCACCCAGCTCCCTCACACATATGAAAATTTCCCTGCAAACACCGTTTCTAATCATAACAGTGATATTGCTAGATATGATTAAAATTGGCATCTATTGCTCCTCCATTTTTGGCTTGATTTCAGGCTTTCTTGATATCTGATATCTGCTAAGCAACAAGGAGATTCTCTCCTTGAAAGCAAAAATCCTAAAGAGCTTTAAGGAAACAGGGAACTAATTTCAATTGAACATCAATTAATCCAAACCAGGGAGAAGCTGGAAACCTAACCCCACGTCAGTGAAGAATTAATCCAATTTTCATGGACACCAGCAGCACTTTTTGAAGCTTATTATGGAGAAACTGGGAAGAGTCACCCTGTGTGCTGGCAGCACGCCTCAATATACATTCAAAATGTCCTGGCCTGCCTCCCTGCAGGTGTTACACTGGTGCTGACTCTTCTTCCACTGGAACCTCCTGCCTTTGTAAAAACTGAGCCTGAGGTACTCACTCTGTGAGCAGCATTTGGCAGTGACTGTGTCAGGCAGCAGGCAGGGAGAGGGCAGCTAAGCAAGCAGCATGACTGTACCTTTGGTCACAGCAGAAGCATTTACTGTGGTGCTGATGGAGGAGGCTAGGGAAAAGCGACGGGTAACTTCTCTGTCCTTAGACTCTGGATCTGGGAGAACAGACAGATGCAATGCAGGGCAGGGTTAGAGGTTAATAAGCACTGAGGGTAAAAGATGTTCAAAGCAAAGCAGCAGCTGGAAAAGGGTAAAGGGAAGAAAGGTTGCTCCTCTAAAACAGACCAGAAAAATACCCTCAACAAAGTGAAAAGCACAGAAAGTGTTATTATGGACATATTTTCAAAGCAATTCCAATTGTACCAATTTTAATACTTCAGAAAAGAGACTTATGCCAATTATTAGTTTAGCAACCAAGTAGTGTCCAAATACAGCTACAAAACACAGAGAAACGAGCATGATGGCTGGAATGGGGTGTGTGTCTACAGATGAGGTTTGAATCATTTTAGACACTGAACTGCTTGTTCTGTGATGATTGACCTGAAATACACTGAAAAACAAGCATGAATGGCCTGGAGTTCACATTTGTCATTTCTTAAATTTAACTGTGTGAATCCCTGAAAACATTCTCTGAGCCTCCATCCTTACTAGTGCAAACCAGCTTGGAGAAAATAAAGGCTAAATGGTGGTTTTTTGTTTACTTCTTTAACATCCTGCCTTTTCTATAAGTCTGTTCAGGACTGAAGACACAGCTTCCCCACATTTCACTCTGAGATGTGCTGAAGTTGTGCCAACCCCCAGGAATATGAACTTGGCTCTGCAAGCCAGGATGGCTAATGCTGACCCAAGGGTGGGGGAGATGCAGGGTGCTTTCAGTGTGGGCTTTGATACACATTGGTGCCAGCTCTGGATGGCTGCCCCAGGGATCTCTGCACTGATGGAGTGCAGGATGATAAAGTTTCTTCTCCAGACATCAGCATTTCTTTGGCTAAAACACCAAACTGATTATATACAACATTTTCCAGCCCGTCATATCCAGCCTAGGCAGACAGTTCAGCATTTCTCTGAGCATCCATGCTCCACTTCCAGTCAATATCCTGTTTTCACCCTAGCTAGTCTGGGTATTATATTGTTTAGACCTTCCCTTTTATGTGTTCTGGACAGGAACAGACACAGCAGGCCTAAACCAAAGTACGCTCAGCTCATCACACCATCCTTTGCCGTGTAACAAAAACCTTTATACAGTGTTCAGGAGCAGGACAACCTGATTGCAGACACTTCCCTGTTCCCTTTTCCCAGTTTCTGATCTGCCTCAGCAGCCAGCCCGGACAGGAATGCCTGTGGGAATGGCCACACTCTGCCAGCCGCCCAGCCTGTCTGCCAGCGGTTCCCTCTGGGCCAGGAGCAGGTCAGCAGCAGATAACACCACAGAGTGAAACGGGACATTGTGTAAGAGGTGTTCCACAGGAATCACAAGTACCCAGACCCAGCAAGGCTTTGAGCTCAGAGCGCCTACAGCTGAGCGGATACGAACTCTTCAAGCTGTGCTTCGCTGCCTGGAACACTGAATACAAGGCAAGACAGTTCATATGACAAGAAAAACTCAGATAAAAAAGTAAAAGAGGCCCCAAACAAAATTGTAGATCCGAACTCACAAAAATTACAGCATTATTTCTGAAATCTCTGTGGTGTCATTGATTTCACCCAAGTCACAAGATCTAAAATCTACTGATTTTTATGCTCAGACATTTAACTTGTTTGTCTGTCTTGGATCTCACTACCATATGCAGCCTTAATCTTGCAGCCAGAATCTTATGGCAGTGCTGTCGCTTGGTGCATTCTTGTCTACTTTATAACATTATAATTTAATGCTTCTGTATTTCTGCTTTTATGCTTTTATCTTGGTTCTTCCCCCTTTGATGCTCACCCTCTTCATCACTGCACACTAACCCATTGTCTCACAGAGGAAATATCATTTATCAGAACAGGAGAAAAGCCACACAAAAACAATAAAAGGAGTAATTACATTATCTTTTCAGAAAGTGATTGTAAGTAGTCATTCAATTTAATTTCTATTCACATTTTTTTCTGTCCTCTAAAGTCTCTTCCTTGTACAGCCATACCAGGAACTTGCAATGCTCTCTGTTCATGGATGTCTGCTAAACATTTACGCACAAGTACTAAAAACACAGCATTTTACAGCATCATATAACATAATTAAGTGGAAATAAACCCAGATATCCTGAATTCTGGTCCCCTGATGTAACCACTAGGCCCCAGCTGAGCAATATTTGAAAAAACAAGAGGTCCAACCAATGAAGACTTCACACACTAAAATCTCATGTAGCACAACAGACATGATACTCCTTTTCTTCAAGCCTGTAAGTTGCTGAAAGAAGTTTGATTGACCATTTAAAACCAGTTCACACTTTGACCCTTGAGAGAAACCGGAAGCAAATGTTATTTGCACTGTGCACCAGTAAAAGACCCAACCAGCCAACCCAGAGGCTGCCTTGCCAAAGCTGCTGTGGGAGCAATTTTTGGTGACGGTGTCTTTGAGCAGAGGAGCCACTTGTGTGCACCAGGAAGGAGCGTTTGGGTGAGATGCAGCAGCACTTTAGGAAACAGTGATGGATGGCACTGTGGGATGGAGAGAACACTGTGGGAGTGCAGGAGACAGATGGCCTGAGACCAAATGCTGCATGGGTGATTTTACCTTTGGGTGGAGCTCTGCGGTTGGAAAGACCTTGCAATGTGAATCGCTTTCTAGCAAGCGCTGTGCGCTCAAGGTTAAGGCTGCTGGAAGCATCAACTAGGAGAGAGAGGGAGAGGGAAGAGAAATAAGGAAGGAAGGGTCAGCTGTTCAGCTTATGGGAAAGGAAAGGTTAGCACTGGATGACAACTAAAAAGAAATAAATAAATTTTGATTCAGTTCAAGCCTGAGCAAGAGCTAATCAATTAGAAAGGTGACATGAGGTCAGGGTGGGTAAACCAGCTGAACCAAACAGAGCCCCTGGGTTGAGTTTGGCTCACTGAGTTTTAATGGAGAACAACAACAAAACAAAACCAAAGAATAACAGGTGAAGGGATGTAGCTCTCATCGAAGGAAAATACAATTTAGCAGCAAGCTAGTGCCTCCAGATATGGAAACACATCAGTGGTTGGAACAGCAAGTTGTAGGGAGAAATAAGAGAAGAAGCCTTGCAGTGCAGGACATGCAAGAGTTGAGAGCAGGCCGACTTCTGCTATCCAGCACTGGCGCTGAAGGGTCTGCCCTCACCAGCCCTGTGGCTGGTACACCTTCACCCTTACCTGCTGAAGCTTTCTAGAGCCTCTGGACCTGGCACAGTCATGCAATTGAGCTCCTGGTTTGCTGGGATGCACAGATGCCATGCCAGCAAAGCTCACATGCCAGGCTCCGGCATGAATAACCAGCCATGCTGGCTGACAGCCGCCTCTGCAGAGAGCAGTCACTGATGGATCGAGGTCCTGAGGCTCTGGGCTTGAAAGATTACTCAGTTACACACATTGCAGGAAACAGGTGGACCTAGATCAAACCCCCAGATCCACACATTCCTGCCAAATCCTCCATCTGCTCCTTTCTTGGTGTGGGCAGATAACACACAGAAGGTTTATGCAAAGGAGCAGGAGAAAAACCATGGGTTGGGTACCTGGTTCTAAGCCTTAGGATTTAACCAATAGATTTCCCACCTCTTTATTTGATACACTGTCATGTGAAAATCTTTAGAGGGACAAATGAAAACCAAAAGTACGAAGGGAACACAAGAAACAGTGAATCCACACTGACAGACAAGCACCAGACAGACAAGCTGTGCTTCCAAAGGAAAGTGCATCCCATCACTTCCTGATTTGCAGCCAAGATAACCCAGGATCCGAGGTGCCTGCATGCATAGGTGGGTGTGAGATGAACAGATTTTAACAACACAAAAGAATTATGTCACTGTGCTTCAGCTCCTTCTACCCCGTGCCCAGTGCCAGCTCTGGGCCAGGCAGGGGCATCTGGTGAGGAGCTGCTCCCGAGCAGTTGCTTCAGCTGCGGGGCTGCCTTTTGCTTTCAGACTGTCTGTGTTGGCCATTCCCTGCCGTGGCTGCTCCCACTGCCAGGCAATCTTCGTACAGATACCGTAGCTTATAAAGAATTCAAAAACTGGTATATAACATATATTTACTTTCTGGGTTTTTAGGGCAAGAAAATGCACAGCATTGAATTATCAGAGAGTCCCACAGGGAGTACAACAGGGCATGTGTAGAGAGGTGGGTGCCTGTGTTAGTTCTTCAGCTCTGCAATTGTATCACTTCACTGAGGGACCCCTTAGCATTTCACAAGTCCCCACAGCCTCTCAGCACCAGCAAAGCATCAGACACTGGTCTCTAAAGTCATGTTGTCTCCACCTAAGTTATTTCAAACCTTTTCCTTCCTTCTGCAGGTATACCAAATAACTCTGGAAACTACTTCCAAACATAATAAGAACCAGGTCCCGATGGGCAACAGGTTGAACAAGAGCCAAATGCATTCTTGTGGCAAAGAAAGCCAACAGCATCCTGGGCTGCATTAGGCAGAGCTTTGTCAGCAGGTCCAGGGAGGTGCTGTTTCCCCTCTTCTCAGCACAGGAGAGACACTCCTGCAGTGCTGTCCTGTCCTGGGCATACTTGAGTAAATCCAGTGAAAGGCCATGAAGATCATTAAGGGACTCTGGTAGCTGACACGAGGAGAGAGTGAAGGAGCAGTGATTGCACAGCCTGCAGACGAAAAGGCCCAGGGGGATCTAATAAAATAAAGAAGATGGAACCAGGTGCTCCTCAGTGGAGCCCAATGAAGGTATGAGAGAGAAAACAGGCACAAATTGAAATATGGGAAATTCTATTTAAAAATGTGAAAAACCCCTTTGACTGTGAAAGGGGTTAAAGCTGGGACAGCACCCCCATGGCAAATTGTGGAGTCACCATCCTTGGGAGAACCCAAGCGGACATGGCTGTGAGCAACTTTCTCCAGCTGACCCTGCTTCGAGCAGGGCAGTCAGACAAGGGGGTCCCCACAGGTCCCTGCAGGACTTGCTCCCATTTAATTTCAAGGCAGTGACTCCACCAGTCAGGTCCACAGAAAACACTGGTTTATATGTAGGAAACTCTGCCACGGGCACTTACCCATGAGAATAATGAAATTGAAATAGCTTGTCAATAGTAACCTCCCTTTCTGTAGTGCAGAAAACCCCAAGTATTTTAAAGTAATCTTGTTCAGATTAACTACACCGATACTGGAAGCGTTTTACAGGCAGTAGGTGGCACAAAAGAGACAGTTTTGGCAGAGCCCCAGGCTCTGTGCCGGGTGTTGGGACATTTTTGAGTTCAGCCCCCTGCAGAGCCCCAGCCCTCACAGGGACACAAACTCGAGTTTTGGTGGGACATGTGGAGCTGGAGAGCATCTTGCTGGCTCTGCACAGCGAGGTTTGCAGCTCAGGATGCGCAGGGCACCCGAGTCCCCAAACAGGAATGGACTCGCTGCGAGCCTGCAGGAGCAGCCGCCCACCGGAGGCTGAGGATGCTCTGGGCTGAGCCCGTGGGATCCCAGCCAGAGCCCTGAGGAGCTGCTCATGGGAAAGCAGAAGAATGACAATCAGCACAGAATGTGATCCCAGTTCCCACACTCTTGAGTAAGCTGGACAGTTAGAAAACATCAATAAGCTTCCTGGACATTGTTTTTTATAAGGGGTTTATAAATTTCAAAGGAAAAGCTACTTTTCCACTTTTTAAATTTAAAATAAAAGCCTAAATGTTTTAAAAATAAAATTTTACTGAAACAATTTTTTAAGATTGGGTTTTTTAATGAAGAATCCATAACTTTTTCTCCCCATCAGGGAACTTACTGCAATGAAAAATCTTTTGGTTAACAGCCTATTTTTCAAAGAAAAGCTATTCTACTTTCTTTTTTACTGTCTCTATAAAGGGGCTGTTACTTTAGGCCTTATTTGGGTATTAATTTCTTAAGACCTCACAATTTCCTTTTTTGTATTACTAGAAAATTCTATGTTTAACATTAAGAAATACTGCTTAAAAGAAAAATTGCTGTCAAAAGATTTTCTGTTCCTGCTACTGTCAGATGAGATTCCGTTTCTTTATAGTGTTTATTTTAACCTCTATTGTATAGAAGATCTATTGTATTTATGGCCTCAAATAATGGAGGGACTTTCTGTGACTGTGTGTGGGTTTATTTACTGTACACCCGAGGGGAACTGATATACACAGAGAAGGCAAAAAACTCTCCTCGACTTAAAGCAAAGGAATCAATTAGCAAAGTGTAGAAAAAAAATAAAATTAAATATGTCTAGAAATCAACTTCACCAGGATACAGCAGTTTAAAATACACATACTAATGTCCCCAAGTTCTATTTTTAAAAAACACAAGTTTTATAAAGAGCACTGTAAAGCATCAAAACTCAGACTTAAAAATCCTGAACTGGTAATGCCTTTTGGTGCTCACGAATTTTTGCGGTACAGTCATTCAACTTTGTAACATTGGTTTTTTGATGTTGGGTTTAAGCAACATAGATTTAAAGTATCCTCATCAAACTCCAGAAATATGTGTAAATATAAAATATTACCCTTTGGAAGCAAAAGCTCTGTCAGAACTCCTACCTCTCTTTTGTCTGGCGCTGGGACTGGAATTCCTGTTTTTATTGTTAGATGCTTCCACACTCGATGTCTCAGATTTGTTTTCATATATACTTGATGACTTCCTGCTATACCTTGGGACAAAAGAAATACAAAAATAGTAACACCCCTGGTTAACATCTAATAAACACTGAGCACTAAGCATTCTTGTTTTACGCCCAGACATGGAAGCCTAAGGAACAAAGGGCTGGTTTTAAAATGCTGTGTGCTATAAAAGCCTGCATCTGTGCAGGCATGTATGGGAGAAAAAAGCCATCCTGCCTCCTCTCCACACCGCACAGAGAGGGGTGTGCTTCCTCAGAGCTGAGAAGGGAAAAATGGAGAAACAAGCTGGTTGTCTGCACAAGCTCTTTTTACAAGCACAACAGATTTGAAAGGTTGGAGTGGGAAACCAGGTAAGAAAATGTAACCCTGATTTTCCACCCTTTGCAGCATAAGTATATTTGTCTCCAGGAGAGAAATGGACACTGGATGATCACGTAGAGGTCATACTATGCACAGAATGAATTCTATTGGCTTCCCCAACTTCTGTTTCTTCTGTCCTTTGGAATGATGAATCCCAGTGGGATATCCCTGTCTGCAGGTGAATCACAAACGGGAGGATCCCCCTTGGCAAATCTGCCCAGGTACTGGCCTTGGGTCTGGAACAGGAAGGATGCCCCTGTCCCAGGTTTGTAGGACATTCAAGCTTCAAGGTTTTCTCGTGGTTCTGATCCTCATTGTTTTGCAAATGTCTGGTGGTTTAATTTGGGTGTTTGACTGTTATCTTTGGCAGATTGCTCCACACAAATCATTGTATCTACACATTTGAATTACTCTTTGCCAAAGTGCTTGTTATTGACCTGTATCAGCAATTAAACTGACAATTGCTGCTTACAATTAACGCATGAACTGCTACACTTAACATTCACAAGGTTTGTTCTGCTGTCAGGGAAGGTCCGAGATATCATTAAAAACTTTGAAGCATTTTAAATACTAGAGATCTGTAAATACCTTTTCTAAATATAAGGCAGTCCAGGACTCATTGTTTTGCATTTGAACTTCTGACCTGTTTCTGATGGAACATTAGCAAGGTCTCTGTTACCTCCTGTACTAAATCAAAATGTGATTTTGCAGCCTAATGTCAGGTACAAAATGGGACTCAAAATAAATATGGGAACAAATCCAAAGCACACTCACATTTCCTTATTCTTTTTCCTCTGTTCCTTCCCAGCTAGGCTGGGATAACTGTGAAACATGCAGCTGACAGAGTTAAAGATTTACAGCTGTGAGAAAGACACCAAGAAAACACACAAGCTTTTCTGAAACAGCATCTGCAGCCAAATTCCAAGAGTTTGTGTTTATCCATGTTCACAGGATATTTTTACATAGATGTATGATTGCATCAATCATTTCCAACAAAGCAGATAGTTAAGCAGTTAGAACAATAGCCTATTTAAGTTTCATATGTTTAAATAGATTAGAAAACAATACAAAGGGATCATTTCATTATCAATGAATTGCAGCAACCATCCCTTGAGAGAGATATAGCAGCAATAGATACCACAGGGCATCTCATTTTAGGATTAAACAGTGAAACTTTGTGGAAGAATTTGGAGCGAGAGTATTGAAATAGATTGAACAGGACTTGGGGACACTCAATAACTGCCTGTAGTAAGGAGATTGGCTCTAAGTGTCCTTTTTGCCAACACCTCAGATCCAATCTCGAGTCAGGCCTGCCTTATCTCATGGAATTGCAATCCCAAGTGATGTGGTGGCATGTAAACAGTAAAGGGGATAGTCTTTGTCATGGAACAGATACAGCCTGGGGAGGGGAAAGCATCCTGAAAACAGATTTCCCCAATGTCACAGGAGAGGTTTGACAATTCCCAACGAGCAGTAGAGTCACTGTCACAGGTGGGCAACCCAGGAGTAGGTGTCCATTGGGTAGATAAAATGGCAGTGGTTAATGAGCCTCCATCGGCTGGCAGAGCACTGATGATGCTGGCTGTTCGTTAGCAGGACTGTCTCCGCTGGCCCCCAGCACCTCCCACAACTGGGGCTGCTTGGTCACGTCAGGCTTGAGCACAGACTGTGCCACATGGTGGCTATCACAGTCCAGCCTCTTCCTTCCCCTTCTTGCCTCCACCCAGCATCCCAGAACGGGCTGCAGGAAGGGCTCCCTGGTCTGAGGAATTCTGGATCCACCATTTCACAGGCAAAGCCAGCTTGGTGCAGCAATTCCGCTGCCCTTGCCTCTCTTGGAGACACATATCACAGATAATGGGACAGCCTGAACTTTGTGCCATTCATCAGAGCCCAGAGCATTGTTCTTTCATGAAGACTCACTGTATTCTTCCTGTTCCTATAATAATCCAGCATTTGGAGTAGGAGCATCTGACCTCTCCTTTTCTGGCACAGTTGGCAGAGTGAGGACAACAAACACTTCATTTTTCCTTTGGTTTAATCCACTCTAGCTGATCACATGGCCTTTCTTCCTGGAGTTAATTGATTTTCTGTTGACATATTTTGCCTATAATTTCTGCTCTGGAAAATCTCACTTTAAGAGCCTTGTAAGAAAGACACACATCTGGATTCTTTTGAAACAGTTTTGTGATTGCATTTCATATTTTACTGGAATAATTTTCTCCTATCCCCAAGGTGGTTCTGCTGAAAGATTTCCACCCTTACACCCTAAACAAAGCAAATTAACCAAGCCTAAAGAAAATATGGTGTAGGATTCATAGCACTACATCTGTTTAATATTTCTTGCATTGAGTTGTACAACTCTCAAAGGCTGGCTGTGTTACCTAGGATCTCCTGTTTTGATTGATCCTGCTAAAATTTTACAGTGATATCCGATGCCAATTTACATGAAACTTGCCCAGCAACTGGGTCATTACAAAAATTTGCTGACAGCTCCATTTAACATCCTGGAAATGTTCCAATAATTTTGTCTAAACTTGAGCTTATCTTTGAAATGAATTCTGCATTGTGATATTCTCTCTTGAGTAAAACCTTTATCTGTTTTTATATATTTTTAAATAATTTGAAGATAATCAAGTAAGTTCATACCTAGGAAGCTAAACACAAAACCTAAGGATTTACGTACTGCAAAAGCACAAAGGCAAGACAAAACATGGCCCTGAAACGCCATGGCAGCTGTGGTTACCTGCTTGCGTTGGAGGAATCCATTGGTGCATGATATACACTCTCAGTGATTCTTTGGTGCAGTTGACTTGCTTCTGTTAAAGAAAAAGTAAAAAGAAATTGCTCCAAAATGTGTAAGTTACTTCTGTGTTTATGTAGAAGGTGAGAGAGAGAAATAGGAGAGGAGAGATTTTGACTGCCACTGTAACCAAAATGGGATGTTTGTACTTGAAGAGAAAGGCATATTAAGACCTTAATGAAACCTTTTAGCTCATCAAACAACTCTTCTACTCGTATTTTCTCACCACAGAAGAGATCTCTTCCCCTACTACCTTCTCTTTACTCTGTACCTCTTCCTAGCTAACTGCATGATATGGATCTAGAGAATGGACATATTGGCCTTTTTCCCAGAATACAAGGTTTGTGGCTCACAGCTTTTTCTGGATTTAGCAACACGTATCCATCAGTCCCTTTGCATACTCAGCCACATAGCAGAATACATCCCCATCTCTCTGCAGAATGCTTTTGCTCAGCATCCTGGGCAAACAGCAATCAGAAAATGTTATTCATATGCCACTTGCTCACACTTTTTGCAGGCCTGCAAGGTAGCAACAGCCTTGTAGTTTGTCCAGTAAATGCTGAGTGAAGAAAAATTACAAGAAAGTTGCTGACAGCCTGGATTTCAGGGCCAGGAGAGTCAGACGCTGAGAAGTGAGGAAGCAATGGAAGGAGCTGCTTTCAAACTCTCAGGTTGCTGGAGATCCCTGTGATATTTCACTCTGAAGGAAGATGAACCTCCTATCAATGAAAGAGAAGTGACAAGGGGACAGGGGCAGCACTGAAAATTAAACTCAAATAAGTCCTTTGTTGGTGGGGTAGAAATGCGGACGCTGGGCGGGGAGTCGGAAGTAGCTCCATTCCTGAGTTTGGCAACTGATTCACAGCCTTACACAAATCCCCTAAGCTGCATCAGGAATTCCTCTGCCTGCAAGAGACAACTGCGTTCTTTGGGATTGATGGATCAAGGTGCTCCCAAAGCTTTGTTAGCATTCCATGCTCCGGGCAGTGTGTGACGGGGCTGGGTGTACACTGAGCGTTTGGACACGAGTGACCCATTTGTTAAACTATTTATCACATCCCTGTGGCCACCTTCTCTGCCCCCACTCATTCATCTCAGCTGGCTCCTTCCAGCATTCCAACCTCCTGTGCAACTCCTAACAACAGTCATTAAAAACAGCCAGACAAACAAATATATCCCTCTTCCTCCTCCCATTGTAATGTACAGTTGTAAAAATATCCAGTCTTGGATTAAGGCCTCTTCTTTTGTGAGTCATTAGAAATAGAAACTTTAAAACCACAGGACAAAGCATGTGCTTCCTGACATCAGTATTGTAATAAGGGGTTGGATTCATGTGATCATTTGGGAAAAGGCAGTAGGAAGAGTTGCAGGAGCATATGAGATACAATTTATGCCCTCTGACTGCTCTTCTGCTGGATTCACAATAAAGGAAAGCTTGACTTTACTCACAGAGTAGGGTAAAAGTCATCCTTGGATATTCTCGAGACCAGACTGAAAAAAGTCTTGAGTAACCTTGTTTGACCACTAACTGACTGGGCTTTGAGCAGAACCTTGGACTGTGGTGTCCTGCGGTCCCTTGAAATCGGAAATATTCTAGAATCGTATGGACAGTGCTGCAACTGCCCAGCTGGTCCTTGCTGGCGTTGCTGGTGGTACTGGCTGGTAATGTCACCTGTCCCAGCCCCACGCTGTCACACACAGCTACAGAAGGAAGGACACATTCCCAGCTGCTGCTCTGTGAGCCCCACCTCTGCATGCTTCCAGCTGTCCTGTCAGGACTTTGCGAATCTCTGAAATCCAGGTGTTTTTCAGCTCAACAGAAGATGCCTGAGAACAAAAGAGGACAAGGCAAAGCAGATCCAGTTAAAACATGCTGCCAGTCACTGGGCTGCCCTGACCTACACTGGCTCTCAATTTTGGCAAGGACTGGAACACACTGGCCAGTCTTGAGCAAAGCAGAGGACACTCCTCAAGATGGAAAAGTTACCACAAATCTAAGGTCCTGTCCTTGCTTTTCTGTCCAGCATTCCAAGAAATTTCCCATTACTTTATTTCTTTTTTTAGCCAAAATCATGACCATTTTCACAATAAATTGGCCATTTCAGTGCCTACACAACAATGAAGCTTTCAATGGCTATTGTTTCTGGAGTGTACAGAACAGAGAACATTCTTAAAAACAATTCAATCGAAAGGAAGTATAGCCCTTGGAAACAAAAAGGATTGTCATTACCTGAATGATATAGACTTCTTCTCTGCCATTATACCAGATTTCAAACTTCTTGTTATCCCCTTTTACATTTTCTGTAATGCCCACAGTGCTCATCTGTTTCAAAATAGAAAAGAAGCTGGAATCTGGAAAATATCAATGGCCTTTAAACTTGATCCTCTGAGAAGCATTTTTAAAAGGCTGCATTCACTTCTGACACCTTAGGGAGTAATTAAAAGTAAAATTCAGAGCATGTTATTTCTCAATATCTAATTTGTCATTCATTTTTTGATTGCTAAAGGGAAAAAGAGCATTCAAAATTAACCCAAGCCAATGTCTAATCATGAATTTATCCTCTTTTATTGCTTGGTCTTTGGATCAGTTTTCAACCCCATCCTGGCTCTTGTTCACCTTGACAAATTTTCAGTTTTAGGAAGACTGTTTTTTCACTTGCCATCACTGACTTGTTGAGGTGGGAGAGAATGACTAGTCTGCAAATCCAGATGACACAAAAACCTGAAGAAAATAATTCTAGATTTCTTAAATGAAAAATTCTTAATCATAATTTTGAAGTTCAGCTGCTACTAACTGGCTTCTCATTTTCTTCCTGCATTTGTTCATGCCTCTTGTTCTCATTCATCTCAGCAATGATTTAAAGATTTTGAGAGTGTTAATACCACCAATTCCTTCTATTTCCACAGAAGGAAACTTGAAATGTTTATGTGAATTTGTTCAAGCCTTGAACCAGGTTCTGTTACAATTCTTGTCTGGGTACCCTGTAATAAGTTTGCAGCATTACACTCGATCCGTGTTAGCTGACTAAAGTCACAAGTGTCACACCAATGTGCTTAGAGGGAAAATGTGGCCTGCTTGTGATTCCCACCTTAAAAATGTCCTGACTCATATCTGGAAATGTCACTCTTACAAATAAAAGGGCAATTCTCCTGCACTGATCCATCTGTAGCTATTACTGTCACAGAATGCATCTGCTCAACTGTGTCAGTAGTAATACTTGCAATGGAACTGCTCTTGGAGGATACCCAGAGGCAGAACAATGAGAGATGCAGGGCCATTCAGTCTGGCTTCTCTTTAAAGGATGCTGGGCCAGAACACACACGGTACCCATTTGTATGAAGTTGCAAAGACCAAGGTTCACGTCTGGAGTTGCAGGACACAGGGCTCGGTCTGTCTCCAGCCCAGAACTAAATGGGAGCTGTCATTTACTCAGGGGTGCAAGATAGCTCCAGATACGTGCACCTTCTTCAAATCCCCTCAGTGTCACACCCCTGTCCATGAGAACACCAGACTTATTTCCCTCCCCCACCATTACTGCATTTATTACCTTCAATGAATTTTTAAAGCTGTATGAAGCTGTTTTCTCATGGCCATCGGTGTTCTCTTCCCGTTTCTTGCAGAAAAGTAGCATCTTCGTATAGAGGAAGAGATGTCTCTGCATTGGTTTGAACCTAGCCAAGTCCTTCACCTTGTTGTGCCCCTTCTTGTGGTCAGTCCATACGTTGAAGGAGCCCTGCATCAACAGCTTGCCAAGCTCACCGACATCCCCCTAGAAAGCAAGGAAAAGAGAGAGTATACATCACATTCAAGCTCGGGTAGTCCCAGGCACAATTCCTTCCTCTGGTGGTGGTTAAGAGTCCAGGCAGAGGCATCCCTTGTGTTGGAGGGTGCACATGGCCCCTTGCTAAGCCTGTGTGGTTTCTACTGGTTTCTGTGTCCACAATTCCCAGCTTGTCTCCCCAGTCACAGCTATCATCTAAGCTCTGTCTCAGGATCTCTTTGGATGTGACACACAGGCTGTCCCCTCTGGTGACCTCAGGAAGCTTCTACTGGGTTTCTAGGCTCCTGACTCCACAGCAGTAGGCCCAGTGCAGTCCAGTACCCAAACAAAGGCTTTGACTCTGGAAGATCCAGTTTCAGTTTCCACTCTTGTACAAGCTTCCTCCATCCCTGGGCAAAACCTTGAAAGAGCTTAGATGCCTGAAGTCATAGATCAGTGCCTAGAGGTATGTAGGCATGTAATTCCCTCCTGTTTCAAAATAGTCTTTACAAGCTTTGTCAATAGTTTCTTGGCTCACCGTCTGCAAACTATGCAACGCTGCACAGCCTTGGGCAAAGAGGGAGTGAATGCACCAAGGAGCCATAAAAGTACCCGAGGGAAAGTGAAACTAGGCAGGAACCAGACCTTTCTAAATTAAAGCTCTTGTCTAAAGACCACTGATGGGTAAATACTTCAACTGATAAAAATATTTAGCTCAGATGCCACCAGAACAGTTCTGTGTTAAGAGTGGAGTAACATGTGGATATAGGACATGGCAATGTATATATGGTAATGGGATTCAACAACAAATGATAATCATAATTATCTTAACAGCGAGTTTTCCTTGGAGTGCTTTGTATAACAAGTTGAGGGAATAAGCCCAGTGCATTATTAAAGTACTTATTTCAACATTTGCAAGTTCTGTTGATTATAAGGTGAAGACATTGGCTCCAAGTGGGAATGTCTGATTTCTTATACTAACAACTGCAACCTGTTCTCCCTCTCACTCCCCCTCCTCTGCCCTACCTTCAACTGCAAAACCAGAGCTTTATTAGGTATCCTTACGCTCTATATCAGGGTATTGTGAGACTCTCCAAACCATTCAGAAAACCTCAGCAATTTAGATGAGTCTGTCATGTCAGATAGAGCTGGATCTTTGTGCACACAGGTCTGTGGGTGTTTGTATTTATTTGTGCATGCAGCTATAAACTGCAAACCTGTGAAAAGCACATTGATATGCAAAGCTAAATTAAAAAAACAAAACAAAAAAAACCAAGCATATTTTCTACATAGTTCTGACAATGGTGAGAGGCTCCTGTCACTCCAGGCACTGTTCAATACAGCACTGAGATCCAGAAGCTCAGTTCAACTCTTGTGATCGGTCTGTCTCTCCAGCCTTGACTCTGAGATTGGGATAATAGTGAGTGCTGTGGGAGGCTACCACCACAGAGAAAGAGCCAGACAGGGAGGGCAGTCTGCAGCAGTCCCATAGGAGACTTTGAATATGAGCCCACAAGCACTGGACTCTCTTCAGTGTAGGCAGCAAATAGGAGGACACTGTTTCTGGTAATTTCTGCTAGTGGACAGCAATATTTTATCCTAAAGGAAGTTTATTTGAAGTGGAGGATTTGATCACTATCTCAAATATAATTATTACCTTTTAGAATAATACACAGTATCCCATGTTTATAGAAGATGAGAGATACATATGATAATTTATAAGAATCTCTCATCATAACTCATGGACAAACTACCCAGGCCAGATTGTGTACAAATGTTAGGATAATAGTAGGAAACACATCTAAAACTTCTGCTCTCCAAGCTTTATTCTACCTTTTTTGTGGTTTTGCTTAAAAAGAAAAAAAAATACACCAAAGCAACCCCAGACTTACATGTTAGCAATTTCTTACGCAAGAGCTCAGCTCCTCAAATCTGCATGTGCACAAGTCCAAGAAACAGAATATCCTATGCAATTAGGAGCATTCATCAGCTGTAACAAAACCTGCCTTCCTACTGGCATAATATCCCTCTCTGAAAGGTTTTCCAGGCAAGTATTTCTATCATGGTTGTGTGGGAAAGGCCCCACAAGATGGGGTGTGGTTTCATCAGCTATGGGAGGCGTTCATTTGGCACCACAGGTGAGCACCTGGGACAGGTGGAACAGAGAGAAGGAATTACTGAGTGCATCCTCTTTCACACTTTCACCCCATTTAATAATCATGTAACAAACCATCTCAGGAATGCTGTTACCACTGGGCTGAACAGTGGCCATGTCCCACTGTGCCATATTTTTCAGTTCAGCTCAGAAAGCAGAGGCAAAAATCTAGTCCTTGGAGCTACTATCTGGCATTTCATGAAAGGCTGGAAAATTCAAAAGTAAAAGTTGGAAACGAACAGGAATGTTCTGTTGAATTCCTGAGTACAAAACTACTCACACTTGAAAGCAAGGAATAGACAAAAGGATGACCTCAACATTTATATGGACAGGAATCTGGATAGATCCACTCTGCTCAGGATAATATGTTACCTTTCTTGGAGAAGCTCTTCTCCCCATCCCTTTCTAGAACTGCTTCAAAACAAATTTTTTGCTAAATTGCTGTAACTACATACATTTAAACTGAGAAACACAGGAGGAAAGCTACCTTTCTCTCTGGGAATGAATAAGAAACAGTGGAAGCTGGGGAGGTAAAAGGTGTGCTGTATCCATGAGCTTCCTATGCCCATGCTGAGTGGTTCAGTTCTGCAATAATAATACACAGGCTCTAAAGGATTTTTCTAAAATGAATCTCTGAGACACTCAGACTTAGCCATGACCAGAATCGATTAAGTATATGCTGCTTTATTTAAGTTTGTCAGTTTTGGGAGATCTAAGGTTGTGTTTATGGCCTGTGGTGTTTCTCTGATCCATAATCACCACACCTATTCAGTGTTTGCCAGTACAATGGGGTGACCACTGCTTCACCTTCCACCCAGTACAGCTACTGCAGGAAGAACTCACATTCTCATCCCAAATGTAATGCACAGTCCCCAGGAGCATCTCCAGCTGTGTTCAGCAGTGGATCTCCGACAAGCAGTTAAACGAGCAAGCAGTTAAATTTATTTATAAGATCATGTTGGCAGCAGGCAAGGGTCCTCAGCTATCAGATGCAGATGCACTTGCACAAAAGAGAGCTACAGAAATCAAAACTCCTGAGATCACTCCCATCCTGAAAAACAGAATAAATCTTCCCACCCAGACATTGTCTGTAGAGAGCCCAGCACCTTCTCAGGAAGTCAGATTCTGCACAAAATAGTTTCTCTGGATTCAAGCCCGTTACTCTGATGTAACAATTCTTTGAACAATTCTCAGTATATTGTTTCTTTTTTGACATTTTCACCCTGCAGCTATTTCAAAATGGGCGACCACATGATTCTTAGGCCTCATTTTGCCAGGCCTGTTTCTCCTTTATGTGTCAATCACTTCCACTTCTCACTTAAGGGCTCGTTTTATGTAATCAGTACTAGTTCTTGAAAGTCATATGACTTCAATGGAGCTTCTGCAGAGATATATATTTGTGCTCTTTGATTGGTACTATGGTTGTTATTTCACATTTCAGATAACAAGCTTGCCAGTCACTGGCATGGATTCCATTACCCACTTTAAATGAAGGCCAAATATTCCTCCCTAAGTGCAAAAGATTTGAAAACACTTGAGTTGCACAGTGGTCACAAAGTTTCAGTAAACGTCTTAAGTTAGTTCTGTCACACTTGCACCTCTCACCTACAAAGGAGCTTTGGGTGCAATTACTCGAGAGTCCTGTATTTGTCCCACTATGTCCCCACATTCACACCCCACCTCCACATGAGAGGTGTGTTGAGATGTAGTTTTGGTCATCACAACATGCCACCAAGTGGCATTCTTCAGGAATGTGGCACAGGCTCCTGAAAAGGACAGTGCCAGTCACAGGCACAGCGTGATCAGTGATGGCAGGAACATGGGATGGCTCAAGAGCAGAGTAGGAGCAGCAATTACCTCATATCCTGTGATTGCTATCTGGTGCATGGAATCATTTACTGATTTGATGATATCAAGCATTGTGGCCAGTGCTTCTTCTAGTTCAGCAGTACCTTCTGAATTCTTGCTGCACTTCAGCATTTCCTGATTAAAAAAAGATACGGGAACTACTTGAGAACTTAGACCAGAAGACACCAGAAGACAATCCTCCCTGGAATTTGTGCTGCATAGGCAAAGTAGCAGAACTAGAGGAAAACAAAAGAGGAACAAATACCCCCAAACCAAACCAAACACGACATTCACCACTGTGGTCACTGAGGATACATATTTTGATCTTTTGAACATTTTCAAGTTTTAAGTGTTCATTTAAGATGAGACCATTCTGACATATTTACAATGAGCTCCTTGCATGTCATTGAATTACATCCAGGGGGGTTTTTTTCTTCTCATCTGCTAGAAAAGGTGTTAGAGAATTCCCCATTTTCCTTTGCAATTAGTTCCACAAGGTACTTACTACCACTGTTAAAAATATGAATTAATTTCTAATCTGAATTTGGCAGGTTTGACATTCCACATTTTGAGTTTGGAAATATTTTAATCCACAAGATGAGTCACTTGTGTTCCTGCCAAATAGGTCTGTAAAAAGGTAGTTCATGCAAACCCCAAACAGCAGCAGTCTCTCCTCAAGTGCTTGGGTAACCAGGGATTAGAAGGTAAAAGCAAGATAGTTCATTTTCTAGGATGAGGATGGATCTCTGTACAGTGAGCATGCTGCTTTTATCAGCATGAGTGTATCAGCTAAACTGATTGAAACCAGAGGGTTGCAATAATTGTGATCCAAAATTCAAATCCAGTCTGCCCACCATTCAAGGCACACAGCTTCTTAAGCACTTGTTTGTTACCAGTTTTTCACTGGCTTCCATTTTTCTACACTTTTAAATGCTCCTGCAGCCAGGGAAGGAGTGCACCATCTTCAAAGATCTCATAAACCCTGACAAAGTAAATGTCAGGGCCAATGTGTTGTTGCTAAGTATGAAACTGGTCTGACCAGCTTCAAACCCCAATGGCTGAGACCTGTTTTGCTTGAGAATTTTACTCCTTGATCTAATCTTGGGTTTATTTACAGTCATAGTTCAAATTAAAAGTAAAATCTGGTTTACTCTTGCTTTCCTGGAGACCTTGATATTTTTTCCCTTCTCACAGAATAGTTTCAAGAAATAGAATTCAAATTTATTTCTGGACTATGTTGACGCAAATCTACTGGAATCAGTGAAGTTGCATCATTGTCAATATCCTTGTTCAATATTTGGATTCTACAGTTTTACATGAAGTCAATATGCAGTTCACAGGAATATTGCACAATAATGGCCAACCAGGTCCTCCCCTGGCTGGCACAATTTGAGCAGTGCCATGGTAGCTATTAGCAAGGTAAATGGCAACCTAAAATCTTCATTGCAAATTTCAATGCTAAATTTCATGACAGTACACAACACTGCATTAAGCCCAGAGGCTTGAGAACAGCATGGAATTCACCTTCATGACCTTCCCTTAGGGAAAATCAGTAAATATTATTTTTAAGAACTGAGGAGATGGAGACACAAATTTAAGCCACCACCTTAAAAAGAAAAAAAAAAATCATTGTTTTGACTGTATATATTTCCTATTGCCCAGTTCAGACCAGAATTTCAAGCATGGACCACGCATGGTTCCAGCCAATTCAAGAGGGAAGTTCACATATTCACCCTGTGGAAAAGTTACAGTTTGTTCCTAGCTGTGTCTTCTAAAAAGAAGCAGTAAAAGGGAGTGGCTCCCTCTGAAAGGTTTGAGTCACAACCATGGGAAAATATCAGTTCAGAGAGCTGAAAGAGTTTTGTTAAACAGGGACAGATGTTAGAGACAGGATTTAAAGCATCAGTTCCTGTTTTCAAATTGTAAGGCCATATACTGATCCAATAAAGCCAAGCTCAATTTCTTTTTACAGATAAATAAAACAATAAATAACGCAATAAAATACTTACTATGTAAAATATCTTTATATAGAGAGAGTTACACATATAATAGTATGCTGCTATTACTTAGTATATAAGTACTGCTAAGTAATAGCAGTTACCAATCTAAAATACAAGTCCCTGTACAAGACTGTTTTCTTCCATTTTACAACTAAAAAATGCAAAGTATTTGCTGAAGAACTGAGCAAGGATTTATTTCCAGGTAGTCATGACTGATATGCAATTTTGGAAGTAAAATAAGCTGTACATTGGAATTCTTTGCACTGTCATGGAGAACTTACCTTTAGCAGCAGCTGGTACTTGGTGATTCTCTGAACAGGCTTTAAGAGATAAGCATCAAGCGAGAGTTTATGATCCAATTTACGCTGACATTCCTGGAGGAGACAACGTGGAACAAAAATACAATTGTTTCTTGAAACATAGGCAAGTCACCAAGATCATTATCATCTTACAATCTGAAGATTATATGTCTGTGAATTAATTGAAAGAGAAATTTGTTCCATCTGCATAGGAATTTCCAGGTTACTTATGCCACAGTGAAAATAATTCTAAACAAGAGCTAATGTTTAGGTTCAACTTGGTGTTGAAATCTGGCAGTCCCTGCTGATGAGATTGCAATCAGCTGGGGTTTGCAAAGAAGCCAGCGCTTGTTTGGTGTGGGCATAGCCTGCAGTCAGGGTCCTGTCCAGGAAATCCACCTCCTGCTCTACCTACCCAGTCTCCTGCAGAGAACACCTTGACACACACTGGGCACCTGCCATCAGTGTAAGAAGCATGCAGAAAAGTCTGTGTATTGCTCTAGGTTTTCTAAAACATGCATATAGAAGGAAAACAAGCTTTGAGGGTCTTGCACTGCTAGTCTGCAATGAAATTCCACCTGAAAAAAGATGCTGTCTCCACACTGTCTCCAGAGAGCTTCAGACCTTGGTTTGTTCTGACAGTACTTCTCATATATTTGGAGGTCCTCCTTCTGCAAGAAAAGAAGAGTTTAAGTAAGGGAAGGGAAAAGAATCCAGAGAGCGTCTTTCTTGAATCACACCTTTTCTTACCTTCCATCCCAAGACATGAAGTAATTATTACATGGGAATAACTTTGTATGTAAAAACATATTGAAACCACCAAACTTGCTTTTTACTTCTGATTAAGTTAAATACACCTGAAAGTAAGGGTTGGTTTTTTTCCAAGTACAAGCATGAATTAAAAAGGAGGAAGTTTGTCTTGTTGTCCCAGGCCAGGCAGAGGGATGTACTATCCAAATTAGAAGTGGGTGGATTCACTTTATTTAGCTTTGACCACACTCCAAGTGCTTTCACTGAGGTCCATGGCAAAAATCTCACTGACTTCAGTGAAAATAGAGACAATCTCTACAAAAGCCCAGAGAGAGGCATTTTGAGCTCCGTGGGCTGTGTGGGTGGATGCAGAGATGGGTGTTCCTCTGCCAGGTCCTGGGCTTGCTGGCCCCAGAGCCCAGCAGCCACGGGGCCATGGGGCAGTGCCAGGAGGCTCCTGAGCAGGGCTGGCTGTGCCCGACCAGCCAGGAGCTTCCCACCTTCACCTGCACCTACCCTGGTGGGGGTGACCTCAGCAAATCAAAGAAAACACCAAAAATAAATCTCGGGAATTCCTGGATATTGCCTCCGTGCTTTCAGCCCATCAGACAGCTCCTGTACACTCCTGCTGCAGGGATAGCATTTCCTTTAGTCCAGTTACTAGAAGAAATCAGTGTTGCTGCTGTCTTCCTCTACAGACCCGTCCTGACATCACCCCGATGAATCAGCTGTGAAATCAGAGCTGTGCCACGTAACACCACACTGTGTTAAGGATTATGCAATACAAAAACCTCTTCTGTTGCAACTCAACAGAGTATTAATGGTGCTGTTTCAAAATAGGTGCAGAGTTTTCTTCACAAAAATAGAATTGTTTGTACGTGGTGCCCTGGAGGGAAGTTAGCAGGGGGTAAACCCCACACAACTAAAATAGCAACAAAGCATAATCAAGCGTTACAATCTCTTTCTGGCCCACAGAAACCTAACTGGGCTGGGTAAGAAGAACAGAGACAGCAACAGACAAGAGCACTATTAGGAATAAGAGAAAAGGACCAATTTAAACTTAAAGGAAAAGTACAATAGCCTACAATTTACAGTAATTTGCCATAGTGGAACCACCCTATGCCAGTGCAATCTACTGCTGCCTAAATCAGTGACACCTGCTCAGGCAGATACTTATATCTTTAATTACAGCTTTAAGTTTTGCAATAGCGTTAGGAATAGAAAATTCCTGATAAAATTATTAGGCTCAGACTCTAAAATGCCAAGAAATAATTGATTGTCTAATTATTCAAATCCTAGTCTTAAATATTCTGCACATCTCTATTTTCACATGCAAAGGTTCTGATTCTTGTTGGTACTTTTACACCATGCTCCTCTCTCCTGTAACGCTTTTCCCTTCCACACTGATTTGGACCCTGAGAGCTCTGTAAGCTCCAATGTACATGGCATATATGCACAGTTCCAATTATCTTTTTGACCGCTGATTTATGAATAATTTCTGCATCAGAGTAGAATTTAGCCCTTTGAATCCAACTCACAGGTTTCTGGTCAGCTGCTACTGTCCTTTCACAGGTAGATTCCTTTTCTAAATGCTTCTTTCTTCCTGAATGACCAAATGCCCCAACTGCTGGTTCCTATTAAACTATTCCCTTTTTTAAGGTTAGCAATATGAATAAGTAAACAGTGGTAATCCACAGTGAATCACTCCTGCCAGACTCATCACCTGGCATATTTTGGTAAGCAGTATGACACACGTTTGGTTTCATCCTGGGCATTCTTGCCTTGGTTTGGTAAGCTTTCCTTCTTCATAGCCCTTTGTACAGCAGATCAGCCCAGAGTGTCCCTCCCATTGCTGATAAAGCACCAGAAGGCCCATTCTGCAAGGTATTCACTGCACATCCCTCGTGTCTTTGAGAGCTGTGTAGTCCTTGACCACACAGAGCCTCAAGTAAGGTCAAGCATCTTGGTGATGGCAAAATAGCTGCCATGTGGGTAAAGCTGAGCTGACTCACTTGTAATTTAGTTCATATGAAGATCATGCCCTAAAAGAGGTCAGGCAAAGTGGGAGGGAGAACCAGAAAGGCATTTCTGGCTCGTCTTCTACCAGATTCTGCTACCATGTTCCAGGAGACAAGCCAGAGGGAGACCCCACAGCCTGTTTCTCTGATCACCTGAGATGAAGGGTCCACATTCATGGTGACAGCTGATCGGGTGGCATTGGTGGAGGTGGAAGTGTGTGGGGACATGGCAGAGGAATGACTGGCAGCGGGTGGAGTGACTCTGGCACCAGAGTGTCTCACTGCAGCTCTCAGGATACTTCCAAGCAGCTCTGGAATCAGGGCTGAAAAGGCTCAGTGTGATCAGACAGGGTAAAACTCCTCAAAGTATGAATCTAAAAATGTCTGTTTCTAATCATAGGCCCACCCTGATGTTGTGGCAGGATGGTCACACCCATACAAAGAAAGAGAACCTGCAACAATGTGAGTTTCCTCCCAGAACTTGGCATCACTTGGAACAGCAGCTGCTTCTGTTTCCCCTGTCACAGCAAGCACGGCCGTAACTCACGGGGCAGCCAGAAGCCACTGCTCAGCAGGAAGGCATAAAAAGCTGCCAGATCATGGGGAACACAAACACACAACCAGACTTTTGTTTGTGCCTCCTAAAGGCAGTCCAACAGAAACAACACATTTCTGGACTTTATGTGGCTTCTTCTAAAAACAGAACATAAGGGTAAGTTCTGGAATCAAAGGTGCTACTGTGTGAGCACAGACATCTCAAGAGAGAAGCTTGTGCTTTCTCAGTGTGAAATTTGAAATAGGGAGAAAGCAAATGCATGATTTAACCTCTTATTTGATAGATTTAGTGTGGTTTCACGAGGCCACAGAAACTGATGAGCAAAGGTGACAGAGGGACTAGTTTTCTTTCACTTCATACCTGAACCCCAGCTTTAGTGCTGTTTCCCTATGGGTAGAATAGTGAGGAGAATCGTGCTCAACAGTTCTTTTTACAGAGAGAGACACAGGCTACAATATTTAAATACGGAATTTGAACCTTCTGCAGAATCATAGGATCAATTCTATACCAAGAATTTTTATTTAGCTTCATTCTTTAGGGATATGTGCAACACATGGACTATTTTACATTTCTTGGGTTTCAAAGGTCTGCATTCTTCAAAGACTGCTTATCCTCTTTTGCATAATGAGTTCACCACAATATTTTCCTGCTCAGCATCCGAATCTTAGAATAACAACATATGCCTCAGTAGTGTCATTTACTCAAGCTCTAAATGCTTCGTTGTTAAGCAGAAAATAATCCAATGGACATATAATCACATTTACACTTGTATGATTCTCTCCAGCCTGACCTGTTTGTAAATTGGGGGCATACCCTCTGCAAGTATCACATGCTCACAATTCCCATTAAATCTTAGTAATCTGGCAGTGCTCAGCACCTCCGACTGGTTCATCCAAATCTGTCTGTATTTCATGTGTGCCCTGGAAAAGCAGCAAATGTTACCTGCAGCATACATAGAAGCAGGAGGTACCTTTGACTACAGTGGACAGATTTTCCTATTTCTCAGGCCACTTCCATTTCCTGTGCAAAACACAGAGCCTTATTCACGCAGTTTTGTCAGGCTCTGAAAGCGGTAGCAAACCACCCAAACAGAGTTTTTCTCATTAGTAGGGCCTCTGAACCAGTGCTATATAAACAAGCCCCTTTGGTTGTGCTGCAGGAAAGAACTAATGGTCAGGCTGACTGGTGGAGGAGGGACATCGCTGGGAGCTCTGGGAGAGAGCTGCAGCACTTGGGCACTGAGAGGCGCTTCACAGCCGAGGGGAGAATCCCACTTGTTGAATTATGTGCAGAAGTAAAGGGACTCAACATCACAGAGTCCTATGGAGCTGGAGGGGTCCATGCAAGGACAGCAGCAGGCTCTGCTGGGCCAGTTCTAGGGGAGCAAGTGTCCTGAACAGTGCAGAGAAGAGAGAGATAAGATAAAGCAGGAACAGGATGTATTGTCTGCACTCAGAGCGACCTGCTGCGACAGCGACACCGTTCTCTGCTTATTTACTGCAGGCTGGTGTCTGGGTTACATCGGACTCCTGCTCTAGATGTGTCTGATATGAAAAGCATGTTAAACATTTGGATTGCTCTTATTTGTTGGGTTTTTTTCTTCTTTTATATGGGACTGGAAGTACTTGTAAAACACTGGCAACATATGTCTTCCTGTCAGTAAACCAGGTAAAGAGTCAGAGATCAGAATACATGCTTGGTAACTGGCTTAATTTGGGGATATCTGCTTAGAAGAGTTTCCCTCATTCACAAAAGCAAATGGAGTGAAAAGATAGGAGTAAATCTGTAAGTACTGTAGGATAAGACCAGAGATACTCATTCAAACCTGAAAAGGGATATACTTACTCTTTTCAAAAAGCATCGGGCAAGAAGCTCAGGGTTTTCAATGCAATTTTCTATCTCCTTAAGGAAAATCCTGAGAGGGAGAAAAAAAGAGCCAAGAGTAATGTAAAATCCCACTCACATTGTGTGCTATCTTCTGTGTAAATCCAACTTAAAGCCTTCATTCTTGTAATATGAGGATTCAGTGGGGAAGGTAACAATTCTGACACACCAAGAAATATATATTTTAGAAAAATGAGGTGTGGCTCACAGCCGATTCACTGAATCACCAATATTATCATATTTTCTCTGCTCACAAGCATCTGTAACATCTGATTCCTCTGGCTGTTAAAATTTGTTTCCAATATGTAGCTCAAATGCCTGCTTCCCATCTGGGTACGAGGGTTTTTCAGAACAGCCAGAAAAGACAGGAACGCTCTGTCAGATGCAGTTGCTCAATCAGCAAGCAGTGAAAATATGGGATGTAGTCCAAAGGCTTCTGCAGTGACAGTCAATGCACTAAGCCTTTAGGGAAAGAAAGACTGGGCTTGCAAAGGGAGAGGAATATCCTTCTCCAAATGGAAGACACAATCTTTCAAAATAATATGTAAACTAGAAAATAATTTTTCTACTATGTATTAACTACTCTGGTATAATATTAAGACTTGCAAAGGAGATTTTTAAAATTTATTTTGTTTAACTGTTTGTTACATCTTACAGGCAATTATTATTCAAAAGAATTCCTAAATTCCCAGTTTGGTTACAGCCAGTTTTGCTTAAGCAAGGCTAGGAAAAGCAGGAAATTTACAGAAGTTGCCCTGAGCTTTGTGTTTTGAAAGCTGTTGGAAAAAAGGTTAATCTTTTAATCTTCATAACTGGTATTCTGTAGTTATGGGCTCTGGATTTCCTGGTCCACAGTATGGACACGGCTTCTGGACAGGTTTGTGATCTTACAGGAAGGATAAAAAGAAAAGTGCTATCAAATACATAACATCTTCTGATCTGACAACTGAAACACAGGACAAATAATCTGAACACTAACAAAACACTTCTTCACAGAGGTGTTTTGCCTGACAAAAGAATATCAGGATTTAGTCCTGTGACATCTACCAATGTATCAAGAGAGGTGGTAAAATACTGACCACAAGGGACATTCAAAATGGATCCTGCCAGGGGAAATCACCAGTAAATGTGCAAAGGGTACAGTCTTTCACAAAAAAAAAGATTAAATAGATGATCTGAGAGGTGTTCTGTACATGTGGGTTTTATAGGACACAGAGAGGCAGAGCGGGGATGACTTTTCCTGCCAGTGTACGTGTGGGCAGGACAAAGCACCCCACAGAAAAGGACTGGATGTGATGGCAGCACCTGAGGATGAGGGACAACCACCAGCTCCCACTTACCTGTTGTGGAAATCGTAGATTTCTGGGAGGTTCCCAAAAAGAATTTCCTTCTTGTTCTGAAGTGCAGATGGAATCAGATGTACTAAATTGGGATTGTCCATTTCTGAAGCATACCCCTGCAGAGAAGAGTGGAAAATCAAAGCAGCCTGTTTTTACCAGGGAAGAAATTCCGTGTTCGAGACCCTGGAAAGCCCCACAGTCCATGTCCTTTTGTCCTCCACAGAGCAAACAAAGGCTTCTCCCATGCCTGCTGCTTTGTTGCTCCCATGAATTTCTGCTGCTTCTGATTTTCCCCAGAGATTTTACCCCGTAACTGTGCAAACACATTTTTAACCACAAATGGACAGATTATGAGGTTAATAAAAAATAGATGAAATGATGTGTCCGGGACTGAAAAGCCATTTTGGTCATGTAGTGATGGAGACTGCTAAGACTGACAGACATATATCTTTCTGCTGCACTGCTTCATTGCCCAAGAGTTAGTCTGGATTTATGTGTTGAATTGTGGTATTTGGATTGACTATTTTTTTTGTTTCTTGTAGAAACTGGATTGTGTCTCTTCAATAAAAACTTTGAGAGAAGAACATTCTGATTTTAAACTCAAGAGTAATATATGCGTTACCAGAGCTGCCAGTTCCCACGGATCAAATGCAATAAAGAAGCAACCACATGTCCTTCAAGTCCCACCCAAATACAAGCATGATTGATCCCTACTCAGCTTCTGTCCTCCCACAGATTAGGGACCTCAGAATCCACACACACAGAGTATTCTGAATTTCAAAAGTTCAATAGTTATATTTGCAGCATGAGCTGTTCTTTTCTGTGTTCAAGCACTACATGAGACAATAAAGAAGAGCAGGAAGGGCGCCTTCCTTTTTCTCAATCATTTTCCAAACCCACATTCACAGAATTTAGTGTCTGGCCCCATAAACATCAAACGTGCTGCTTCTGAGACCTATTGGCAATATTTTGAAAAGACACACTATTAATTATTTCTCTGTCCCTAACTTTCATAACCATGCTACTTGTCATTCTGTGGGCTCAGGCCAGAGAAGGTGCCTTTTCCTTTAAGCCCTGAGGAAAGATGTTCAAAACATCCTTCCCATTGTCCATCTCCAAGGCTGAGCTATCTTGCCAACACAGCCTGTGTGTTGTAAACAGGAGGTGGGAGTGCTCAGCCCACGAAGGATGTGCACCTGCAGTGATGACTTAGAGGTTAAGCACCAAAAAGTAATTTCAGAAGAGTTTCTTACCTCTATTATACTTTGAAGTTCTTCTACATAAACCCGTTCTGTTTCTATCAGCTCATTGATTATATGACTAAAAGAGAAGAAAGGTAGAAAGTTATAGGGTTAACCAAGCACATATGAGAGAAAAAAATGGTATTCCTTGCATATTCCTGTTTATGCCTTCGACGACACACAAAAACCCTCTGAAGGTCATTTCTCAGTTCTTCAATATTGTGCCTTGTTGATAAGATTAAAAGACCTAAACACATCTTTGACTGTAATTTTTTTCAGCTCATTTTACACTTCATCTTGGTTTCTTCTGTCATTTTAATACCTGCAAATTGAAAAAAAAATGCCCAAGAAGGAAAAAAAAAATGTTTCTCTTCTAACAATGACTAACAATACTCAATAAAATGAAATTATACTTCAGAGCTATGCTAATGTTTTTATTTCATTTCTTTTATAAAATAAAAAAAATCAGTGACTAGAGTTCCATCCTTTGATTCAATGCAAGAACAGGCAACAGGATGATGTCAGAAGTCTGAAAACATGAAAGTAGATTAGGGTAAAATATTTATACTACATTTTGGACTTTTCATTTCTAATATCAGTTTAATGCTTCTAGGTAACTTGAAGACATATATCTTGAAGATGCCTGACTTATTTCACAGAAACATGAATGTAACCAACTCACTTTTGGACAAATAACCAATTAGATTTTAAAATAAAATTGCATTAGATCTCTCATCTTTCTGTTTTTATGCATCAGCTGTCCCATATTATTAAGAAAGTGTTGTCTTTAACACTCTTATGAACAAAATTTTCAGGGTGGCTCCTGCAGAGATTTGAGCAGTAGAAAAGGACAAGTACCTGGTGTTCTTTGTGTGGCCTGTGCTTCACAAGAGTCTGTAAGCACGGCCACCCTGAGCAAAAACACATCTCCAGAAGGACACCAGGGAGAAATGTCCAGAGGAACTGAGTGTTCCAGCCATGAGCAGCACACAGCCTGGGGCCAGCAAGGTGTAGGCAACTATTGGCATCAACACCAGCGCGTGCATTCGTCCAGCAGCTCCCTGCACACTCCGCCTGTGCTGGTTACCCACCCGGCTTCTGTGTTTCACACAGAGGCACATCCTCAGCCAGGCCCTGCCAGCCCTTTAGATCAGAGTCACATCTGCTGCATCCACTATAAAGGGATTTTCTCATTCTCCACAAGTTTTTAGGATGTTCTTTTTGAGATTAAAGAAACAATCACACTTCTGATAAAGCCTCATTTGAATGGTTTGGCCAAGCATTTTAAAATAAAATAGTCACATTTCAGCTCACAGCTTAAAATGCAAAAGCACTGACTAAAACTCTACTCGGCTACTACAACAGATTCACTGGTTTCTTTTGGATTTCCCCAGCCTTTTTTCAAGGAAATGTGGTTTTGTAGGCTAGCTGGGGTCCATTTACTCAGGTCTCATAGGCTGTTTCTCCTTTCATGTTGAGAAAGATGATAAATACTGAGAAAACTAGACCTTACCTTCAACTGATGTTTCAAATTTTGTTATAAAATAGCTGGGATTTCATAGATATCTTTACATAATGCCTTAAACCGCAGTGTTTAGCACAAGGTAGGGCAATGAGTGAGGGCTGCACCAGTGCCCCTGGCCACACTCAGGTCCCATTAGCCACTCTTGCACTGGCTGTGGGCTCCTGGTGGCTCTCTCTGCTCCCCCTCAGATGTCCCCAGTTTGGGAGACCCCCAAATGTTCCGCTGCTGATTGTGCCAGGACCGGAGCTGTTCCGTGACTGTCACGGGCAGTGAGGGGAACTCAGCACACACCTGCTGCCAGTATCACATTTAACGAAAATACGTGGCAGCAATTGACAGGATTATTGTCACAGGCAGCTCTTCCCACCCCCTTTTCCCTTTCAACATGCATGACTAGGTTAAAAGTAATTTCTAGAGTAACTGGGATGTGTGAGGTAAAGGGGCAGGGGAGAACTTCCACACTGTATTGTTCATTCATTTCAGAGACATTTTACAAGAATTTGAGGTTTGAATGGCAGCAGTCCAAACACAACAAAACCCTGAGTTGGCTGAAGTTTATGGGCAGTTCTCAGAAGGACAGCTCCTCACCAGGATGATTCCCAAGCAAACAGGCCATCTCAGCAGGGATGGTAAAGGATGAGGCATCTGGCCTAAAGGTCAGAATTTGAGAAATCCCTAAGGTCCTATCTGTAGGCACCCTTCTTGCCAGTAAAACTTTATTCCACTTGAGTATACTTGCTCCTTCCCCAATGAAACAAAGAGAGTCACCAAACCAGAAGAGTTAGCTAAAGGTAGAATATTCTGGTCCCAGTAATACCTGACTCAGTAGCTTTCCTGACATGGAAATAGTGATGGGAAACGCTGCTCAGGAGGTCAAGGCCAGCGTTCCCTCTGTGGAGGGAGTTAAGAATTAGTCCTTGCAGAGGGAGCTCAGCTACCACTGGGCATGGCAAGGCCTCTGCTGCCACCATCACTTGGCAGAATTTGGATGGGTTTGTGGCAGGGACCACACATGGACTCACTGATAAGATGTCAGATGTTCCTCCAGCAAAGGAAACTTCTTGCTATGGAACATAATTAAAATGCATGAATGAGCTCACATTTCGTTGAATGATTGATCTGGGTTTCTAATGAAACATTATGGCCTTGAGACTGAGACCACATTTCCCACAAGTGGGGTTTTACAGAAGTGTCGTTTGGGCAGGTTTTTCTCACTTCAGCAGCCATGATATCCTGTGGCCCTGCAGCACTACTAAGGTCTCACACTCTGAGCCACTTTCCACCACTCCCAGCTTTGAGAAGCCCTGCTGTGCCAGCAAAATAAGGATGATAAGAAAGGAGAAAGTAATAAGCAAACTGTTTCTACTTTGTCAATAGTGCTCTCTCTGACATCTGGCAAGTTAGTCATGCCATGCTGCGGTGAAGAAACAAAATTATTCCACAGAGGAAGCTCTTCAGCAAGGGTGAGAATGTAGGAGCTGCGATGGACAACAAAGCATTGGGAAAAGACTTGGTTTTAGCCAAAGTTGTAAGTGAAACCTTGAAACTGAGGTAAACTCTGGCATTAATTAGCACCCTTGACTTTTAAAAATGCATTTCTCTATCAGGCCCTGCCTGTGCTGGTATTTATATCAAAGGTAACTATTTATATTACTTTGGACTGTGCAAATAGCAATTAGCAATGTTGTTGCTATAGGTATAAGCTTACCCTGCACTGTATTGTTTTGTTGCAACAAAACTTTGTCAATAGGTATTAATCTGGGCTGGCTTCTGGTAACTGAGAGACACACAAACTTCTAGGAAGGTCCTCACCACAGTGGCCATAAAGCAGACACACAGCAGATCATTTCATCTCGGTAACTCTTCCTCCTTCCTTCTTCTTTAATAACAGAAGGAAAAAGAAACATAACTGAATGGCTGGCCAAGCTCGCCAGGGGTGTCAGGTCATTCTGCAAGTCTGCATTACAATAGCTTTGGTAGGAGCAGAGTCGGATGGTTTCTGTGCTGTGATATGTGCTGCCTTAAAACACCCTATCAAATATAATGAAACACTAAACAGGAATATTACCTAGAGATTACCACAACCTATTAATATCTCCTCTGGCTAAATCTCAATGGCTTTGTGCTCATACAGTTACTATTTGTGCATCCTGCTCAGATGGCAACATAAACTAATTCAGGATTTTTGTTTCCATAGCTGTGTTTCTCTAACAAACTCATTGGCTCACCTCCATTCACAGATCCTGTTTCTATGCCCGGATTTGCTATCACAGGTGCCTGTCCTGATAAGGAGTCTTTTCCCAGAAGAGGAACTGAAGCTATCAATTCGAATTAAACCAGTGAGCTTTTCTGAAAAGAACCCCCAGCATAAATCATAACTGGTGCTCTAAAATTATTGTGCTGCAGAAAACCTGACTGTACAACAGATGTGGAACCAGCAGAAATGGCACTCATGCATGAGTTCTCCATACCTGTCTTGCAAAAACACATGGTGCTTAATAGATGAAACAGGAGTATTTTCAACAGCCAGAACAGCAGAAAATGGGTATGCAAGAGCAAAATACTTAATTTAATAAAGTAATAAAAAAATACCTCCATCACTTTTAGAAATTTACCTAATATAGAAACAGAGCTACTTAAATTGAAAATACTGTCTCTTTTAATACCCAAGGCTTTAAACAAAAGTAAGGAGTGAAATAACCTGTGTGCAGTGTAATGGAAACATAAACACAGAAAAAATATCAACCTTGGATAGACTTGAACTTAAGGGAAATCAGAGTGAATAACTTACTGACTTGCAAAAATGAGCACAGTGGTAAAAACTCCCTGGTCCAGCACTCTGGCTAGTTCTAAGCATTGTGAAATTTCTATTTCTGAATTTAAACAAAATTTAACAAAGCTATATTTTTTTGCAATGGTATCTTCTTTGTAGGTAGTGAATGATAAAAATCTCACTGTTCCAGTAGAAACAGAATCAGCACTAAATATCACATCCAGTTTTGAATTATAAATCACTACAAGAAATTCTAAGACTGGTCTAATTGTAAAATCTCAAAATTATCTCAGTGCTATGGAATGAAAAGAAATGATAGCATGTCAGTCACTGAGTAGAAGAAACTTCCATTCCACCTACATAATTGCATTTAAGAGGAATGTTTTTTTGTTTCTCACAGTACTAAAAAGGCCTTTCTCAGTTGAAAAGTATTCTCAACTGAGGTTGTGCAACAGCTCAAATGAAATTTGAGTAATGAGTCAGTTGCTGTACTTTACCTCCTAAAGTGGAATAAAAGATCATTCTGGACGTAAGAACATTTGTTTCAACAGAACTTTGTATTTGTTAGTTGATATAAAAAACAGTTCTGATTTCTCTGCCATGTTCTCCTTTTTCTTCTTTTTTTCTAACGAGAGCAATGCTTTGAGAAATCAGCGATTGTTCTTAAAGTACATTTCATGGCTGCGAACAAAACCCAGCTAACGAACTTTGAGAAGCATAAGGGACTTAGGTAGTACACTCCACCTCATCTCAAAATTAGTGCCCTTTACTGAAGTCATTGCAATTGCCTGCTGCAATGTCAAATGGATTTGGTCCGGCTATTATGGAAGTTCTTCTGAGCAGAAGGACTGCATCTTTGTTAGAAATACATTTCAGCACCAAAGTCACCATTTACAATATTTTGCTTCTTCTGAGATGATCTGAACTCTTCACATAAAAAGGAATTGTCCCACATTCATTGTTCCCAAAACAAATGACCTTGGGGAAATATTTTTATATATCTTAATTAGTTGACCTACATTATAGGAACCAGAGCATAGTTGTTAATGGAGAGGTAAATTAATTAAATCACCTACAGAAAGGAATAATATGAATAGAGGACTAAAAGTCACGCAGGAGTTGTTTCTCATCTCAGCTGTGCATCTACACTGAAAAGATGCATGTCTGAACCCAAATCTGAGCTGGCTTTAGACAACGTGGATGCTGCAGACTGGTCCTTACTGGGGGCCAAAATAACCGACCACAAAGCTGTGTTCATATTTGTCTACTACCCATATTTGTGAACTACACATCAGGCCCCCCACGTGATTTTGGTCTTAATCTTACAGCTGCACTGTTTCTGTTTGGTGATAAAGATATATTTAGCTCTGTGATCTATCAGCATTGAGTTATCAATTAGCTAAGAGCAGGTGAATAATTTATATACAAAAAGAATGTAACAGCTAAGAATTATTAGTATTAGATTGTATTCTAGCAGATTGTAATAGGTTTGTCATAGATTGAGATCCACAGAAACTACTACACACACGTGCTTGTGAAATACCTGATGCAACTGAGACACTGCAGCCTAACAGGCTGCTCCCACACTGTGCAGACTTCCATGTAAGTTCTTAGCACTCTTTGCTTGCTTGAGACCATGAGTATTTACATGCAGGCCACAGAATTAACTTAATTACCCAAATTTCAATATTCTTCTTTAGAAATATTACCCAGTCAAAAGAAAACATGGTGATTTCCTAGGGCCAGGCAGATCCAGTACAGCAACAAAGCATATTGTATAATGGATTTAAAGTGAGGACAGAGGAGGCAGACATAATTCTTCACTACACTTGCTTAAGGATGGATTTGATCTGCTGAGCGGAAGCCAATATGGGTACTCAAGTTTATCAGCCAACAAAGGAAGCTCACTGCTTTTTAAAATGTAAAAATACAAATATATGTATATATGTATAAAATTAAGTAAAGGTAATTAATACACTAACACTGACATTTACCCTCATACTTTTTTTAATCTCATAATGACTAGAACATACATTATGAATATATACCAGTCATATATATATCAGTGATATATATATATATATATATATATATATATATATGTATATCAGTCGCAGCAGATATTCAAAAGAAAAAGGCCTCTGAAATTAAGCACTTCAGATTTTGCATGTCCTACCCATGTGGGAAATTCATGGGGTTTTTTGTGTCCTGGCAGTAATTTTTTCCTGGCTGCCTTTTTCTTAAATTTGAAAATAGAGCAGGTAAAGAAGTCTCTAGATATGTAATAGTTTCTGACTTTTGTAAAAAAAATTTAACAGCTTTTTTCTATGCCCAACTTTGGCTTTTAAGACAGCAGCTACTTTCAGATTACATGCTGTATGCTTTTTCCATTCCTTTGTAGACAAAATATAACAATATCCAAATACTAGCTGACCTCATTGAGCAAGAAATCTGATAAGGGCTGACAATGCTGTGGATTTTCCCACAAGGGGTGGTACTTTTTTAATAACAGCAAAAGTTACAGTGGTAAAACCCCGAAACTTTCAGACAAACAAGATCAACAATATAAACCCAGAATTAGGTTAAAGGAAATTTAACAGACACTATTTATGCTGAGAATTCATGTTGACTCCTAGAGTTCAGGCTCTAAGTAAACCTAAACTTAAGCCATGCCCACAGCCTCTCTCCTAAATTCTCTTGGGTATCCTTGCTGGGGGTGTCTTGGTGGGACAGAAAAGGATTTAGGCACATGTGACTCTGCTCCGTTAACATTCTTATACCACCCTAATCTCTCACTCCAGAGCACCTCCAACAGTGCTGTGACTTACATGTGCCATGCCTGTGGTACTCACTCGTCCCCTTCCTGTCCCTGCAAGGACATTTGTGTGTCACAAAAGTGCCACACAGAGCCATTTTCAATTGGGATGCAAAAGCTGAACACAGAACTATTGTTTACTTCAAGCAGATGGCAACACAAATTCTATCCTGAAGGGCCAACTTCTTCAGAAGGAGAAGAGTTTCAGTGGTTTTGATTCTCATGGCAGATCTGCCTTTGATAGCTTTGTTCTGCAAGACTTTGTAAGGCCATTTGGGTAGAACAAAGAATCCGTTTTAGTAGTAAAATTAATTATAATTGATTTTACAGAAAGGCCTGAGTTTATGTTGGAGAGTTTATGTTCCCTGCCAACCAGGGAAGTTCATGTTGCACTTGGAAGGGAGAGGATAGATTTGGTGATGATGCCTCATCCTTTGAGGGTCTGTATTTCAAGCACTGGAACAGGCTGCCCAGGAAAGGGGTGGAGTCACCATCCTTGGAGGTATTTAAAAGTCGTGTAGATGTGGCACCTGGGGACATGGTTTAGCGGTGGCCTTAGCAGTCCTGGAGTAACTGCTGGACTTGATGATCTTAAAGGTCCTTTCCAACTGAAATGATTCTATGGTTCTATGATTTCAGTCTGAGATATGACCCTAAGGAAACTCCATCCTGCAAAATTGCTTCAGGTTTTACCTACATGACAAAGCCACGGAACAGGGAGAGAAAATTCTGACAAGATCAAATGGAGTTTCCGAGAGTAACTGGAACGTATATTATGCTTTAGTTAATCTCTTCTTGACACATTTACATCAGTCAGCAAGTTGTGAACTTCCATGGCTGAGGACAGACATCCCTTTTTTGTGTGTCACACTTCCTCAGCCGCAGTAATCTGGGGCAGAGGGGCAGGCAAGGATCCTGCCATCTGCAGCTACCACACTCCACCCAGCAGGGACTGGGAATCACAGCTCTCAGCAACATCCATATCCATTTGCTAAGCTATACTTTGGGCATGCCTGTCTGCCACACCCTGAAACACTGCTTGCAGAATTTAATGATAAACTTAGAGAAAGAGGAAGAGACACTCTTGGAAGATATTCCAAACTTAGAAAGAAACTTTAGAGAACTGTCAGATAGACTCCAGCTGGAGAATGTGTTCAGAGGGCCACTTTACTCAGTGAGAAACTCAGAAGGAAACTCTCACAATTGCAGTTTGCACGAAACTGGAAGGGTATTACCCAGCATCTGGGTTTCTTACTTTTTTCTGTAAGCAGCTGCTAATGGTGAATGTCCAAGATAATACAACAGGACTGAGAGATTTCTGGGCTCACCCAGGACTGCCTTTCCTCTCCTTTTCTCCCCAGAAGAATCAGGAGCTTGGTTTATCAGCCTCAGTGGCTGTTGCAGGTCTTACACAAGCCTTGCCTACGTGGGAAATGCCTTGTTTTCCACCCCAGTGTTTGTAGTTAGAGCTGGGGCTGGGCGCAGCTGCAATGGCTGGCAGAGGTGAGAGCACTGCACCAGGCACGGCTGGGACAGACCCTGGAGCTCTTGGTGTCCTCTGCCCACACAGGAAGTCTGACCTGACATACTGGGGGAGCCAGCACAGACCAACAGAACCGAGGCACTTTTACCAAGAAGAACACACTCAGGGCCACACTGTTTAGCTCTAATGCAGGTCAGATGCCGTAAAGGCAAGACTGGCCATGCTAGTTTGTCCAACATGGCTATTAACCAGGGGACAGTATTTGAAGACAGGTTTGTAATAACTAGAAATGCAAATAAAGCACCAGTGTCTTCCAGCTAGAGGCTACAGAGAAAGATCAGCAACAGTGTATTGAATAATCTGCATATGCACAGGAACTTTGCAAAGTCTACAGAGGAGCTGCTGGACAGACAAGTCATACTACGTAAAACAGAATTCCTTCCTAGACTCATATGAGGAAAGGATGTTCCTGTTGGATGAAAAAATCCACATGAATTCTCAGAAGTAAATACAGAATTCTAAATATGATTATGTCACAAATCTTCCAAATCTAGTTATTATATTCCCAGTTAATGAGAAGCTTGTTAAATGCAGGAAGTAAAGTCAGCAGTGATTTACCGCACCGTGCAATTGATAAATCACTGCTCCATTGAATCACTCGATACATGGGACTGAGTGATCTCCCATCTGCTCTGTCCTGTCTGCTGCTGTCCTGCAAACCGTGCAATTATTTAGATCAGCTCAGTGTGGGTGCAAGTCACTGACATCTGATTAGGCAACATGACGTTCTCTTTGTGCTGTTGTAAATAACAATGTGAAGTGCTCAGCACTCCTTCATGAGCTAATTGACACACAGGAGCTGCATGTTTTTAACTACAGAGTTTAAAAACAGATTTCATCGAAACTGGTGTGAATGTACAAAAGGAAGGCTTTGGCAGCTGTCTGGAGAATTTTACTCTCTGAGAGGTGTGATTGCCCCTGGTTTGTTTCAATGGTTTCCCAACCTGGAGACTGTCACTGTGCTGCCCTTCACAGAGAAAGCAGCACCACCTGACCAGAGGTGGTATAAAACCACACCACAGCCTCTCCTTCTCCCTCCCCAGCCATCAGCTTGGCAGTGATGACAGGGCTAATTTCTTCTGCTCCTTGGGTTGTGCCTGTGTTACCTGGGATTTCAAGGTGTCCTTCATGTAAATACATAAAGGCCAAGAACTGTCAACCTGCCATGTCAGAGCAAAGTCCGATTTTTATGGAGAGGTGGTTGAGCTACAGTTAGGGGAGAAACAAACATAAAACTTGAAGTCCACATGTGCTGCAGAGAGGATGCATCCAGTCCTAGGCCAACACAAAGTTGCCTTTGTTTGCATGTGCTCTGCAAACCCTGAGTTGGATCAGGGGGTGGGAAGGAGCAGTCCTTTAGTCTTGTCCTGGATAGGCAAAGGAAGAGGAGGGAGATTGCTGCCCATTGACTGTGTGCTTGCAGAAATTTTCAATGCTGCTCAAGCGGAGCACACACATTTCTGTGACATGGGACAAGACAGAGGACAGCTCTGATCCTAATCACCCCTCTATGTGCCTAAACCAATCCAACCATCCAGGATGTGCATGTGGCCAGCTGCATTCCAGGAGCCTGCCCAGAGCCAACAGGCAGCAGAACAACTGCACAGAAAACAAGTTGAGGAATTCCTGGAATTTCTGAAGAGCATTAAAATAACTTTAGTATCCAATAGCAAGCAGGTATGAGAGATAATAGCAGAAGTGACTGCTTAATGCTCTTTGATATTCGATTAAGTGCAAGTTTTGTAAGAAATCGTATTGAGAGAGCTTTTTTTACCTTTTCTCTATGGCCCAGACTCTTTGGGCGTAACGACACAAGGACTTCAGGAAGCTTCCAGAACACTCAGTAAACTACTGTATTGTAACAATAAGACTGTTTTTCCTCCTGTTCATAATAATTTTCCCAGTTCCCAGAAATATTTGGAACTATAGTAGGAATACATCTCCCCTTGCTATTCTACACAGATTTCTATCAGCAGATCTCCCTACATGGCTGCATACACTTCACTTCAAAGATCTTCCCAACCCTTCAGGCTGTAATTAGACTTGTAAGTGCTGGAGCCAATCTGCCCAACAGGGAAACTTCTCTGAAAACAAAAGGTTTTGTAAAAGTTGAAAGAGATGATGGCAAACAAGAAATGGCTTGTGGCTTCTTGAAATTTCTCCTGCTGACTGAACTTTCAGTAAGTCTGGTGAAAGAAAACAGCTCCCTGTGCCTATCAATAAAGCCAAGAGCATGGTTTGTCTTTTAAAATGTAGGATCCAAATTCTTCCCCTCTACCAGCTGGAAGTTTTCATGAGCCTAGAAACTAGACTGGAAAGACATGCTGTTGGGTTTCTCCTGTAACACTCACCAAAATCACCTTTCAATGGTAATAGAAGTCATATGTTACATTATATTATGAAATTTGTTATATCTTCCATTTACACACCTCATGGAAACCTTTGAAATGGATCTTACTTATGTCATATAAAGGGGGAAAATAATTGTCCAGTCTGGAAAAGAAAAGGCTTCGGGAAGACCTTTTGATGGCCTTTCAAAATAGAAAGAAATTTTACAGAAGAGAGACATTTACCAAAGCCTGTAGTGACAGCACAAGGGGCAATGGTTTTAAACTGGCAGAAGGCAGATTTAGATTAGATATCAGGGAGAAATTCTTTACCGTGAGGGTGGTGAGGCACTGGAACAGGTTGCCCGGAGAATCTGTGCATTACTCATCCCTGAAAGTGTTCAAGGCTGGGCTGGATGGAGCTCTAAGGAACCTGATCTAGTGAAAGGTTCCCCAGCCATGGTAGGGGGAGTTGGACTACAAGATTTTTGAGTCCATTCCAACCCACACTATTCTATGACTCTAATATTTGTCTCTGCCTCCTTTAGAAGCTCTGCATCTTTGGCCAATAGCTGATAAAATCAGGAAACTTAGTTCTCTCCTGCCATACACAGCTCTGATGGTTACAACAAGCACTTGGACACCAAAGCTTTTAGCAGCACTCCCTGAGCTACTAGTATTTTTGACACCAGTCCACACCTAAATTTAGCAATTCCCAGACCTAATGTCAGTGCAACTTTGCTATTGCTGATTTAGAATAGGGCTCTGGCACAATATTCTCATTCTGAAAATAGCTTCTAATTCTTTACCCAGGGCAGAAGTGCTGTCCTGCTCTACCCACACAACCTGATGATTCAGTGGAACACTTATTCTCATGTTCAGAGTGATGCACAGACTGATTTATGAAGGTCCCCTGTCCTTGTTAGATCAATAACACCGACCCAGATATTAGGATACACTGAATCGAAAGGACTCTTAGATTTAAGTAATACCCAAATCTACAGTTGCAACCTGTCATTTAAGGGTACAAACACCTTCAGACACACAGGTTGCAGGCTCCAAGATGTGGATATGCAAAGTGACAGCTGGCTGCTGGTGTGCAGAAGTGATCCCAGATGCTCCACAGGTCTCCTCAGCATGTAAAGCAAACTTTATGTGCATGTTCAGAGGACAAGCAGTGAGTCTGGACTGTGTACATCCCTGGAGATTATTTTGCATGTGTACAGAAGTGCTCCATGCATATGTGATAGCTGAGGCCACCCCTTATTCTTAAACTTGACTCTCTTTCATTAAAGTCCCAAAAATGATACCTCAGACTGCCAACCCTGGAACTGGTCATTCATGAAGTTAATTCTATCTGAATATAAACTGTAGGAGAGCTTAGTGTCTCATGAGAATTTAATTCAGAAAGCAGGGATTATGCTGCCTATTTGACATGCCTCACCTGAGTACAAAATCACCAATGCCTTACAATTTTCAGCTTATTATTCAGCAGTAACAGACCTGAATGAAGATAAAACATTAATAACACTGTAACTCCTGCCACTGCACACTGATCACTTCAATATATGCATTGCTGTGCTTGTATATGATCTCTGTCAAGGCCACATTGACCACTCACTGAGAACATGAAAACCACGTGCAAGATCTGGGGGGTCGTCTCATGAGAAGAGTGAAACTGTGGTCAGAAAGCCCTGGAACAGATGACATACTTAGGTGTTTTCAAAGTGCAGCCCTAACACTGCCTAACAATCTCCCAGCTCTTGTTGCAAGGTAGACTAGAAAAATGCTGGGTGTATCAGATCCAGAGCAAATCAACCAGAAGTATATTCTAAATTTACAGGAAACCCAGTTTCCTAGCTGATGTGGATTAGCAATATCAGCTTTTTGGATGGAGTTTCTTGATCAGTTTATCCACTTCATAACTATAAAGGAACAAATATTCATCTTTGCATGCTCCCAGTCACTCCATCCTGCCCCCTTCCTCACATTTGACAGTGAGTGTACACCAGCATGCACACTCAGGTAAACTGGTGAGCAAGAGGAGCTGACACAACTCAAAACTGACCTCACAAAAAGAAAAAAAAAGATCATACCAGCTGCTCAATTGCCGGCCCTGTAAAAAGGGTATGAAGGGACTATATGAGGTGGGTGTGGGGAGAGAGAGCCAAAGGTGCAGCAGCAGCCCTAAAAGAGCTTAGTCTGGTCGTGAAACCATTTTCAGAATAGACCTATGAATCAGATTTCCTGCCATAAAACCACACCACAGAACACCTGACCAAATAATGTCCTCACAATAACATTTGAACATAAATTGAATAATATCCCAGCAAAGTAGTCAATGCATACAAGATACTAGGAAATGCAGTAGTTAGGACTCCATGGGTTTGGCCAGTTTGCTGCAGGAACAAGCTGCCTACAGCCATTTGTGCGAATGAACTAGAAAGGGTTGCCCTCCTTGAAATTTTGTCCAAAATGCCCAGCTCTGTCATACTTACAGTCTAACCGCAAAGTCATGTGGTTGTGAAAGATTTTCACATTTCTCATACAAGAAGCACCTCAAGGCTACACAGAAAATGCTGGTTTGGTTTATCAAACGGAACTGTGCTTCTGGATTTTTAGACTGTCTTTCCATTGATTGAATATCTCCTCTCATGAATCTTGGGCCCAGACTATACTGGACTGCACCAGATGACACAACAGGTGCTGCAGGATCATGCCAGTCCATCCTGTTGGGATGGGTCTGTGGAATCACAACAGCAGCAGCTGGACCAGAGGTACCTCACAACCCCTCTGAGAGCACTGTGTGGCTTCCTCAGGGCTCCTTGTGGACTCAAAGGCTCAGAAGCATTAAATGACACATCTCTGACCCCAACCTTCTTGTGCAAATACTTCATTGGTAAGTAGTCTTCTGTGTTACTTTCTTTTCTAGAAACAAAGTGTTTTATGGAATTTTCCTCCTACCTTACACTGGGCAAGTATAGCTAAAACATGTTGCTCATACCGAGAGTAGGAAGCAATAAGAGCAGAGCAGCTTAACACAAATCTGCAGGAATTACAAACCATTCCACAAAATAGCAATATCTAGGTATTTCTCCATGTTCTGTTGAAGCTTATCAACTCATTATTCACTCTGAAATAGGGCCTGAAATTTCTAGCTGGATGTGCAGCCAACAAGTGGTCCATACAGGAATCAAACCCACAGCCTAGGCTGATATTAGCACCATGGTCTGACCAAGTGAGTGAAATGGAAAGGCTGTTTGGGTAGCAGGAATCAACCTGCGTAAATCCCCACCCCTATAAACGCAACCGCACTGTCCCACATCTGCTCTCCAGTGCTAGTCCTGACACTGATAAACCACTCCGCTCTATAAACACCCAGTGACCTGAGCCTGTGCGTGCTGCAGCACCGCAGGACAGCGAGATTACAGCCAAGGGAGGTGTTTCCTGGGGAAAACCACCTGTGAGGGGCCTTTCAGAACAGCCAGCACATTGCTCTTTGTTGGTTTACAGGCACAACCAGCTCTGCACCTATGTCATGGCTGAGTGGGCAAGATACGGACAAGAAGGGATGTTTGAGATGTAATTTTCAAACAAATAAGGGTGGTGCTTTGAAAAACCCTTCCTACCAATATCACTGGGGAAAAGAAGAAAAGGTAGAGCCTAATTTCTAAATGAGCTCTATCTCAACAGGGGACCTAACAGGATTTGGTTTAATACAAAGGAAATGGAAAGGGGAAGGGAACGTGGAAAGGGAAAGGGGAAGGGAAAGTGGAAAGGGAAAAGGGAAGGGGAAGGGGAAGGGGAAGGGGAAGAGGAAGGGGAAAGGAAATATCTCTGACTTTGTTTTCTATGGACCCAGTTCTTCAAATCTTATAATTAATTATGTCTGAATGATGTTTCCATATAAACACACCCTAAATTTCAAAGTTATCTCCTGATTTTGCAAATGTGACTCCTTGAAGCTCGGAGCTGCATTATCCAGACACAGATAATGAAGAAATGACACCTAAAATTAAGAAAGAATAATAATGTATGGAAAAACCCTGCCACATTTTTGAACTAGGGAAGGAATCAGCAATTATCATTTTGATAAGAAAACTAAATGATGCTTTGTTTATAAGGTTATTTTTATTGTAACTGCTCAGATAACGTCAGATCTTCACAATCACCTACAAACTTTTCCTTCTAAGGTGAACTGAAGATTGTAAAGAATTATATTTTGTCTTACTGTAGAATCAAACAGAGAAAGAGAAATCTGGGCAGGCTGCTATAAAGCATTTAGTCACACTAGGACACACGACATGAGGAAGGAGGATCAAGTGAAAAACTCCTTAGGCCTTGAAGCTTCCCCAAGCAAAACCTGTATTGCAAAACAACACATCCTTCCATAGGATCATCAGCTGCCCAGGTTTTACCCTTGCTCTATTTTTGCTGGGTGACCTTGACAACAGTATTCCTATCTCTATTTTCTCTCGTGTGTGAAAAGAAAACAATTCCTTGCGTCACAAAGATGTTGTCAGATTTATGGTTGTAAAGTGACAAACAAACCCTAATTGTCATGATATGCAATAGTTAAATTTCTATGAAGTCAATGATGAAGTCAGGAATGATTCAGATCAATCACAGTCATGTGAAAGAATGGGAGATACACAATGGGTTTGTGTTTGATATTTATAGTCAGTGAGAAATCTATGATTCTGTGAAATCACACAAGGCACAGCATTGAAGTGGCTTTTCAGTTAAGTTTGAATGCCATTTTAAGCCAGTTTTTCTCTTTACAAAAGTTTGGCATAAGTGTAGTCAAAGAAGGCACATTCATAGCACTCACTTTGGTTTGTTTTTTAAATACTTCTGTCTCAGTCCTACTGCCCATGGAGACTGACTAACTACTGATGTTCTTCAATGAATCAGGCATTGCCCTCAGGCTGGTGTAAGAAAGTCACCAAGGTTTGTGGGGAACGTAGAAGAGAAAAAGAAGCCCTAAATCATGCTCTTTCCTATTCCTCTGAAGATTTCCAACAGGAAAGTGAGATAAGCAAGTTTCACAGACCTACAAACTAACTACCCAGCAATAAGATGTTCTTTGGCACCTCGGAGACTTAGAGGAGCAATTAGCTAAACTTCTATGGCGTCCCCTAAGAAATTTTTAAGATATAAGTACTTTTGAACTTCCAGCACATCACTTTTAGCACTCCGAGCGTCAGCGCAAGCCACAGTTTTCGCTCTCAGCACCTCCTCGGGAGCAGGGCGCAGTGCCGCGGGCGGGCAGGGTGTTTGCAAACAGTGGGACACCCGAGCCGAGCAGGAGCCGGGGCAGGAGCCCGGGCCGGGCGCGGGGAGCGCGGCGCAGGGGGCGGAGCCGGTGGCTCCCGGGCCGCCGGAGCCCGTCTGCTGCCGCGGAGCGCGGTGGCCCGGCCGGTCCCTCCTGCCCGGGGAAGGAAGCGGAGGAGAAAGCAGCTCTCCGGCCAGTTTGGGAGGTGAGGTGTGGGAATCTCTGCTGGGAGCCGTCCTGTTGCCCCTCGCGCTTTCTGAACTAAGAGCAGCGGGGTTGTTCGCTGCTCTAATGGCTAAAGCGAATCGCCGGGTAATTAAAATTCGCGAAAATATTCTGGTTTTCTAAATGCTTTTTTTCTCTTCTCTGCCTGGCTTCAGGGGTTGTAAGAGCTGATCTGTTCAGGGCAGGAGGGTGTCTCACTTCTCCGCGTTACAGGAATTGCGGTTCCCTGCTTTGGACAAACGAGTTTTCCGACTGCTTTGTTTCCAAGGTTTCGGTGCAGACCGCATCCATTAACGCCGTACGCGCCTGCCCCTCTCCCGTCCTAAAGAAGGGTCTTGTCGGGGTTTGGGATTTCAAATTCCTGTGATAAGCGAGACCCAAACTTCAGTGTAATTTTGATGTCTGTTCTGCTTAGCCTTTTAGCAGATTCCCCCCAAACCTCTGATTTTCTGGCAGTCGATTATGCTTAAAATTTTTTTTTAAAGGGTCAGAAAATTATCAGGCTTTTTGTGGCCCTTTCAGGGTCTTTCTCATGCCCTGAGCCTTGGAGGGAAAACTCGCGGCCACTCGAGCATTGCGGTGAAACAACCCATTCAAAGGCGCGCCGTTTCCTCCCGCCCCTTGTTCCAGCAGCCCCTCCCGGTTTCCTATTTCTCCCAACTATTTTTTTTTTCTACAGGAAAAGTGTGGGATTTTTTTTTCTTCCTCCACTGTTCCCACACAAGAAACTCGCAGATCCAGCTGGGAGTTTCTCCGCGCAGCCCTGCGTTGCAACACGGGGACGCGCCCCCGAGAGCGCCGGGGCTGCCGCCCGCCCCGGCCTCGCAAGCGCCTGACGAGCGCGGCTCTGCCGGGGAACGTGGGCACGGAGGCTGCCGCCGCCCCGAGCAGTTTTTGGGCACCCCGTAGGAAAAATTGGCAGGAGAAAACGCATTAGGCAGAAGGAGGAGAGTGAACGCTTTCAAAAAGGGCGTTTGCGTTAAGCAAAGCTTAAAAAAATGTATCTTTTGTGTGTGTGTGTGTGTGTGCTCTTGGCCAGGCTGCGGAGCTCCCAAGCGGGGAGGCTGGCGGCGGGAGGTGTGCGGGGACGGGCCCTTTGTTCCCCCGAAGGGGCGCCCGCAGCCGCATGGCTGGAAGCTGTTCCCTGCCTGCCGCCCCTCCCAGGCCGCTCCCGGGCTCCGCGGATGCCCCGGAGGATGGGGATGGGGATGGGGGAAGGCGCGGTGGCGGGGAGGATCGCCATCGGTTCGCGCTGAACTGGGGGTCGCGGGGCCGCCGGGAGGCGGCAGCAGCCATCGGGGGAAACCCCGTGGGGGCGGCGGGATGTCCTCCAGCCCGCGACTCTCCCCGCATGTTCGATTCTCCTGGGTTTCAAAGGTTTCGGGAGGGCTGGGGATGCCCTTGCTGCCGTGCCGGGAGGCGGGCGCGGGGCAGAGCCGCGGGTTCGGCCGGGCTGGGGGCGGCGGGGGCCCCAGGAAAGGGGGAATCGCGCTGGCTCATCCGCGCTGCGGGGAGCACGGAAAACACCTGAGCTGTTTTGGGAAAAGTAATTTCGTTAACTGCTTCTGCGCAAGATCTTGGGAGTATCCGGAGATGGGAGACTGACATTACGCCGGTGTAAGTGCAAGACAAAGATAAGAACCCCTGTAACTATCTTGGCTCGGCAAGACAGCGGAGAACTCGGTACGTGCTGCAGCATCCTCATCTCGGGACTACTCAGGCTCATGCCTGAGAATCTCTCAGCAGCAGTGTTGAAACTACTAGTGCAGCTGTTGAAATCTGGTTTGTATGATGCTGTCTTGTTCTCACTTCTGCCCGGTTCTTGCATTTCTCCTAGCAGCTGGAAAGGGAAAAGAATGGGGCTAGAAAAGGAACGGATTATTTTTTAAAAGGGAAAATAGCTGCAATCTAAGCGTTTTTTCTTTTCTTGTTGAATAGGGCAGGAGACAGTAAATCACTGTTGATAACAGCCATGGAATATTCTAGCAGTATTCCAGAAGGCTGGACTGTCACATAGAGCTGGGTGTTGCTCTGGTATTATGGAAGTTACTGGTTGTTTTGCACAGAACTAGTTTCATAGAAGCCCACCATCTATTACATACAGAAATGTAGTATTGCAGTAAAAATGTGGGCTGTTTTGCAGGTAAGGGTTTGGGGGGTTGTTTGTGTTTCTGCTTAGAAATATAACAGTATCTGCTTACTGGTTGTTTTCCACTGAGTGAAACAAAACTGTATCACTTTCTGCTTTCTCTGAGATCCCACATTGTTGAGAAACAAACTGGTTGCTCCTGCCGCCCAAAGCAGTAGTTGGGACAGTCTCTCTGACATCTGGCCAAACTGGAGTAGTGAGTACTGATAGTAGGAATGGTAATTCACCTACAGATTAGGGAGAAGCATGTGGAAAACCCTGCAAGTCATTGCTTATCGTTGGAAATGCCAGTGGCTCATGTGTTTGGTGTCACTCTGCACCTACAGTGTTACAGCATCCAGGATGTACCGAGCCTTGCCCCTGCCATGATTATCCCTCTGTGCCTGAGCAATTGCCTAAGCACTCCTTTCACTTGAAGATGTTGGAAGCACTGAGGGGGTTTTGTTGTTGGGAAACCTCCCTATGGTGTTGCTGTTACTGAGGTGGGTCTGGATGGGCCTTGGGACTGGCGGAAAGAGATGGAGGGAGCCAGAATGTGATGGGTGAGCACTGCACTGCTGTGATGGGTTAGTATTGCAGGACCGGTTTTTCCTTCCACGTGGCACTTGCAGCGTTTAGTCAGATACCTTCCTTAGCTTCCTAGGATGTGCACATCTCAGGTGAGGCTGTCTGATTATTCAGCAGACCTCAGTAATAACTAATCTTTAAATTCCTGTGGAAAGCAGCATGGCCCACTGCTGTCAGGTTGGCCATAAGTGAAAGCAGGATTTTTCACTGATAAAGGAGATATTGTATATTTGGATTCTTTGGAACATTTGGGGGATTGTGGTCCAGATCTTGAACTGAGATCTGCATTCCTGAGTCTTCAAAAATGGAAATAATAGTCATGGATATTAGAGAGGTTCCCCTCTTTCATACATTTTTCAGGTAAGACATTTGCAACAGAAGAGATGGGGAGAATGCTGTGGAAGGATCTTTGAAAGATGACAGTTGACTTAAATTTTATAGTCAATGGGGAAAACACCACAATGCATGGAAATAGGATGATGCCATACCTTGATTTTGGAATTGTGGCTTTTTAGAATGAACCTGTATAAGTCCTGAAGTTTACTTGTAGCTTGGGTGGCTGCATATTCTGATCTTCAACTCAGAATTGTGGCTTGTACATGCTGTGGCTGCTACATGCCCAAATAACTCAGAAAATCTAACAGATCCCAAGGCTGCTTAAACAACCTGCAAACAGATGACCTCAGAAGAAGGGAATGTTGTTGTAAGCAAAAGCAACTGGTTGAAGAGGGACATACATGAACATACTGCAAAGACCACAGACTGTAGGAGTTCCCGCCTTGGCTTTCTGCAAGGCAGTTTCATGAGGTCAAGGCTGACTGTCTGGTACCAACTCCAGATTTCTGAATGTAGTTTAAAACTTGAATAAAAAATGGTCACTCAGAACTCCCAGGAATGCTGCTGTGCTCTGAAGGTACACTGTCATGTTTCAGGTGCAGCAGCTCAACCTTACCAACTCAGGTGAGGCAGAAATCTGGGAATAAAGAACTTCTTTTGTCAACACAGAGCATATTGTTGGAGGTGCTTTGGGACATGGCAGCAAAGGAAGGGATTTCATTGGTCCTCTGCATGTAGAGCTAAGGAAAGTTTCTTCAAACTGAACATGCTGTTGGCCCGCTACGACTGCTCATGTTTCTTCTCCTATTGTATCCCCCATCATTTGTTTCTTCCAAGTCTCACTTCCACTAAGACCTGAGCAGGCTTTTCAGACAAAACTGACCTTTTGCTTTAGGGCACAAAACTTAAGTTTTCTTGTTCTTTAAACTGCTACTCATCAATAGCAGTTTACATGTATGGCTGCAGTCCTGTGCCCTCAGCCCTCTATTAGTTGTGTTTTGTACAGAATATGAAACAGTCAGGGGAAGGATGAACTTTCTGCTACTTGACTTGGTTAACTAAAGGATGTTTAGTCCTTAACTTTGCACCATGCACCAGACTCTGCAATCCATGTGTTTAACTGTTAAAACCACACAAAATGCTTTCACAACTTTTTCTTGTAACTTTCCTGACTTTCCAATAACATATTTATTGACTATATTTTTGGTAGGAAGCCTTCTAGTGGGTAATACGGGTAGCAAAGGTACCATACTTATGACTAATTGTTTTCTGAGGTTCTGGCTGCTTTGTCAGCAAGACCTAAGTAAAGTCCTGTGGTAATTACAAATACTGGCTTTCTAGCGCATTATTCTCTAAGTTCAACAAGAATGATCAGGCTTCTTCAGCAACATTTTTGTTTTTCCTTCTTAAGCCATGCCTTAAGTCATCCGAGCCTTGCAAGTGTCTGCTCCCATCTTTGTCGCTTCTACAGTCCACAGAACTGGTGTTTCGTGGTTCTGTCTCTCCTTGGATTGCATTTGTACTTTCTGCTTAACTCGGTTTCACTGAACTGTCCTCACAGCAGTTCCTAATCTGGTGCTGTGTGTATGCAAGTGCTGTAGGTTGTTACATTCCTGGCCTTACATTAATCTTGCAAAGAAGTGTGTGTACACACGTACATACAACAGACATGTATTTTTATATATGTAAAAATATTATTTTACTGGCTCTTGATGTTACTGACTAGTGTGACCTATTATCCCTTTCTCCTAAGCTGAGACAAGTACTTCTGGTTAAATGCAAATACACAAATTCCTTCATTTAATTTACAAAGACTGTAGTCTTGGAGAAATCTCACTGCGTATTAAACATGTTGGGAGTGTTTTGCAGTTCCTTTGTTTGACTTTTCTTATCTGATTTGCATCTTGAAGCTAGGCCTGAGGAAATCTTTGCTTGACTTTTCTTATCTGATTTGCATCTTGAAGCTAGGCCTGAGGAACTCTTTGCTTAATCCTCTGTTTTGCGGCTTGTTGTGGCCAGTGGCTTGTTAGCAGCTCTCAGTGAGGGCACTCGAGCCGTGGTGAGCTGGAAGTGCAGGATGCTGCTCCTCAGTGGCTGCAGCCCTGTGTGTCTGGGGTGAAGGGGAAGGGGTGCTTTGCTTTGCTTTTCTGCCATGAGCCTGTGCTCATCCTGTTCCCCATACTTAATAGCAACAAAAAGCAGGCAAGTGTCTCCTGTTCAGTCCCTGCCCTTGTTGCATTGCAGAAGAGGCTGTATAAAAGCCAAAAACCTTCTTAGTTCCCACAGAAGTAGGAGAGGATTAATGGAATTCATCCCACCCCGTTTGCAGGCAGGCTTAAACAAAGCCTTGCACCGCTATTATCCCTGTATTATTATCTGCAGCTCCTTTGTATGTGCTGAGGTGGTTCTCGAGCCACATTATCCTAAAATCTGAGATGCTTACGTCTTTCTGGCTGTCTTGAGGCAATCATGGAGACCCCCAATATGCATGTAGAAGCCTTCAGCACTGAATCTGTTTTTAAATTTTCAAAGAACTATTGGCTTGTGATGTGAAATATTTGACTGTCTTGAAAACTTTAAAACGTGTAAACTACTGTAGAACCTTGCAATTTATGTAATCATATGAAAGAACTGAAATTAAACATTTCATTACTGAACTAATGGAAAAGGATAGCTGGATATATGAATCCAGATCTCATAGAAGTGCTAAATCAATGGTGAATCATTATCCTTTCTGGTCCTTTTTGGTGGCCAGCTTGTCCAATACACTTGTAACAACAAAACTTGAGCTGTCTTATATAACCCTCTCCCCAAACTGACAATCACTTCCCAAGAAGTGGGATCTTTTGATACAGATAGAGATTGGAGAACATGAACCTTACAGGTTTGGATAGTATTTTTTTGTTTAAGAGTTTGGTTACTCAAACTACCTCCTGTGCCTCTTAATATAACGTTTCTTCAGTTTCAATGGTACAAGTATTTAATGCTTTCCTTAGGTCTGTGAATGCTTTCAGAATTGAAGGCTGGAAGTTAGAATAGGACAGTCTGATGTGTTGCCACTTCTAGATAATGATTTACCTCAAGTTAGGGTGACTCTTTAATTGAATTTAAGGTGCTGTTTGTGTAACTTTAAGACTAAGGTAATTAAAAATATAAGTTCTTTAACTTCTGTTGGTATATCTTGAATGACTAGTACTTCATGCTTTTATAGAAAAGTATATATAAACTTCACATTTACACAGCATCTGCATGTGCTGAAACAGTTTTATCAAATTACTGCTGAACTACCCCAAAAGGTAATTAATCTCTTAAGAAAATAACTGCAGTACAAATGCTAAACAAGAAGTGAATGTGTGATCAGATAGGCTGCTTGCTTGATTCAAATAGATGCATTTCCTATTAATGAAAGAAGACAACACACTAGATGGGATTATGCAAGAAGCAGACAGGGTCATTAATGACTCTTCTTCCCTCAGCCTCGAGTAGAATACAGCATTTTTCTCTTTCAGCTTAAGAGCTGGTGGTAGCTGTGCACAGCAGTCAATGGGAGAGGGAGAGAATGAACAAGGGCAGACTCTGTTCAGGGCCAAGGGAACAGGGGGCAGTGACTGTTCTTAAGTGCTTGTAGGTCTGTGGGTGTACGGAAAGATGGAGTGGCTTGGGCAATATTTGCTCTTGGGGATCTCAAGAGGAGGCCTTTGAAGTGTTGTGGTAATGGCAGCTCCACTACATGCGTGGGAGGGGATGAGCCATTAAGGGTCATCTTAAAGAGGTTCTCTTCTCACTATCATTAATCAGAAAGCTCATCTTTTATAATTCATTATATATGCATGTGCTCCCTTAGATGTTGATAGAAGTATTGTTTTTCTCCAGAGAGCAGCTTCTTTTCTGGGCTGATCCTATAGTTCAGACCTGTGTGTGTGTGCTTTGCTTGAGGTACAGCTTTGTGTGTAGTGGAATCGGTGTAGCGTTGGACCTTGTGCTTGCTGGCTGTGTGTACATGGTGGGAAAAGTATGGCCTCGAAACTGCAGTCCTGGATACCTCCCTGACAAGAGAACTGAAACCCAGGCTATGTTCTTGACTACGTCACCTGGGTCATCAAGCTGGAAGAGGTTTTAGTGAAAGTGGTGTCGGTTCTGACTGATGGGATCTTTAGGACGGGAACCAGCACTAGTGCTCTGCAGCCCAGCTTCCTCAAACTCTTGTGTATGTGGTTTGCAGGTTACAAGTGAACCTGCAGATTTGTCTCCCTGGGCTCTACATGTAGGTCTGGGAAAATAAACTATTGGAGGAAAGGATTTGATGCAGAAAAGAGTGATGCAGGACTTCTGTCATGCTCAGCTGTCTATAGAGCATAGATGGTGTCTGGATGGTAAGTCAGCATGAGACTTGGCTGACATCAGTGAGCCATGCTTGAGAGACAGGCAAGTTTATGCAGCTGAACTGATGTGGGAAGTCTTGATGGGATGATACTCTGCTATGTGGACTCAAGAGTTCAGCTCTGGTCTGTGCTAACTTCAGTGTACAACAGGGAAAGCTAATCTAATAGAGCACTAAGAAAACCCACCAGCTCCCATACCCTGCAAGTTAACCAGTATATTTCACATTTTTAATTCCAACATGTTTTATCATCATCAGTCTAACTGCAAGAGAAAACCACAATCCTTTGGAATAAAAACACCCTGTATCCTAATCTAAAACTGAACTTATAAATTCTCATTTGTTTGTCTTCCTGCCTCAGCGCCCACATGGTATTGACCCATGTAACATCCAAGCTCTTGCTGCAGTTTGGGACATCCATCTGGAGTTTGATACAGAATTGGGATCACACGCTACAGTATTGTCTGAGGAAGAGGGATAGACTGGGAAGCAGATGAGAGAATATTTACTCTGGAATGAAAATCTTAAAACCTAGAAATGGCCATGGTACAATGATGTTAGCCTTCTGTTCAAACAAGCCCTTCACACACTTTTTAACTCACTGCATTTTTTAAAAGTATTCTTACTGGGCAAAAGAAAAGTGTCTGAGAGGCCCCATAGAAAGGCAGCTTGAAATAGTCTTATAGTTAGTTGTGTCACTGTGAAATGTGACTTCCTCTTTTAGTTTGGCAGCTAGCATGGAAAAAGTCTGCTTCAGATAGTTGTTCAGCTTGATCTTCAGGTATGGCCTGCAGACTGGAACAGAAATCACCTTAGGTTTGTGGGGGAAATAGGCAGGAAATAACATCTCTAGATCTAGCTGCAAATAAATATTTGAATGGGCTTACTTAAAACAGCAGCAGAAAAAATTATTGATTAGGTGGGGCCTTGATGCTGTAGCCCTTCAACTGGAACATGCTACAAAACAGGGATTTTCAGTATTAATGCCTAACTAGGGAATTTGCAATTTCTTGTTTTCCAGTGTTGAGTTTTGTACTGGATCCTTAACTGCTTGATATTTCACAATTGCTTTCTCTAGTATGGGGAAAATAGTTTTCTTCAATGTTCAGTTCAAAGCGTGCCAGGTTTAATGGGATGTCCTTCTTGCAAGACTGTCTGCAATACACTTTTGTAAATAGCTGAATACATTAATGTGGGATAGAAAGTAGTGGCAAGCAAGCTCTTTGTAATGCCTCTTGTGGTCCTTGCCCACTTTTGCAGGCAAGCTGTGTTTATAATATCCTGGGAGTAAGTGATATATAATCACTAGAAAATTCGTTACACCGCTTGCACAGAAGCTTACAGATAAGATTCCAAATACATTTCCAAACAGAAATTATCTACTGTAAAATGGAGAGGGAAGCGGCTTTCCAGAGGCTGTGCTAATGGGATAACATTAACAGCTGCCGTTAATGTGCTCTGCCCTTTTGCTACCTGTTTTTGCCTTGGCACATGGGAGTAGAAAGGAATGTGTGCCAGTCTCATATGTCTTTAAATGCTGGCACTGTGAAAGTGAACTTACATAAATGCAGACTGCTGCTCAGTGCATCGTTAGAGCTCCTTGCTGCCAACACAGATGCGGTGGGTCGTACAAGAGGTGCCATTACAGCCTTTGTAGCTTTGTCTTGGAGCTCTGACTTGTAAGTGCTTAACTTAGCCCCTCTTCTCAGAACATGACGACATGTGGCCTCAATCATGTCACTACCAGACTGAAACTTCAGAATATTATCCTCACTGTCAGTGCAAAGAACAGGCTCTTTCCACCCAATGTGCTGCACGCAAGGCAAAAAAATTCATGTTGGTGCTTGTGCACTTTATGCAAAATCCCTTGAACTAAATGACTCATATTTTGGAGATTCATTCTGGAAAATGCCATCCTTCCTTCTAGCTTGTATGGGGAAGAGTCTGCCGTGGATATAGGAGGTTAAAAAGCCGAGAATTGCAGTCTAAATGTAGACTGGTGCTTGAAAGATGTGGTTCTGCTCCTGTCCTGCCATGTCCATAGTGGCTGTTCTGCACAACTGACCTTGATGAAAGCAATTTAAGAAGGCAAGTCTGTCCGTTTTGGCAGATGTCTCCATTTAGATTGGCTTGTAGCAGCTGGGAAGCCTTCCGCTCTTTTTAGGGGAAACTGAAGAAATCACTCTTTTTCCTTCTGCCCAATAGTTACAGTAAGTGCAAAAGCTCTGTAGAAACTAAATCTCTGTTGGCAATTAGCTGCTTCCTGGCAGTGTTGAGCATTTACAACCTATTTCTGCTTCCAACCCTGAAGGAATTGAACTGCTTTACTCAATTGCTATCTAAGGCTTTGCCATCCTTTTAAGTTCTCTGCCAACATTGCTCAGCACTTGCAAGTTCTGGCCATCAGTGAGAACCAGCAAGTGGGCACAGCTTCAAATGGCTCATTTTTCTAGGTGGTGTTGTGGTTATCCTGATACAGAACTTCCCTGGAGGAAGTGCTGTGCTTCAATGTCCATTGCTTTTAGTAAGGGGATTCCTCTTAACTGAGCAATTTCAGAATCATTTAAGAAGTTCGTGTTTTGGAAAGTATTGGATGTTCACTCTCATGGAAAGTCGGGTGTCTGTTCAACCTGAGAAGTCCTCAACACGTGCACAAAGAGCATCTAAGAATGCTGGTGTACCATCCCAGGAAACTATACCCTGAGTGGGAGTTGCAGGCAAATTACATAGGAGGTTGCAGAAGATGGGTTATATGTTCTTGAAGGAAAATTTACAAAGCTACTGCCAGTGCTTGCTGCATTATTTTCCTTATTGATGCAACATCTGTGACCTGACTAAATTTTTCATAGGCCGTTAGAGCACTGGACTGTTTCTTTTCGTTAATTCCATTGCCATTGTGACCATGTTTTCCTACAGAATACTTGTCTGAATTGGTTTCAGTTTCTCAACAGTTTGGACAGAACAAGGTGTAACAACGGAAGTTTTGACATTACTTGGAATTATTTTCTTTGCAGGCTGTTTGTGATTTCTTTTCATCTTGGTGCTTGCAAACTATGAGGAAGGCAGACGTAGCTAAGTAACTTACTGCATCTTTTTTCCTGAAGTGACCTTCTCTCACAATGGCAGGAAGTCTTAGAAGTGCCAGGATGTAACTTGCTTAGTATTTCTGTTCTGCTTTTTGTGACACAGCACACATAAAAGAAGAACCTGAAGATTAGTTTCAAAGCAACTGCTTAATATATGAGAAGTTTTTCAAATATTGGGAAGTGAAGAAGGAGGACATAGGCCAGGGAAGAGATGACAGATAACATGACTTGTGAAGGCATGTCAGCAACAGAAGAATGATCAGAGGAACGTGGGTTACCTAATCTTGTAGCTAAAGCTGTGAGCAGCAAACTCCATTCAGGCTCTGCTCCCATTAACTTAGACACATACTTTCCTAATCTTCAATTAGTCAATCATAATGAAAAATCTTGATAAACTTGTGTTTTGATGGCTTATTTGATGTGTGAACTTGACTAGATTTCCTTTGGACTTTGGGTGTAAACAGTACATAAATCAATACTAGAGATGGAAGAGTTCAATTTCACAGGAATTATAACTGTTTAAGTTGCTTCAAATTTGAAGTTCTAAATTCTAGTTAACAAACAAAACTCTCAAACATATCAAGATGTGTTCTTTGGACCCCACAGCCTCTTTCTGAAGAGATTTTGAAAGCTCCAAGAAAATCCAACTCACTCTTTTCAGGGTTGTTCCATCTTTACACTAGGCTTGACACATCTGTCTGAATTTCTCAAAATTTCTGTAGTACCGGACCCTGGCAGTAGCCTTAGAATTGGAGAGACTGAAAGCTTTAGAAACAATGTGTGTTACATCTGGTTCTACAAAAGGAAACCCTTGAGTCCTGTTGTGCACACAGGTTAGGCACAGCTTGACCTCAATTAGCCACTTTCTGATATATCCTTCAGGGATTCAGCAGGTTGCTTTTTGGGGAAAAGAGGGTGGGAGGAGCTGAATTTGGCTTGCTGAGCAACTGTATAAACTCCAGAGCTGTTGCAAGCTGTGGAAGGTTGGTGTGGTACGGATGAGAGGGCAGAGTGAGTGTGAGCCTGTCCCCAACAGCCAAGGACAAAACATGGACACAGAAAGCAGCAGCTCTTCAGATCACTTCTGTTTGGAACTAGGTACTGTTTGAGGTCTTCAATCTTTCTGGTAGGTCTTCTGAACTTTAACCAAGAGTTGCTGATGTGAAAGGGCAGGTTGCTACAAGCTGATTGTAAAAAATGGTTCTGTTTAAAATAGTGTTTCCTGGAATATCCTGCATTGCCTGGCAAAGCCACTGGTGATCTGAATTTATCTTCTCTCCTACATGGGAATAGTGAAAAATAACTGTACATTATGATCTTTGTCCTAAAATACATGTTGTGCAGGGATGTGGAGTGTTGAAGCCCAGCTTGTGTATGGCATGGCATGACAGAATTTGTAGCTGGGAGTTTTGAGATAGTCTCACTGGGCAGTCTTAGTTGCTTTCTTAGGTTTAGGTTTTTATCAGGGTGGTGTTGGATGTCTTTTGTGTGAATGTTGTCTCTTCGTGGTTCTTCCTCTGAGGATCTGTGTCTCTGATGTTTCATGTCTAGGGTGTCTCTGTTTCTTTAGGATGCCTCTTGTCTGTTTCTCCTCAGCTGACTTTCCAAAACTGTTCTGCTTCTATCCTGAAATAAACTTCTGACTTTTTTCAAATATTGACTTCTATGAATAGTTAAAGTAGCTCCCTAAGGATTTGCTTTTCCATAGTGGTCACTCTACAAACTATCGAGTTTGCAAGTCAAACTATGCCAGCTCCTCTTTCACCCTGGAGTATATTCCAAATGAAAACACAGAATAGTGAACAGTTGCTACAATGAGTCATGCTTGTGGTAATATTGAAAGGTTAAATAACAAACTCCTTCAGGAAAGGCAGGATTGCTACAGGATGGCAGAAGCCTGCAGTGTTTGCAACTGGGGGAATACCACATGCAGTTATAATCTTAAATCTGCCAGAAAGAAAGGCAGTTACAGGAACTGTGCATGGATGCTTGGTTCTCACAGCCTCTTCCCAATCTTAGAGTGGATCTAACAGCTTTTAAGCCACAAGTAAGAAAACGCACACCAAGAGGCAAAACACCTTAATTATGGTCAGAAAAATGACTGTCAAGCATGGTTTTATCTCTGTTCCATGGTGTTTCCTCTTGCTAGGGAGGGAGTTGGGTTGTTTTCTTTTCCTGGAATGATGAAATTTACATGGCAGCAAATAGCTCCTGTGCTGTCTCAACCTGTTTTCCTTTTAAGGGAAGGAGAACATGACTAAGCCCAAAGGCTGGGTCTTGTAAATGGGCTATAAAAAGTTCTGACAGTCAAAGAGCCTCTACTTGAGCATTCGTACCTTCAGTGCAGGTCTCCACACTTTTTTGGAGAGACATGGGCAAGTGGGTATAGACGTCCTTAAACTTCATCAGTACTGCTCATCTATAGTCACATTTTAAAGTTTTACCTGAGAGGTATTTTTCTGAGGAGGATTCTGAACAACTTGTCTACTAATGGTTCATCTAATTCTGCTGAACTAGAACACAGACCAGACTGTTCCACCCCTTAGCCAGTTAATTTTACAGCTTGTTTTTTCTCCCAAGAAAAGCTTAAGTTCTCCTTCCAGCATCCCTGACTTCAGGAATGGGATGCTAGGAAGCAGAAAATTGAGTCTACACATGCCTTTTGTTCCCTGCTAGCTGCTCCATATTTAAAGCTGCTTCCATTATGTCTTTTGCGCTGGATTTTTTGGGTGGGTTTGTGGGTTTGGTTTGAGTGTTGTTGGTATTTCTGTTTTTTTTCTGGAGACTGTTATTTTTCCCTAGTGGGAAATAACTGTCATGTAGGTTCGTTTCACTGCTAGCTCTCAGTGACCGTGTCCTTTGTATCTGTGGTGTTGACTGTTGTCTCCTTTTACCGGATGGCATGGGCAACTGCAGACTCTTTCCCAAACTTCTTAAGCAAGTGTAATCTAAAAAAGTTGTATTTGGTGATGAGTATCTCTCTGTGTTTACCAAGGTAAACTTTGCTTCAGGTGGTTAAATAAATTGCCTTGTGCTCCCTTTACTTTCAGTCCTCTGCTCTTATCATGATGGCAGTGAACAACCTGACTGCCTGCTATCTTCAGACCCACTCCTTCAAAAGGAACTACCAAATGTCAGGAATTCTGTAACACTTTAGCTTGTCTGCATCCCTGTGCTTCATCTGAAACAAGAGTAAGCTTTGCAATAGTGTCCTACTGTAAAGTTGCTGAGTTTATAACTCTGAGGTGCATTGTTTAACTTCATGTTTCCAAAATAAAAAGGGTTTAAACTGATACTATAAAAAGCGCTGACTGACTTTTATTCACCAAACTGCCCATACAGCTTTTCTGTTATGCATTACAATCTGCAATCCTCAGATACACCAATGCATGGTTTCCATTTTGAGCAGCTGGTCCCCTTCCTGGAGCACCACAAAATTGCCCCAGGTTTTCTTATCGCTGCATACTCTGTTGTGTTCTCATCTTGCTATCTAGTTGCAAGACTTGAGACGCCTAAAGCCGTCTCAAAACATTTGTGTTTGCATGCAGCTTCTGACTTGAAAGTGGTAGCTTGTGTTCTCTTCCTTCAGGGGTTGTTTCTGTGCAACAAGTGCTTAGTTTGTGGGATGTCATTCCTCACAGTGCTAGTCCTACATTTCTTGATTGACAGCTACTTGATTGACGGCTATTTTTGGCTTTTTATGGGATGAACAAGCAGTTGCTACTTCAGTCTGTTCTTGTTTATTATGTAGCAGAGACAACTCCGGCTGCAAGAACCGAATTTTAAAGTGCAGGGCAAGAAGGCTGGACTTGGGTGGCTTTTTAGGCTCCGGATCCTTCACTAAACCCTAGCCGGTAGCAGAGGCAGTAGCGCTGAGGTGTGAGCAGTGCGGTGTCGGGAGGTGTCCCTGTGGCAGGGGTGCCTAGCGGGAGAGCCAGTCTGTCTGTCGGTCTGTCAGTCAGTGTGTCCTGGGTGCCGTTTAACGGTCGCTCGGGTGACCAACGGCCAGCACGGCGGCCAAGGGCGCCGGGCGGGC
>VYZT01003330.1:185579-204546 GCA_013400735.1 Pomatostomus ruficeps
GGGCGGCACACGGGGAGCGGCCGGGAGGGACTCGGAGCGGGCCGGGCGGCACACGGGGGGCGGCCGGGCGGGACCCCGAGCGCTCGCTCGCCTGGCGCTCGCTGCCCCGGGAGCAGTCGCAGGGCTCCGCCTGGCTCTGGGTATTTAGCAGATTGCCGGCCCAAAAGGCAATTTGTAAACTCGGCCACTCGTAGGGCGCGGCGCTCTCCGAGCTCAGAAGAATTTTTATATGTTGTCATCTGCCGGTTAACGGCAGTGGGGGTTTCTAAGAAAGAGGTTTCTGTGTCAGTCTCCTCCTTCGCCGGCCTTCACACGCTTGCTCCGGGGCACTGACCGCCTGGGACTTGCTGCCAGTCGGTTCTTTTTTTTTACTTGGGGAAGTGGGAGGGGATGTGTGAATGTGGGTGGTGATGGGCAGTGACTGAGTAGGCAGCTCATTTCCATGACCAAACCTAAGCCCAAATGTGTTAATAACAGCTCACTCAAACTTTTCTCCTCTCTCCCTTCAGAATTGGCAGGTGTTTATCTTCATGAAGGAAAGAAACACGAGAAGTTCCGATTAGAACTGTAGTGTTTGCTTCAAGATGACCCAAAGGGAAAATACTCATCTGCAAGTCTCATCTTTCAAAACTGCCTGTGTTCTTTCAATCAAGGAAAAACGCTTTTTGAGAAAGATGACTTGTGAAGTCTGTGAACAAAGCTGTCTTCACAAGGATACTGAATGAAAGACATCATGCCTTACAAGGGACACTTATCTTGAAGGGTGACACTGTGCTCTTAAACTTAAAACACAGGCACTGTAAAAACACTGATCCTGAACAAGAGTAAGGATTATAAAAACTGCATCAGAATGTTTGTTAGTCCCAGAAGAGTCAGAAAATGCCATTTTTTGCAGATATGTGCCACTTGCTTCATACTGTGTCTCATGATTTTTTGGGTACCATTTGATAATCACATTGTGAGCCATATGAAGTCCTATTCCTACAGATACCTCATAAATAGCTACCATTTTGTGAATGACAGCCTGTCTATCAGCAGGGATAACCTGAACAGAGTATCAAGCTACCAGTACTTGATCAACCACAGAGAGAAATGTCAGCAGCAGGATGTCCTTCTCCTATTGTTTGTGAAGACTTCTCCTGAAAACCGTCATCGAAGGGATGCAATCAGACAAACTTGGGGCAATGAGAAGTATGTCCTTTCTCAACTTAATGCCAACATTAAAACTCTTTTTGCTTTAGGACGACCAACAGACCATCTGCAGAAAACACAGCGGCAAAGAGAACTTGAGCTTGAAGACCAGAAATACCATGATTTGATTCAGCAAGACTTCTTGGATACTTTTCACAATCTTACTCTTAAATTGCTTTTGCAGTTTAGCTGGGTGAATGCCTACTGTCCTCATGCCAGGTTCATTATGTCTGCAGATGATGATATATTTATCCATATGCCAAATCTCGTTGCCTATCTCCAAAGTCTCACACAGATGGGTGTTCAAGATCTCTGGATTGGTCGCGTCCATCGCGGATCCCCTCCCGTAAGAGACAAGACTAGCAAATACTACGTTCCCTATGAAATGTACCAGTGGCCCTCTTACCCTGACTACACAGCAGGAGCTGCATATGTGGTATCAAATGATGTAGCAGCTAAAGTCTATGAGGCTTCATTGACTCTGAATACAAGTCTTTATATAGATGATGTTTTCATGGGTCTCTGTGCCAATAAAATGGGAATTGTACCACAATATCATGTATTTTTTTCTGGGGAAGGAAAGGCTCCATATCATCCCTGCATTTATAACAAGATGATGACATCTCATGGACACGTAGATGATCTTCGCCAGCTCTGGAAGCAGGCTACAGATCCCAAAGTTAAACAGATTTCTTCAGGGGTTTGGGGTAGAATGTACTGCAGACTAGTCAATATTGTGCTTCTCTGTAAATTTTACTATGTGGACACATATCCTTGTTCAGCTGCGTTTTCTTAATACTTGAATATCTGCATTGAAGATCCACTGAGCCAAGACAGAGCAACAAGGTTTTAGGTGTTTATCCAAAATATATGTAAACATGGAAAGAGGTAAAATTTACATGTGAATACTTGGGGTGGGCAGAGGGAGAGGAAGAAGGTGGTCCCAGATTCTCTTCACAGACTTATCAGAATAGCTCTCCTGTTGTACTTCAACTTTTTACATTGTAGTCTGTTTTTTTACACTCTTCAAGGGATGCAAGTCTGGATTATAAGTGAACTATAATGGACTTGACTTCTAGACTTTGAAATGCTTGTTGAAAATGTCTGTTTCTTTGAACTTGTCAGTAAGTCTTGACTTTTTTTTAAAAGCTATGTGAACTAAGGCATGTGGCAAAAAAAAAATCTGTTGTATTAAAATGGAGTAGACTTTCAAAACATGAGGAAAGTGGAACTTCTGACTTGATGAATGAGGCTATCACAGTAGTTTAAGGTAGTGTAAATTCTCTATAAATATTCACCATTTCTCAATGCTTCATACAAAGTCAGTCTGGACCTGCACAGTTGACAAATGGTGAGTGCTAGAAGTGAAGACCTGCTACAATTGTTTTCTCAAAGCTCCCTAAATCTTTGAAATAGTGAAACAGGGTTTGGATGCCCTCTGACTTGGTGGTTTTAAGTAACAAAGGAACACCCTTTAGAACTTGAAGCTATAAAATTGAAATACTACTCATGTAACTGGTTGGGCTAATATTTCTCTGTTCCAAAAACTGAATCAGCATATTTAAAAAGTCCAATCTTTAATAAGCAAATAAGTTAAATTAGTTTTCTTTTAATAATACTTCTGTTTTCCAATATTCTAGTGAAAAGCAAGCAAAAGTACCTGGGAATGTAACTTTGACCTAGTTTAAGTCTTAAAGGCTTAAAAAAGTAAAATTTAATGCTTGTACTAACAGAGAGGGAGGATATTTTCTGTACAAACTTTGACTTTGCATTGAAGGGATAGGGAGATGGTGATTCACAGAAACTCAGTACAGAAATCAAAATAACTAAAACATTTCTCCTGAAGTCAAAATTGTCTTTAAAATTCCAGGGTTGTTTTTGTCCACAAACCGCTGTACCTTGAATATATCTGAATGTTAATATCACTTGCAAAGGAACAAAATCCCTGTGCTTTGTAAACCAAAATAGAGCTAAGTGATGTGCAAACTGCAGCCCTGACGAGCTGTCCTGTGGTGCCATATAGATACTGCAGAGAACCAGAGCTGCCTGCAGCCCTTGCACAGCTCAGCAGCAGTGCTTCCACAGACTCTAAGCACAGATATCTTGGTTGCTGATTGCCAGTCCTGTGGTAGCTGTACAGGACTTGCTAGTTTGAAGCTGTGAGTAGTAAACTTGGTTTAACTAACTGCTCCTGCTCTTGGAGCTGTGCTGCAGGGTTTCTGGTTTGAATGGGTAATGGCACAGAACCCAGGAGTGAGCTTGCTGGCTGTTCTCTCAGCTGTTCAGATGGAGTGTAGGTAGCTACTGGAACTAAGTCAAATATGTAACTTTCTATAATTGGTTTTGCAGAAGGAAGATAATAAGATTCCTAACTGGTCCCAAATGTTGGGCATGTAAAGAGCCCACAAATAAATCATTTATCAGTGTCAGATTGACTGAGGAGTATAGTAGCTATACTTGAGAAGGAACAAATCCAGTTCTTTTTCCTGCCTAAACAAATGGATAATAGTACTGGGGATGTAGATCTATATAAACTGTTGCATACAGAGAAAATAAATGCACATATAGAGGAAGTATTATTCTATACTGAAGGAAAGCTGCTTCATCAGATTTCTGACTTGTGAGCCATTTAAATCAGCAAAGCTGCACAGCAAAACTGCACTGCTAGAAAAAGCCATCCTGTTCACTGAAGGGAAAGAGGGTCTTCATATACAGTGTGCAACCTAAATGTACTGGTAAGACTATAGTCATCCAGCATAACTACGTGTTGGAATTTGTTTTCACTCATACAAGCAAAAGTAAAGTAAGCTTTAAGTAGCTTTAACCAGCTAACATCTGAAACGCTGCTTAAATGTAGTTGCCATTACCTGAAAGTCACTTTTGACCATTTAAATACTTTGTTTTACAGTTGGTTTGAGTTTTGTTTGGATTGTTTCTTAATCTTAAAAGGGCCTTGATGTTTGTAGTATGCATTTTCTTTTGCTGCAGTGAAAAGAAGTTGCTTGTTGAATAAAAAGGAAAGCATGAAGGCACTCCTTTCAAAAAACGGAGACATAGAAAACTTCATATTTTCTGGTTCTAAACACAAATTAAGATTTGTACACTTCCATCAAGAATCTTTTTTAACAATAGTCTCGGTGCTCCAATGCAGGGCTGATAGGTTTTACTTCTACAAATAAAACTGTATCAGCCTGAATGGTCACTCCTCATTAATTAAGAGTTTGACATTGTTGCACAGCATATTTAATGCTATTTTTTTTACCTGTTTGTTTGGTTTGCATCAGTTTCCCTTTGATATTACTAATTTTTATACAAAGTATTCAATATTTATTCTTAAACTTTGCTCTGTACCACAGAAAGACAGTTGTTTTGTAAAATTTGTTTTGAATAAACAGACTTATTTCTTTTAAAAAAACCTAAACAATATAGCAAAGGTAAATCTCTCTTGTTGCTTTCTTTGTAACTGACAGGATCAGTTCTGATACTTTTAGGTGTTGTTCTGAGTTCCCTTTTACAAGAGGACTTCAAACTGCCCCTCACTCCCCCCCTTGCCCCTGGTGTGGGTAAAAGGCAGAATTGGGGTTCTCAGGGAAAGAGAGAGCTCACAAATTTGCTTACCAAGCTTCTAGGTCTAAAGCTGTATAAAATTGCCGGGTATTAGAAGCTTAACCTGTTGTTAATGTTATAATTTGTATGTTCTCTTCAGGCAGCCGTTCCTCTGGAGATGTGTATCTGTCTACACAAGATTTCAGATCATACTTTGCACCTTTGGAAAAGTAGCTGATGGTTTGGGGACCAGACATGGTATTTTTATAGGGTATAATTAAATTCAGATAATTATGATTTGTATGTCTCTCCAATTTGTCTGACATAATGTATCAAGTTAGGGTTTTTACAAATGGAGTCATTTGCATCAGGTAACGCCAGTGTATGAGACAGGGGCATAACTAAAGTATGAATTATCTAATGGTTGTGAAGAAGACAACAAAGGAAATGAAGTCAGGATTGTGGCATTTGCCTTCTTGCAGGGTGGATTTTGTTGTGGATTTTTCATTTTCTGGGGTTTTTTTATTTAATTGTTCCCTTTGGCCTAGAAACTGCAGTTCAGCTAAAATTGGATTTCCTTGATACTTTTTGTTGAACTAAGTGATTTAAGTATCTGGTGCTTTAAAATGCATCATCAATAATCTTTTTCTCAAGATTTTGCAGAAACTCTAGCTTGCAGTTAAAAAACCCAGAAGCTTCTCAGAGGTATATAGTCAAATGTGAATATTCTGAACACTGTGAAAGGATCTTTAACACTGGGGTTTTTTGTAAATACATGCAAGGTTTATTCTAATGATTTCTTCTCTCACATCTTGTAATTAATGCTTCTAAGGAAAAAAAAACCCTGTTAAAAAAGCCCCAACCCAAACAAAAAGTAATTCTTACTTGCTTTTCCATCTGATAGACTGGGTATAAATGCATGGCTGTAAGCATTTTAGTGACTTCATTATTGCTAATTATTTATTAATCTTGGTGAACTTCAAAGAAGTTGCAGAGAATTACTATAAATGCAATCATTTGCATTCTAAGAAGAAAAAAAATACAGAGGCTCATATATATGTGCAGCCTTACCTCCTCCTTGTTGACAAATTCTCATCACTTTCACTGTTTACCAGGACTCTGCTGGATCCTCCTTGGCTGGCTTCATGCATCACTTCAATCTGAATGAGAAGGACACATTAAAACTGAAAATACTTAATTGCTGATGCTTTTATTTAGAGAACTTCAACTCTTTGAAAGAATAAAAACCAGATCCTACCTAACCTAGTAAGTCACTAGACAAGTTAAAATAATTGAATTCTAGACGTGCAGAAATACCTTCTGTCTATTTATATTCTCCATCCTTGCTCAGTGTTGGCAAGGAGACATTCCTAACTCCAGGCAAAGTCATTATATTCTTGCACCACAGAAGGTGAATTATCTCCTTGTGTGGATAATTACAGGCATAATAATCTGTTCCTTAGACTCTGGAATACTGTTTTTTCATTTCCTGTCTGAAGCCAACCCAAAGACTTCACATTTTCAGAGTTCATCTTAGAATACCCTACGGAGAAATCTGTGAATCCTCCACGTGCCCCTGAGAAGTGTGTGTGTCCCAGCAGCAGCGTTGGGTGAGGCAGTGCTGAGCACAGGTGCCTGTGCAGAGCCCGTGCCCAGGCTCAAACAGCCTGTGCATAGCTCCAGTGTTTATTTTGATAAACACACACTCCCTTGTCCAGTCTTGCAGAGCTGGATCATTTCAAGTGCTCTCCAGGCAAGTTTTAAGCAGGCTCTTCCTCCTTTTGCCTGCAGCTTTAAGAGCACCAAGCACTACTTGCACTTTCTCAAAAGCCAATCTCTTCAAGTTCAGTAAAACAACCCAGCTGCTGAGTTTGCTGTTAATCCAAGCCAATATCTAAACCCCAGCAGAATCTAAGTTCTTGAGCCCTTTCATTTTTAAGGGCTGATTCTGGAGGGAGAAAGTAATTGCCTGTCTTACATTCTATATTGCTAAATTATTTAGCTGCTTGATGATAATGAGAGAATCCAGTAATAAACTGTCCTCATCTGAACTATTATCAGAGCAATGGGAGGGAAGGGAGGGGGACGTAATTTGCAGTGTAGTCTTGGGAAGTGGGTTTAAAAATGAATGAATGGATGTTTTATAAAGTCTACACCACGTTGCTGCATACACCTAACTACATGGGAGGAATGCAACTGATTACCTGCATTACTGATGAGAGTAAAACTAATTCCAAAGTTGCTTTCTGTGAGTTTAGACAAAGGGGAGACCTCCTGTGTGCTCCTGCTGCTAACTGTGTTTTATTCTGTGCTTATTGCTGAAGCTGTGGGCTGTGTTGGCTGTTTCAGAAAATGGACTGCTTTTAATTTTTGCTTTCAACTTTAGAGGAACAAAGATGAAATGTATGAACAAGTCAGGGGTGTGGGTAACAGAATGGGTTAAAGTAGCTTGTTTTATATCAAAAATTAAATAATGGAATTGTGCTAGGTAGACATTTGATAAATTTTTTAGTTTTTTGTGCCCCGGGGTAACACTGTTCTCCCCCTTCTCTCTCCTAAATATATCCTTCCCCCTCAGAAAAGAACAAAAACCCAAAAACAATCAAAACCCCAAAACAACTAGTTCTGATCTCTGTGGAATTTCTGCAATAACAGGATTAAACCAATTTTTTAAAAAATACTTAGACAAAAGTAGCATATCCATGTGTGGCTGTTGCTGGTGTAAGTAATAATGTGTGAGTGACCAGCAGTGTGTATGATTTGATTTGTTATTTTTGGAAAACTTTTCACTAAAGGGGAAGATGGCAAAGGAATTGCATTTGTGCACAGGCCATTCAGAACACTGCCTCAGTGGTACTTCTCTTATCTCTCACAGTTATATTTACATGGTCTAAACCCAAACATTTTAAATAAGACAAATGAAGCATTACTTGAATTTGACAGGCTAAAAAAAAAAAAGAAGTCTGGTCTCTGAAAGCAGCAATTTCAGCTTGCTTGGGCAAATGCAAAGTTTCAGGATGCTTCTGTAGTTCTTCATAGTTTCAAGAACTGCAGATGAAGGAAGTTTCTGCATCCTTGTATTTCCAGTGTTAAAACACTCCAGGAAGGCCAAGCAGCTGTTCTGAGAGCTGGATATCCCGGTCAGTGTCTACAGCCCACAGCAGAGACTCTGCTTTAGGGAGGATTCTTACACGCTGTCAGGCTTGGGAATAGGGAGGAAACGATAAGGACATCCAAACAATCCTGAACAGATTGCTTCTTGTAGAAGCAATGATGCAACGAAAGTCCTCATAGAGACACAAGACCAAGATAAATTTCTCTGAAGTTTACTTGCCTGTGAGGTCCACTTGCCTATGCAGTGGACTTTTCTTTGGGTTTTTTTGTTTATTGGTTTATTTTTAAGTATTATATGTCTAGTTTTAACTCCTTTGTATAGAAACTATGCTTAGAAAAGACTTAAGGAAAAATCTATAACTTTGTAAAACTCTATATATAACATCTTGAGCTGAATTAGGTTACAGTTTTAGAAACCAAGTCGTTCATGTGCTGTAAGGAAGGATGGGCACTTTGGGTGCACTTTAATATATCCTTGGGACATTCCTTCCATGTTCATCCTTTGAAAGTCATTTCTCCTTTGGAATAACTTAGTTTTTTATGTACATGAGCATAAATCTTTTTTTAACACTATCCTCTGAGGAACTTTCAAACTGCAATGTGAAGTGTAAAAAAAAAATCCTTATCAGAGAGTTAACTTAGAAATGTTCCGTTTTTTAAATTCCAAGTTTAAGTATGTAAATCTATATTTATGTGGTTTTGAGTTCTCTCACAATATGGGATGTCCCCAAATCACAGGTAATCCTACCTTAATTCCACCTTTTGTCTTCTTAATGCTTTTCTTTTTTGATAAGTCTACTTCAGAAACGGTCTTTGGAGGGCAGGAAATTTCTGTGGACCTCCTGTTGGTAGCTGAAAGAGTGAAAAAGAAAGTAACATTAGAAAATGTGCTAAAAGTTAAAATTCTACTTTCTAATAAAAGCAACAAGCAAAGATCCCAACACATCAGTTGTAAATGAGACCTGGCTCAGAGAACTGAGCTGTGCTGGAGCAGTGCTGGAGCAGCTGGCACAAGGAATGGGTTCCCGTGTTCAGTGCTGCACTGTCTCAAACTGGCATCCTCAGCTCCACACTGTAAGGATTACTTTGGTTTGGCTTCCCCTGGGGAAAGCATCTTTAGGACAGCACAGGTAAATGTTAGCCAGCTGTACCAACACTTGGGTAATTGTCACTCGCATGGTGCTGCTTGTGTGGGTTCCCAAAGAAAGGGAATTTTGTTTCTGGCCATGGTTTGCTGATGTTGGATTAAAGGATTGCTCCCTGTAAGGTTTCATTACATGAACAACTCTCAGAAGAGTAATCACAGGAGTTCAGCACGTCACAAAGACAGGTATGTAAGGACAGAATCTGAGGATATGATTTCAGAATATGCCCTGCTGTGCCAGGTTTGGTGGCCCTGGCAGGCTCTGAAAACCCCAGCTGACACTGAGGTGTCTGAGGCTACTGGACAGCATCCTCAACAAAAGAACCACCAGTGCTGAGCCTGCTGTCCCAAAGAAAGGCTAGAACGAACTGGGAGAAGGGGAATCATGCATTTGGCTTGAGTAGAAAATAATCTCTGTTACAGTTTTACCTTTGTTTTAGATTGATAATGAGTTCACAGCACATGCAAGTACAAGTCCAACAGCACTCTCCTGTTTCATAGTTGCTGAATTGATATGGGCAGCCATTCATGTCATGGGTGAAAACATGTATGAATGCCAAATGAAATGCTGAAAGGATCTGGGTCAGGCAACAAATTAAAAATTGAGATTAAGTCCTTTTCATTTTTATTCTGGCAGAACTTTCTAATTGAACAAGCGCTTTTTCTAAGAATAAAAGCTGATGTTTTCAAATGCATCTGGTAACATTTTGTTTAAGAGGGTTTCACCAAGTTTAATATGTTGAAGTGTTGAGAGTCTTGATGGTCTTTAATAACTTTTTCTTCTCTGGGAGAAGCTGAGTGATACAGTAAAAAAGATGCAGACATCTTTGAATGAGGAGGACATAGTATCAAAGGTTTCATGTAGGAGAGGGCTGAACACTTTGTAAAAAGAAACACCTTAACAAAGTTTCAAACGCCCTTGTCATTAAATTCTTCTTTTAAAGTATTTCTTAAAAAGGCAAAAAAAAAAAAAAAAAAACCACAAACCACATAGAAGCACCGCATTTTATATTCAGTAAAAAGACAACATATCAGTTTCACAGACAAAAATAACAGAAGCTGACATTTCTTCTACCCTGTGTCTTTTCAACAACTTTATCACACAGCTGGGAAGAGAATTAATTAAAGCAGCCTCTCTCTAACTCTTCCCTAAATCTTCTTGGATTTATCCGAAGCTGAATGACATAAGGACTTGGCAATGCCCATTTCATGCCTGTTACCTCCTCACAATGACTCCATACTAGAAAGTTTCCTCCATGGAACAGTGAAATCTGGCAGTCACCAGCAGCTCTAATTGACTGATAGAGAATTCTTGTGGTTCCCAGGACTGAGCTGAAATGCAAATGTCTCTTTTTGGCTCTTCCATTGCTCTTTCAGAACATACAGCAGGGGATTTGTTTTGGTTTTGAGCACTACTTTCAACAAATGCCTTTTTCCCATCCCCAAGCAAGCTTTCCCTGAAGTAGTATTTGTTCTCTCAAAGGTATTTTGATTTCACCCAAAAAGTGGTGTACTGACATTTTGGAACCAAGGGAACAGAAAGATGCAAGGAGCAGCACACAGAAGCTATTGATCCCAATTGCCAAAATTCTTCATACCTTTCTAATGTGGAGGGAGGGTGACTGCTACTGTTGGCAAAACCAGAATACTAACCTTCATCAACTATTTGATAAGTTTTCAAATGGATCCTTTTATGTCTTTTCCCATGACTCTCTGTGTAAAGTAATATAAGCATCAGCAAATTCACCGTTTTCTGTATTGATGCACTCTGGAGATTCTATTTAGCCATAAATTCTCACCTATCATGATCATGACAAAACACAGGCTGTGATCATACCTATTACACTAGAAACTATTATCTCCTGGAGCTTTTCCCAACTATACATCCTATTTATTAAAAATCAGCATTAAAAAAAATAAATCTAAGACTTGGCCACCAAGACATTGTTTCATACTCTTAACCAGACCTGAATGCCCTAGATATGCTGCCAATGCCTAGTGGCCCTGTCTAAATCTGAGTTCAGTCCACTGGATTACTCTACAAAGCTAGATCACAAATTTCATGGATGTGTTGTGGAAATAATGGGAAGCAAAGGAAATGACTTCAGAAAACATGAGGACTTTTGCTTGGAAGAACATAGTCAGCAATACCAAGTTGTTTGATTTATTCATTAATCAGAAAACTGTAGCTTGAAGGGATGGTTGATACTGGTATGAAAACCCTTGCTGAAAGCAATCGGCAGAAAAGGTGGAAAGTTACAAAGGTGGAAAGTTTGCTGTCTGGATCACAACTTGCAAGCTCAGACAGCTCCAGGTGATCCAGGAGAGAGAGCACAGGGCAGTTTAAATGAAAGGTGACACATTCACAAGAAGCCAATCTGCAGGTGCTCCTTGATCCAGCAGCAAATAACTCAGGTCAGCTGACAATCTTAGGCTTGGCTTCTTCAGCGTGACATAGTTCAGAAAAGGAGATAGGTACAAGATAAGAAAGCAGTCAAATTCAACTGTGTATATTTCAGAGATGAATTTGATTCGTATTGACACAGCGAACTTCCCTTTCCAATTTGACCCAGAAATGAACTGAAAACAGGAAACAACCTGCTTTGGTTATGCTCTGGAGAATTTTGCAGTTATTGACTGGCCCATAGTGCTGATTACCACTGCATTTAAGTAGTTTCTGGGGCAGTATGGAAAGAAACAGCCCAAATACCTGCCATTTATTATTGCATTAATTACTGTGGAACTGGAAATATGAGGGAAACTCCCTTATAAAATTCAGTACAGTTGGCTGTTTCAAGGTCAGTACAGTATTGTATTGCTGAAGAAGCTGAAAATTATAGTGTTGAGCTGCCTACCGAAAGAACAAAGGCACAGGAACAAAGGAAAACCAGAAATTATCCAAGGTCTGCATGGTTTCAAGGTTGTTTTCATCCTATTGTTTCATAGTACTCCCCTGGATGATACATCATGATGATTTCATTTTGAACTCATTAATATTTTAAATTGCTTGGTGCTGCTTTTAAAGCAAATATTGTTAAAGGACATTGTAAAGCAGGGTTTGGGTCTGTCACTTGCATTCACCTGGAGCACCACAACACTTTTCCAATGGGGCTTTCATACTGCTTACTGGATTTTCTGAACAAGTTGCACGGCGAGTATGGAATCAGTGTTGTATTATTTAGCCTACAGCAAATGGTAAAGTGGGTTGTGCTATCCCTGAAGCTGCTAGAAAATGACAGACACTCGTGTTCTGTTTTGTTTTGCCATCTCTCCACCCCTCTTAGACCGATATAAATTCAGTGAGGAAAACTCGCTGCGCTGCTTGTGAGAAAAGGCTGTGGTTTCACCCATTTCCCCCCCTGCTCCTGCGTGGCAGGACACAGGCACCACGTCTCAGGTCATCTCTTACAGGGGGAGCTGCATCCCCCGCTGAGGGACAGACAGAAATGTGGCAGCTCCCAGGGGCTCAGGGACAGCTGGATTAGTTCACCTGGGTAACTGGCCCTAGGTTTGGTCCTGCTAGAATAAGTGTAACTCCTTAGCTAGCGAGACACACCGACTGTAGTCAAGGGTTGTGGCACATACCTGGCACCTCTAAGATATTCCAAGCCCCCCTCAAGTAAATACCACACTTTACATTCACATTTGGGTGGAATTTCCCCATCACATGTTTTCCCATCTGTTTTCTGTATGAGTTTGTGCATTCTCACTAATCACCTACAGCAGAATCAAATTCCTTTGGCAAGAACAAGCATGGAAACGACGAGTCTGCTAAACTTTATTGGGGCTTGCTGCTCGTGCCGTCCAACAGGAACATGAGCTTGAAGACAATTAGTGGCTTAATCGCTGTTTTGAATGCTGGTGATAACAAAACAGAATGTTTAGGCAGCTAAAGAAACACCAGAGCAGCTACAGTATATCACTTAATGGCTTAGGGCAGAAAGACTTTGCCATTCTTAGGCAATATAATTTAGACTTCTTTGCTCTAGCAAAATTCCTGTCAAGCCCCCTGAAAATCTGCTGATATAAGAAGCCCAGAGCGAGGTTCCTGGATGTGGAATATTCTTCCACAAGGAGACACTACTTGATTTCCCCAGACTGGCCCAACTGTAATAGCAGCTCTACAGCCACAAATCTGAAAGTATCTTTTCCTTTTTTCAGCTTCATTTATAGTTATATACTGAACCATGCAAACTAGTGGTTTCTCAAACCATTAATGAAAATCACATCCACCATCTCTTCTGAGTCAGCTAATCTCTCCACAGCCTCACTTCCCCTGCACACATCCCCAGACTCTTGCAAGACATTCTTCCTTTATCCTCTGTCCAGATGTTATTAGTTAGTGAGTGTTATGCACTGGTGACTGTGAGGAATGCTGGATTGGATCCAGTGAGCAGTTGTATACATTTAACTGAGATGGAATCAGCTTAAATTTTATTATTTAAAGAACTGAAAAGGCTCCAGCTGTGTTCCCCCCATAAGTATCTTGTGTTCCAAGTTGGCCTTCTAAGATGCTTGTATGGTGAGTCATGGATTTTGTATGTGCAATGTGGTGTTAAACATGTTATTTGTTTAACAAGCTCACAGAAATTTTGACATCTCTGCTCCTGTATTTCACATTTATGTTACACACAAAGAGATCTCTAGGTGAATATTTTATAGCACTTTGTGCTGCCATGTTCCAGCTCTTGCCAGAAAGGTAACTAAAGCAAGTCATTTTTCCTAGCCATGGTCACTGAGATGGTCAAATAATCTTTTACTGAAATTTTCCAAGAACGTGTGAGGCTGAAGAAGATAGCCTTTGGGAATGTTTAATTTCAAAGAGGAAGAGTTCGGGAGAATTACAAGCAAATTAAAATAGATAAATGCTAACTGCAGTCATCCCTAATAGCTTGTATTATCCTTTACAGTTCTGTAGCTCATCTGATGGTGCCTGACAGACTGTGGTTTGACTTTGTGGACATATTCCAATTCACTCCATGCTAAAGAGTTTTGCATAGAAATGAAGAGAACAAATATGTAGCCAAATCATCAAAAATTATGCCCTCAGAAGTGAATCAGAGCAAAAGCATTTCCCTATCAAGTGTCACTCCTTTCCTCCCAACACACATAGAGACAAATTCAGCTTTTAGCAGTATTCAAGCAGCTTCCATTGGGAGTAAACAGAGTTCTCCTTAAAATAAGCTGTCATACAAGCAACTTAAATATTTTCAAGGCTCTTATTATAAAAAGATCAACAGAGTCTTCTGCCTTTTCAGGGTTGATCTGTGAATAATATTTAATAAAGTTCTCATAGCTAAAACATGCACCAAATACAGCTGGCACAGACTTTTGAGCATCAAAGAATTCTAGAACTAGTCCTTGAGTCTTGAACAGGCCTGTCCCTGCAAAATATACAAGTTCAGTTGTGAAACCAGAAGCTTCAAGCAAAATTGGGATTAATCTAAAATTTTGCTTCAGAGTTTCAGACCCATAGAAAAGTGTTGACTGAAGGAGAGTTTACAGTGCCGCTCTGAGCTGCCTTTCTGGATCATCACTAAGGTAAAAGATTGCTGAGAGGCACCAGAAACCATAAGGACAGGGACATGAAACCGTGACAGTCACTTCCCTGACAGAAACCTGCCCTTTCTGTCAGACACGGTATCAGCTCTGCCTGTGTGCAGAAAATCCACCTCTGCCTATGTATCTATCCATGTAAAATGGAGAGTCTGACAGTTACAATAATGAAGTATTTCATGTCTGAGCCTTCATATCTGTGAAGATTTTTCCATTAGCACCCTGATTTGGTCTGAATTTTCCCTACCATTCCCTGTTAGGAAAATGGATAGTCAGCAAGGAAAAACAAAACAAAATCTATTCTGGAACAAATGTAACTTCTTTTCCTTTCACAGACCAACCACCGCAGTGCTGCCGTGGTATTGTTACTCTGCTGCCTGGGGACAAAAGCCTTTCTTTCTGGTCTTCTATTTCTGTTTACCACATTTTATTGCCTTTGCTTGCCTTTGTATTTACACAGTCTAGGAACATGGTATTTTCCTGTTGCCATATTCTATTTTGCAAGATTTTAGAAATATTCAGGTATGTCCTGGGTAACAAATGAGTTACAAAACCTGTTTCGAGAAGGTGCTCTAAGCCTCTTTCATGTTTCCAAGATGTTGCTCAATAAATTCTGTCAATAACTAAATGCTGATAGTGCATTGATGCCATGAATGTGAAGAAAGGACACAGAGGAAAGTCCAAAAGAGGGTAGCTCCAAGAAGAGTAGAATTTCACAGCCTCATTTTCAGGCTTGGAATAGGACTCAGTGTCCCTGTTTCTATTTTCAGACATGTTTCAGAGTCAGACTGTGAAACAGCTTGGTGAATTTCTCAGTTTATCTGTGCTTCAGTTTTCCTTCTGAAAAAAAGAGGTTAAAATACTGACCAGTATTTAACTGGTCAAGTGCTTTGGCATTCTGAGGGAAAGGGCACTCAGGAATTTCAAAGTATGATTCTTTGTAGCAGACAACTGGATAACACCAGAATGATTCATAAAGAATATGTGAATATACATGTACTATTCATGGCTGTTAAAGCAACTGACTGAGTCCCTAGATGGGCTGTAGATGCTCAGGCACTTCTGTTTCTTTGCACAGAGGTACTCCCGGTCAGTCACCTGCAGGAGTCTGAATGAGATGGCAGAGTCTGCCTATCAATGTCTGAACAGGACTGGGATGCACTTTGCACCTCCTCACAGAACAACCAGAGTAACATTTTAAAATAAATTTCACTTATTATTTTGCAACAGGACATTAAAGGCTAAGCCTTCTCACACAGTTATCCTGTATTGGGTTGTATAACCACGAACTGTGATTTACGGGACAGAGCAAAGGAGCATCTAATGATTTCCTGTGAAAGAGCTGATAGTATGGGATGGGCTGTATGAACAAGAATGAAAATTCAGAGTACTTTCATAAACTAGTGACTGTTTTATAAGGTTCTAGCTATACCAACAATTTAATTTAAAAACCTGCAGATGTTCTAAAATGACAAGAAAGAAGTTCAAGAAACGGTTCAAGAGACTGCATGCATAAACAGGACTGCAAGATTAGCTGTTAGCAAGAAGATGCAGTTTCACAATAGGTGAAAGCCTTCCTAAAACTATGCTGCCACTGACAGGAAGCAACTGTCTCTGACCTACTGACCCCATAACCCCAGTTTCTGCAACTTCCTTTGCTTCAGCACTAGTGGCCACGCAGTGAGCAATCTGATGGACTCTGACATTAGTGCTGCTTGGAGCAGCTGACTGGGCTGCGTGATCTCCAGAGCTCCCCGCATTTCTGTAACTCATGCAATGAAAAAATAACTACTACAGTTTTGCAGTCTGTTCATTCAGTTTTCAAGGCAAATCACAACTCCTTCACCAAACTGACTGCCCACTCCAGGGCAAGAGGGGAGCACAGTGCTGGAGGATGTGTGTGTGGCAGAGCAGGACCCCTTCACAGGCACTGTGTTCTCAGCTTGCCTTAAACCAATAGAGAAGCTGAAACTTGAGGTAGGAACTGTACATAAAAAACACAGATAGCACGATTTGGGGGGAAAAATACACAGATGTCAAACTGGTGTGGGAGCGGGAAGAAGATTTTCCTTTGGAAGAAAGGATGAATGCTGGGGAGCAGAGAACAGGGACACTGGTGTGACTTTCTGCTGGTATGCCTAGAAAGCAAAATGGTCAGGCTACTGGCCAGCCTAACCTTCCTGTTGAGAAAGCAGTTTACTGAATGCTCTTCATGCAAATCAGTGGTTTTTTCAAGGCTTTTTGCTAAAGGGTTCCCTTCTAAACGGCCCTAAGGTTCCAAAGTGACAAGCCCTTCCTGTCACCAAGCAGAGGCTGGCTGGTCTCCAAGATACACTGTCTCAATTCAGCTTCACCCGTGTTCCTTTCGCAGAAAGTTGCTATCTTGGTTAAAGGCACATGCTAACCTCAGATCAGGAACTTTCGGCAATTTCCAAACAGGAGCAACGCTCAGCTTCTGTAGTTAGCAGAGGACAAGGTAGAAAGTGAATTAACATCAGTGTGGAGGGGGAAAAAGCAAGAATTCCACAAATTAGACAGTGTCACTAATGAACCCTTAATTTTGCAAGTATCTGATTGAAACTTGAGGAATTGTGGCACTTGAAAGCCCACATTGCAGTATCTGCAATGTACGCAAGAGAACCTCTTGCGTAAATTGCAGGCTTGCATTGACTACCCTGGCTTGGGTTTTTGAGAATTAGCAATACAAGGCACACTGAGAAACAGTATAGAAATGTACTCTGTAGATTAGACCTAGGAAGAGAAGCCTGGGGTTTTTTTTGTTTCACCCTTCTTTGTGTGTTTGCAGTGATGAATATTTTATATTCATTTTTAATAGCTGGACCTACAAGGCTGACACTGCACATCAAATTCAAATTTTCATTCTGTTAACAGAAATTAAACATGACCACGTGGACAAAACATTGGTATGATTCTGAAAGCAGCTGCTCATGGCCTACCTACTGCTGCTGGTCTGGTAATCTTTGGTGATGCTCGCTTTGGGGAAGATTCAGGATGTGGAGCAACAGGTTGTACTGGCCGGGTCTGTTTGGCTGCCAGCTTCTTCAGACTCACTTGCCTCTTATCAAACATTTCTTGTACATCTTCGAGTTTTTGTACAATTCTTTGGGCATTGGCCTTGACAAAGAAAAGGCAAACAACAGATGGTTGTCAGTGCTGGACTGAGCAAGTGAAGAAAGGACTTGTATTACCAGACTCAGACTAGAGCTGGAGAACACACTGTGCTGCAGTTTATTGCAACCCAGGCCATGCATTCTGCCCAGATCAGAGTTTCACTGACCAAGACATGGTGACTCAAGCAGTGTTTTTAGCACAGCTCTGAAGAAAATGACTTATGTGTTGCATGACTACTCTTATGAGTAAAACTTATTGCCACAAATGCTAACTTCTGTGCCCTCCTTGAGCAGAGAAAGAGGCACATTTTAGCAGACTCAGATATATAGCCCAGTGTGCTCTCATGGACAAAGCAATTGGCAATTTTTAACTTCTAAGTGAGCGCACGCACATCTGAGGGGTTTTACCTTTATTTCAGGGGTGAGGATCATGTCAAACTGATTGTAGAACTCCTTTGGGTTGGATAGCTGGTGTTCCTTAGCTGTTACCAGGAACTTCTCAATTTCAACAAGTGCAGTTTCAGCTCCCTCTTGTGACTGGCACTTGTCCACAGCTTGGGAAGCTAAGAGGTAGATTCCAGCTTCACACCATTGGCTTGCCTTTAAAGAAAAATGGGGGAAGAAGGACTTGTCATCACTGACAGTCCATGTTGTCAAGTGTTGCTTCTACTCTATGAAAAACAGCTTTTCCCTAACATGTCATTAAAGGGGATCAATGTTATTTCATAGCATGCAGCAGTTCCTGCCCACAAATCACCCCAGCAGGATATGCAGAACTGAACTTGCTGAACTAATGCAAAGCTCCAATATTTATGGTAACATTTACTGAATGAAATGGAGAAAAAACAACACAACTTTTCATCTTCATCATAATGACCTGAGCTTATAAAATCATTCACCTTTAGTAGAACCTTGCCAGGGCTGCTGTCTAAGAAGGTTCACTCACCTTATCTAACTGCTTATGCAGCTCAAGAGACTTGCCCAGAATATCATACTTTTTCTTGGTCTCATTGGTAAAGTCATCACAAATCCGCCTGAGTTCAACACACTTTGGTCTAATGGAGTCGACTGCATAATGGTTGTTTTGGATGAGCTGTTCTCCATGGAGAGCTAGAGACTGGGCCTTCTCCAAAGGCTCCTGTGAAATTAATGAGAAAAATCCAAAGTTCAAGTGACATGCATAATAAGGACAATCCATCTCTGTAACCCCTGCTGGTAAAGTTAAAACCCCTGCTGGGTTTGGAAGGATTAACGGTTTGGAATATTAATACAGCTGATATGTCTT
>VYZT01003331.1:0-46299 GCA_013400735.1 Pomatostomus ruficeps
TTCTAATATCTAATCTGAATCTTTAAGCCATTTCATCTTGTCCTCTCAATGTAGTGGGTATGGGCCACCACCTCACCACAACCTCCTTACTGGGAGCTGCAAAAAGTGATGGGGTCCCCCCCGGGCCTCCTCTTCTCGAGACTAAACAACCCCAGCTCCCTCAGCTGTCCCTCATGAGAGAGGTTCTTCAGTCCTTTCAGGAGCCTTGTTGCCCTTCGCTGGACATGCTCCAGTCCCTCAATGTCATTTTTAAAGTGAGGGGCCCAGAATTGAACACAGATTTGAGGTGTGGCCTCCCCAGTGCCCAGTACAGGGGTACAATCACTGCCCTGGTCCTGCTGACCATGCTGTTTGTGACACTGGCCAGGATGCCTTTGGTCTTCTTGGTCACCTGGGCACACTACAGGTTCATATTGAGTGAGAAATTAAAGAAAAAAGAAAAAAAAAGCAATAAAGCAATACACTTGACAAGTAGAAATTAGTTTATTCCATACCTACAGGTACTTCTGAACAAAAAACTTTGGCCAGGCTTAAACAGGGCTATGGTAAAACTGCCTACTCTAATTCAAGGATAATCTGTAACCAGCAGGTATTTCTGCATACTCAGAACAGGAAGACTTTAATTTTTAACCTAGTGACAGTCTGCTCTTGCCAAAAATTTTGAAAAGAAACAACAACCATTTTGGAGGTCCTGCTCCTCAAAAATAATATCCCACCCTGTCACATATGAGACATACCCAAGAGCAATTGTCCAGTGCTTATGATTTCTTTGCGGTCTCTCCCTTGATGGTTCATTGCAGACAACACATTGGATTTTTCTAAGAAAGCATCAAAACTGCTATCCTCTCAGAGTATGACAGTATGACAGACAAAATTTTATAGCATTGAGGGGTATGCATGCACCTGCTTATGATAGCTGGACTAAACTCTTGCTTCCTGAACTTGTAGGAATAAAATAAGCTTGTTTCTAGGAGAGTTCTATGCTACAAGTTAGTGATTTTTAAATGATACATCTCTCTCAGGCTATGTCAATTGTTGTCTCAGATTTAACATCTTATATAACTGGTCTGTTCCTGTGGTGGACTCTTAGCACTTGAGGAGTGCTAGAGTATGACCTAACTATTTTCCTAGAAAGAAAAAAAAAAACCAACATAAAAACCCCTGTCTAACTTGTAACAACCAATGCAACTCTTCCTTTTATTCAGTGTTCTCTCCTTGAAATCTAACCAACGCAAGGCTGAGCCCATCAGTGACAGGGATGTGACAGGTGCACTACAACAGCCATAAAAGTGAGAGTATGTGACAGAAAGAAGTCTGCAGACACCAAGGTCAGTGGAAAAGAAGGGATAGGAAGTGCTTCATGTGCTGGGGCAGAGATTCCCTTGCAGCCTAAAGTGAAGCCCGTGGTGAGGCAGCTGTGTCCTTGCAGCCCCATGGGGAGCAGAGATCCACCTGCAGCCTGTGGACAACCTCATGCCAAAGCAGATGGATGCTCAAAGGAGACTGTGATCCTATGGGAAGCCTGCACTGGAGCAGGGTCCTGGCAGGACCTGTGGAGAACAGAGTTCACACAGGAGCAAGTTTGCTGGTGGGACTTGTAACCCCACAAGGTCCCCACACTGGAGCAGCCTGTTCCTGAATATGAGGTAGAACTTTACCCTGCAAGTGATTGTGCACTGGAACAGATTTCCCAGAGAGGGTGTGGGGTCTCCCTCACTGGAGATATCCAATAATTTTCTGGACAAAGTCCTGTGCAATGTACTCTGGGTTGATGCTGCTTGAGCAGAGGAGTCAAACTAGAGGACTCACTGTGGTCCCTTCCAGCCTGACCCATTCTGTGATTCTGTGAAATTGCCACTTGTGCTAAAAATCTCTATTGTACCCATCTTTTTCCTTTGATTTTTCTCTATAAATTTAATTTTTTTTCATAACTTTCCATTTTCCTTCTATAGAAAGCAATCTGTTTTAATGAAATATGCCACTTCCCCCCATTTTTCTTAAAAGTATGTCTATCACCAGGAAAGAGAAATCTTATATGTTCTTTTTAAATAATATTATACATACTACATTCTTTCCACACTGTTTGGGAATGTGACAAAATGTGTTTAATTTCTATACATAAAAGACTTTATTTACAATTCAATATTAAATATACTTCACCACCAGCTGTCACAAATTCATCAAATAAAAGATTTTTGGATTAAAATTAGAGCCCTGCAGTAAAAGCACTAAGATTTCCTTATATTCAGTGAGGAGTGATCTGTTCCATTTGTTTGAGTACATCTCAGTTATGGGCATGCTAAGTCAATAAATGCCTCTAATAGCAGATCTCTTTAAACTCTGATGCATTGATTTTTCCTGGATATGGGTTTCATAGGTATTGTTAAATATGTTCATACTTCCTTCAATAATAATGAAGTTTTAAATGACTGCAAATATTTGTTATTATTGGCTTCTTTGTCAGTTGTCTGGATGCTTGATAATCTCTAAAAATTTGTAGTTCACACTGCTGTAGAAAATAATAATTCAAACTCTTTTCTATATTATAGATTACAATTTTCCAAAGTGTTGTTTTGCTGTAACTATCCTGGAAAATTAATCTAGAAGTCCATATTTAGATCCATATCTATCCCTTTAAAGTATTTAAGATAGTTTTTTCCCATAAAAATCAAAACTTCATTACTTTTGATATCAGCATTGGTTAAGACAATACACTTCAGTTTTTTCTGCTGATTTGTCAGTACCTATAACAGCTGAAAATAATGAAAAACGATATGTAGAGATGCTATTTACAAGAAAATATAACTAGAGAGACAAATGGATCTATGCTGTATAATATGCTAATCTGAGCAGGTTGGAGGGAAGGACACAACTTATATCCATCCCAGGCACAAGAACAGGCTGGGTAGGAAATGGATTGAGAGCTGCCCTGTGAGAAAGGACTTGGAGGTGTTGATGCCAAGCATGACCCAGCACTGGCAGCCCAGAAAGCAAACCACATCCTGGGCCGCTCCAAAAGCAGCATGGGCGGCAGGGTGAGGAAGGGGATTCTGCCCCTCTGCTCTGCTCTGGTGAGACCCCACCTGCAGTGCTGTGTCCAGCTCTGGTCTCCTCAACATGAGAAGGATTGTGGACCTGTTGGAACTAGTGCACAGGGGGTAACAGTAACGATCAGATTGTAGAAACACTACTCCTAAGACAAGCTAACAGTTGACTTTGGGTTCTATTGAGCCTGGAAAAGAGAAGGCTCCAGGGAGATCAAGGAGCACCTTCCATTCTATAAGGGGGCCCCACAGGAGAGGTGGAGAGGGACATTTTATAAAGGCATGGAGTGATAGGAAAAGGGGGAGTGGCTTTAAACTGAAAGAGGACAGGTTTAGATTAGCTATTAGGAAGAAATTCTTTACTCTGAGGGTGGTGAGGCACTGGAACAGATTGCCCAGAGAAGCTGTGGATGTCCCATCCCTGGAAGTTGGCTGTTAGCAGCCTGGTCTAGTGGAATGTGTCCCTGCCCATGGCAGGGGGGCTGGAAGTAGGAGATCTCTAAGGCCCCTTGCAAACCAAACTGTTCTATAGTTCTGTGATCTCTTATTGGATCATAAAAGGGATATGTCTACTCAAAGCAATGGTGATCTCAATATACGAGGAGCAATTCAAACTCTGCTGAGGAACTAGAACACAATTTCCTGCTTGCTTCTTTCCTGAGTCAGCGTTTAGGTTTGGCTTTGTGAGCTTCTTCTATTTCCCTCTCTGAAACACCTTTAGGCTTTATGGATTCACTTTTATGTACACAAGCATCCCAGAGGGATTAAGTTGGATGAATACCACTGATTTAATCCAAACAGGGATTCCTATTCTTTCACATTCTTTTACAGTTTTTCAGACTGCGTGCACTCTTAATTTCCCACCTCATGTTCCCTTCTCAGCTGACACAGAAAGGAAAACCCACAACACCTTTGTTTGTTTATGCTGGGTTGGGCCCCTAATTAGAATCCAAAAGACACAAACTAAGAGCTAAATTTGACATCTCATTAAAATATCATGGAAAGGTTCATTACCCTGATGCATATTAGACCTGCCACATTTATCTGGAATTCAAAATGAATGAAGAATACAGGACAAATGCAAAAAACCAATTTTCAACATGACATTTAACAGGAATAGAGAAATATTACCAAGTAGTCAAGAATAGACACCAAGTGATATATTAAGTCTAATTGTTCATCAAAAATCCTGGAAGAAAAAACCGTAAAACTACAAGCAGGATTCTCTAAGTAAATGGTGTACAAAGTCTGTAAAATATTCTCCAGCATTTTATTCTTTGTACTCAAAGGCTTTCTATTGTTTAAGGCTGACAAGAAAAACAGCATTTGTGAAATGCAGAAATTTGATGATTCTTGACAGAAATACTTCTGGGAGTCGTTAACAGCTGTATGCTTTGTCTTGCACATAATTATTCCTCATCTTAAACAAGCAGTGCTGTCCTGATTTTTAGGAAGAGCATTCAATGTAGCTGCCAGGAGAGGAAGCAGGGGACCACTCTGTGCCCTCTGCCACACAGATGCTCTCTAGAACCTCTACATTCAGCTCTTACATAATCCAGAGATGTCCTGGCAACACCTCCTTTCCCCTGTTAACAACATGACCAGCCAGAAGAAAGCAGAAGCTGCTGCAGCAGTGGCTCCCCACATAAGGATCTGCTCACAGGGCTGGTGGCACTGCCTGCTCTGTTGGCCTCACACCTGCAGGCACATCAGCTCCCAGGCTCCCAGACCAGGGTGCAGCCCCTGTGCAAGCTCTGCTTCCTCCTGCTGGCCTCCTGTGATGGCACAGAGATGCCAGTTTTCAAAATATCCCCTCCAACTTTGCTGCCTCCTCAAAAACCTCATGCAAAATGCACGTCTAAGTCTCCAACTACATCTCCATTTCCAACAAGCTGGTGCCTAGTCAGGACTCCTGCTTCAGCAAGGTCAAGATGTCATTCAGGCATTGTGAGTTCCTTGAGAGCACTACATCTCATCCTGACAGTAAGCTACAAACAATACACTGGCTGGAATGGGAAAGATGGGTCTTCTAGTAAGTTCAGATACTAGATGGATTTAGAAAAAGTGAAAGGAAATTTTCTTCTTTCTTAATATTTTACAATTCTATACATTGCTTTTTTCATAAACTAACAGAACAGAATAGACATCCTAACACAGGAATGTTTGGTTAAAAATAGAATCATTTGAACAAGGAACAATTTATCACAAATAGATCCCTAGAGGCCTTGGTCAAAATTTACAATGTGACAAACTCTTCAAATTACATTTAATTGCCATGTTACTAGCTCAGTAATTGAAAAATTGAAAAAGAAACTGCATAAACCCCTTAATTTCTTCCCTGACAGATTTTCAATTATATCTAATTAATTATCAATATTGCCATAAAAATACAGTATAGAAACAAAGGGTGAAACAGATTCTTATTGAGTAATGGCTTTTATGAAAATTCATTCAAACAAAAGATTTTGAATATTAGCTTCAACACAATGGAAGCCTGGCCTTTAAAATCTAAAATGCAAACTTTCCCCCTACCTGTGATAAAAGAATCACTAGGAGGCAATGGATCATTTTATTCAATAAGACCAGAAAGTAGCCAATTGTTCAATATTTAAATACATCCTCCCTACAATGCCATGTCTTAAACATTATTAGTGCACGTAAACTGTTTAGTTGCTTTTAATGACACATCAATCCTGTCTCAGAGGTAAAAAAATGACAACCTGTGAGACCTATAACAAGCAAAGATTTTTGAATATTGGACCCCAAATTGAGGTTGCAAAAAATGAAGTGCAAAAGGGAGTGTGCATTAGAAAGGAGATCACCGGAAGCTACTTTTTAGGGAATAAGTGAAAGTGCCTAATATGGAATTTTACAATGATAGAGAGACTTCAAATGGAAATGTTATGTTTATGTTAGGAGGAACATGAGGTCAATCAAAGATGAATATTTTGCAAAGGTATCTAATTAGTCTACTGGGTGCTTGCATATAAATTATTTAGATAAAAGCCCAGGAAAGATGTGTGAGGAAGTCTGACAGTGAATTTTCACTGACTACTTTAAATCTTTTCCTTAAGGGCAGTAGAATTATGGGAATGGAGAGGATCTGATGGTGAATATAAGGCAAACTCAGAGTAAGTCAAGTAAGCTGGCATCTGTTGAGCTGGTCTTTACAAAGTGATATTTTGCTTAAGCAATGAAATAAAACAAATCACATAATAAGGAGTAAGAGAGAGGAACAAGATTATCTGCAGATCATAACTAGCAGCACAAAAAAACCCAAACCCATAAACAGCCAAAATGTATGTGGTTTAACCTCCGTTGACAAATAAATACCATAGAGTCACTCACTAACTCTCCTCGCTCTGCCCTGTCTTCAGTGAGATGGGGAGGAGAACAGGAAAAAGATAAAACATTTAGGTTGAGATAAGGATAGTTTAATAATTGAAATAAAGAAAAGTATAATACATAAATAAATATAATGATCATATTAAAAATAATGAAAAAGAGAGAAAGGAAGAAACCCCCCAAACCCCACAAGTGATACCCACTACAGTTGGTCATCTTTTGCTGATCAATGCCTGGCCCAGCCCCCAGCAGTGACCTGCAGCTCTCAGCCAAATCCCCCAGTTTATATGCTGGGCATGACCATCTATGCCATGGAATACCTCTTTGGTATGCCCAGGTCAGCTACACTGGCCCTGCTTTCTCCCAGTTTTTTGTGCACCTACTCACTGGCAGAGCATGGAAAACTGAAACTCCTTGGTTTAGGGTAAGCACTTCTTAGCAGCAAATAGAACATCAGTGTGTTGTCAACATTATTCTCATAGTAAATCCAAAATACAGCACTGAACCAGCTACTAGGAAGAAACCTAACTCTATCCCAGCCAAAATCAGAACAGTGAGATAGGACACATCCTTTAAAACATCCTGGCTAGATTCCCTTAGATTCAAGCACAGTTTCTTGCCACTCTGTTTTGGTCAATTTAGATTAAGTTTTAGAATGCATATAACTGATAACTTCTTTGAATTCATTCAAAGAATAACCTTTACTGTATGATTATGAATTTCTGTAAATGAGTGCTTTAAAGATGTACATTTATTTATGCAAAGCCCTAGACAATTCCTTTAGGGATAATAGAATAATTTTCTCTTTGTTAAATGGATAAAGTAGAATGAAAGCAGAATTCACTGTAAGAAAAAGAAGTTTAAACTGTTCTTTCTGAAGTTATTTTTCATAGTTACTCCAGCAAATTTTTATTATGGCTAGATATTGGTACTATGTAAAGTTTCCATAGCATAAGCAAAACACAAGAAGCCTTATGAATAAGGAAGAGATATAAACTCCTCTTAGAGAATACGGTTTAAAAAGCCCATGCACTCACACACAAGAAGTAGAAGAGGATGGGAATAAAAAATAACAACAGGAGCGGGGCTAAACAGGATTGTGTAATATCCTAGTAATGTCCCAGATTATTTAGATTTATGACTGTCTAGTCTGATGACATTTGCTGCAGGAAGAATGGTGCAGGAAAAGTCTCAGAAAAGGTGCACGTTTAAAAAAAAGACATTAAAAAAGATAAAGCAACAAAGAGTACTCATGTATGTTGTGGAAGACTTAAAGTATCTCTTATTATGGTATAAATGGAAAACCTAGATCACAAAGAATCAATGAAAAAGTTAATTCTCAAAAGCTAAGACATTTTCTTCAAGCAAAGCCTGTGTTGTCAGATGGTGGTTTTTTTTGTTCAGGTTCTTTAAAAAAAAGGCTGCATGACTACAACACAAGATTTTTACAGATACATATGGAAAACTCACTGACTAGATTTACTGTTTGCAGTCCAAGTTTATGCAGTTTGCAATGAGAAATACTTATTCCTTAAGAGAGGGGGGTAAAAAAGTGTAATGAACCATAACTGAGAACATTGAAATTGCAGCCAACAGCTGGAAGCAAGCCAAGACCCAAACCTTCAAGCCACTAAAAGTTAGTACTTAGCAGGCTTCTACTTGCCCTGTCATCAGACCCTGTAGTAGAAGGCATTCCGCTGATGGGATACGTACAGTCTTCATGGCTGAAGATGTCTTGGTTTTAAGACTGAAATTTGATTAAACAGTCTGCCTTAGTTTGTACCATTAAAATGGTGATTTACCATGAAAACACAAGAATAAACTGAAGAAAATGAACTACAAAATAAATGAATTTTGTAAGAGCAAATGGATTTGCAAGAGCAATTCCAAGCAGAAGCTCTTGGGAAAAAACCAAACCAACAGAAATAAGGGGAGGCAAGTGTGTGGTGGGATGGAAGAAGGAGAATTAACATAAAATGAACATAAAAGCATGTAATTGAGTACTAAGAACTCTTGACTACAGCATGAAAGGAGCATTTGGTGTCACCTTCAATTCAAAAAAATTATTCCCAAGGAATTGTAGAGCACTGATCTAAAGTCATTCAGATAAAACTATTTAGGAATTCCGAATTCCTGCTATTTCTATATAAATTCATTGATCACAAAGTCAGGACAAATAAAATCTGCCTCTGTCCTCCCAGTAAAAAGGTCTAACAACAGCTACTCCAAGAACTAACCTTTCCAGACCACCTTGGGAAACAGTGATTTAGGAAAATGATGGCTGACTTTTCAGACCAGCTGGTGATTGAAGGAGTCACAGCATAATTAGTGGATTCCTTTGAAATCTGCACATCTGGTTAGCACTGGTTTTCTCTGGGATTAATGCTGACATGACAGGGAACAGGGCTTGGTGACTGAAGCCATCCCGTTGTTCCTAGGCCCTGTGTACCTATCATAGACATTCTGTCACGTAATCCCTTGACTGAATAATGGGATGTGTCCTTTGAGAAGCACAGTCTTCACATCTACAGTTCTCATTGTAAGGCTATTTAAGAATAAATAGAGATAGCACTTTTTCCATGCTCCTAATATTCATAGTATTCTGCATTTAATAATGCTCTGCTTTTTTACCATCTGTTTCTCCACCAACCACCATAAATATATTTGAAAAAACATCCTTTAGACCCTCACAAATCATCAAACTTCCTTTTCCTAAACTCCTTCCAAGTTTGGCAATACAACCTGCTATAAAATAAATGCTTTGTAAAATAAAATAAACCAACAAAAACTAACCCCACTCCCATCAAATAAACAAAAAACAAAGCAAACAATCCACCACCAACTATCCTAACTGTGCTTTCGTAAAAGTTACTAAGTCCTGCACTTATTATTTTTCAATTATTATTATTGATGGGATTAAATCCTGGCAGAGAAAAACTTCACCCTCTATTAACTAGAAATACACCTTTATATTCAGTAAGCACAGGCTGGAATTTTGCCCCTTGCACCACACCCATCTCTCCCTTAGAGTACTACATTCTTTATAAAGAAAACTTAAGTGCGTATTGATTAAAAGACTCTTCAGATGTTTAAGAAGGAAAAATAGAAGTTGACCTGGAAAAGTTCAGTAAAAATTGCTCATACTTCTCTCACATGTACTCTGGGACATTCTGGTCTCTCACTTAATTGCTTCTGACTCATCATCAAAAGAAAAAAAGATGCAACAGAACCCACTAACTTCTTTTAGATATTATTCTCTTTGTTTCAACCTTTCTTTGTTGATTAAGAAGGATCTCATAAAGACTTGCCACTCAGCAGACTTACCTCTCTGCACTTATGCACATGTGAGACATGAGTTGGGAGGGTTGGACAGTAAGGGCCACCGGGAACTTAAAACAGAAAAACAGCAAAAAAAGAAGATATAGAAGGATTGTGGAGGCTTCAACACATGCACTGTTTCAGTTCTAGAGCTAGTTGTACCATCTCATGCTGGAAAACAGGATAATCCACCATTAGGATGTAAATTCACCACATACGATGTCTTTTTTCCTTGGCTAGCACTTCCTGGGACTTGAAATATGCAATACGCTATCAAGACAACAGTACAGAGCCAATGAGTCTAGCAGGCCACACACATGTTGGGCATTACCAGAAAAAGAAGCTTTTTTTCAAATACTTCCTCTAAAATCACTCCTATCATTTGGTATAGTTAGAGTTTATTACATAAGCAGGACAGAAAAAAGAGTCATTGCTCAATATACACAAAGGCTAGAGATTTTTCAGCAGTTTGTAAAGAAATAAAGCAAACAGACCTCAAAAATAGTCTTTGGTTTAGATGAAGCATTCAGTCCACCACAAAGTTAGGCTGGAAAGTTCAGAATGGTCTGAGACTGGTTATCTAAACTGCAACAGAGCCAAGAGAGCCACCTGCAGTGATCTGAGTGAAAATTATAAAAGAAGATTATGTCTCCAGTCTTTCTGAGGAGGCAGATTACCATAGTTGAGATTTCAGGAAGTTAATTCAGTCCTTTTGAGCTAGAAATTGGTAGCAGGGTAATGCTGGATTCTCTCTCATCTTCCCCAAAAGATCAGGAGGAGATGCCGCCACAGGTGAAACAGTACCTCAACAAGAGTTCTGTTTGCTACAGGACAATTGAAGAAGCAGGAAGCAGCATTGAAAATACCCATGCAGACACCTGACATCTTGGAATTACCCGTTTACTACCAGCTATATTAGCTCACCAATTTTTGTAAAAAGTCAATAATCAGCTTGTTGTTTATAAATAGATTTTTTCTGGTCAGACCTACAGACAAAAGTACATATGGACACACTTCATTTCAGAGCATCATAGTTCTTTAGCAGCCAATAGAGCTGTCCACATATGTCCTTGATACATTTCCCTGACAGAGTCTCAAAACTGCATTGATGATAACAAGATATTTTTCATTTTGGGTGTATGCTTTTCTTTTTACAGACTGCCATAAATTAATATTTAACATCAGCACTTCTTGTTCAGAGCCAACAATATGCATATTCACATTACTGTTGCCTCCATGAAAATGACACTGACTTACCTCAGGCAAGACAGTAGCAAAGAGCAGGCAGCAGCAGGCTGAGCACTAGAATTCCAGGGCTGCACAAAAGTTTCAATCTTATCTCAGCATACCTTTACATTTTGATTCTTTACTGAAAACTGAATTAGAAAATGATAAATAAAATATAATCTCAAAGAAGGGAACTACAAAAAAGGTTAAGTGGTGGAACATGAACCAGCAAGGAGCTAAACCTAAGGTCTTATTTACTGCTACAAGATCAGAAAAGTCCCAGTTATCCTCTTATAAACTAATGGAAAACATGCCAACTCACAAGCCTCTCAAAATACACATCTGTAATAACATTTTCTTCCTGCAGCTTCCATCCTAGTGAAGCCTTCCTTTCTGCTTTGAAAAGGCCACAGAATGAAGAGTCAGCCTAGAAGAATAATGCCTGTTGCAGGCCACAAGTATTTCTTAATAAGTGAGCCAAAAAGAACTGCACAGGGGGAGAGTCATTAGAGAGGCTGCCTGAAATTTCCGAGTAAATGGGGGTCACCTGTCAGGATGAGCAAATCACCCCTCACATAAACACCACACAGGCCTCTGCTATGACTACAACTGCACGTAACAGGAACTCCTGCAAAACAGTAAATGGCGCCCCAGAATTGTGTCAAGACTGTGTGTGACATAAACGCATTTTAGTTACAGTAAAACCTGGTTGTTAATAGTCTAGAATTACTTCCGGTTTCTGTAAAAGATTTCCTAAGTAATTATGACTAGAAGCCTGAACTGAGGCACATGCTCCAAGCACATGTGTTTTTTTTTAAATTAAAGGTAAATACCTTCTGCTGCTAGAGCTGTTTGATTATTAAATTGAGCACAACTACTGTGACAATTATAACCTTCCTTATAAAAATTGCTACAGTATATATTAGAGCATAATTTTTCATTTAAAGAACATTTTAGGGCTACTATTTTACTGCTTCCAGTTAAAGCCTTCTGTATTGACATTTTCCTATCATTAACCCAGTATACATTCTTGCACCTGAATTAAAGCAATTCCTAATATGGTTCCAGAACCTTTTGCACGTTTTGAGCTAGACTATCAAATAATAAAACAGTCTACACTGCTGTCAATGACATGGAGAGTAAAACCAGTTAAACAGATTGTATGAAAATTAGCAGGCCAGACACAAGTGAATCTGTAATTGCAGAGGAAACAAATGCCCTGGCAGGTGCCCAATGCCTGTCACTTAAAATAAGTAGATCGACATAAAAGATATTGATGCAGAGCAGCATATACTCCCTCTCAAGAGAGCAACACTAGTTATTTCTGAGACAGAAACAGGAATGGCAGAATAGGTCAGTTCACATGTCCTGATTGTATAAAACTGCGGTACCTTTCACCTATGTGAAAGTTCAAATACCTCCTAAAATCACTGTCTTCTCCCTTAGATATCTATACAAAATGTCCAAAACAAGAACATTAAAAGCAACCAGTTAACCACTTTTTTAATGTGTACACCTCAAAATATATTTTTGAGGGTTACTGTATTCTGCAAGGATATGTAAATATATTGATGTGTTATCTATGTATTGTTGGTAACAGAAAATTTACAACATGAAGAAGGGAGTGTTCCACTCACTACTGAGTCAGTATCCATGGCACAGAGAGACTGGGGTCTCGTCAGGGCTGCATTGCTCTTGATAGTCTCCACATAAACAAATAAAGAATAGGCATTTAAAGTGTATAGAGACAGTGTGGGAGGAATGCAGAGACATCATCTGAGCATCTGAAGATGAGGTTCAGAAAGCCAAAGCCCAGCTGTAACTGAATCCAGCATGGGATGTCAGAGACAATACGCGAAGCTTCTCTAAGTAGACAGGTGAGTAGGAAAGCTAGGGAGACTGTGCTGCCACTGCTAAGCTTAGAAAATACTCGTCAGAGGAAATCACTATTTCTTTACAAAGTGAGTTAAACACTGTTACAAAGTTTTGAGCGGGTTGTGTTATCTCAAATAGGTGTCATTTGGGTTTTGTTTTTGAGGTTTTTTTTCAAATTTGGATAGCCAAGAGTTCAAGACACTAGTGACTTTTGTGTGTTGTATGACAAACTGATTACTATGGATAGGAAAAATTCAACCTTTCATGTAGTGAGCTCATGTTATGTCAGTAGTTACCAAAATCACTACCCCTTTCTTACAAAGAACTATTTGATCTTTGCCAATCTTAACAAAATTTTAAAAAGTACATTTTTACAGTCATAGAGTAAAAAAATATGAATCACTGTTTTGGCTTGCAGTGCAGCATTTATGAAAAACAGAAGTTTTGAATTCAAAGTTTTCTCATTTCATTTGTACGTGTAATATAACTCTGGCAAGTCTTCGCTCTGCAATCTAATCAGTAGATAAATCTCCTATAACAAAAGTGAGATCAAATCTCCAAAGGGAAGCAAAGAAAGTCAGTTTTCAGAATGCATACTAAACACCTGATGTTCTTCTAGTTGATCAGTTACAGAAAACTTTGCAGTCTGCTTTGATCCTCCCTGGTTTTCTGTTTTTCCAGAAGAGCATTATAAAGATGTAAGCATGTAAACAGATCTTGCTCTCATTCCTACCCACCGCATCCTTAAATAAAGAGAACCTCGTCCTGCTGGCAAGGCAGTGAAGTTCTGGGAAAATGTGGCACAGAAATGTGACAGGGCACGTCACATTGTGTTCCCTTCACTGTAAGAAACTGCAGGTTTTCTTGTTAGTTTGTAAAAAATATACTGCTAGTAATACAGTTGCTTCCCACACAGCAGGAGGAGCAAAGGACTTTTCCTTCAGTGTTAAGGAACAAATGTCACAATGTTCCTGCCACTTGCCAAACTTGGAAAAGTCATCCTACTGAGCTTTCTTTTCCCTCTAGCCCACTGCAAAAGGCTTCATCAAAACAAAAGAAACGCTCTAAAGATGAGAAAGGTGAATTACTTATTTTCCAGATTTTGCAAATGTTAGACATGACTTCAGGGAGGAGTCATTGTCTAAAACAAAGATCTCCCACTTCTCCCCTTTCTGCCCTGCCAGACCAGCAATATATCCTTTCAAAAAGTAAAAAGAAATCATAAATTGTCTAACTTTTCATGTAGTTACTTTTCAAATGGAAAGCTAGTACAATATGCTGGTGATCTGATTTAGTGATTTTTGTTGCCACTTTCGTACCCAAAAGAAGAGACCTGGGTACAAGACAATAGCAAATGGAACTCCATGAATATTGCCTCACAGCACTAGGGTAGACCCCTAGTTAGAAAAGACCCTAACAGAAAAGTCAAGGGTACTGTCCAAATCATACATTTCTCCTGATGACCCTCCTAAACAGATTCTTAATCATAATGATTCCTTCCTATCACAAACACGTAGCTGAATAGTATGCACTTATTTTATATTTGTAGTTATTAATATTTGTGAAGTTTTATAGTTTTGTCTTCAGGATACTTAAAATATCCGGTGCAATCCCTGCTTATGTTTTAAAATGAAATATTTCCTCCCATTTGTTTGTCCTCCCCAAATACTTTGAACTTACTTCCTATGAATAATCATTATTTAATCAGATTCTTCTTTTACATGTGTCTGCAAAACTCAATATATTTCAATCATTCTTAATTTAAACTGTTGTCAGGGAAAAGAAACTGAGACTCATGAACAGAACCAAAGCTCTGAATTTAATATAACTTTTGTTTAAAATATTTTTTTCTGTTGAAATGCTTTTTGCCTGGAGCTAAATTAACTACTTTCTTGTAGTGACATTGTTGTTTCTATTATAATGCTTTGCTATTGTTCATTTTCTAAAATAAAGAATATAAGCACAAACACCAACTTTTCAATGTAGGACTGTGGGTCTCTCTCAAGATGTCTCAACCAAGTAGCAGACATCCATGAAACTTCCAGTATGGGACACAATGGTCTTGTACGGCAAAGTGAAGATCTCTTGACATTTCACTGAATTTTGAACACAGATCTTTTATTTTAGACACATCATGGATTATTTTAGTTCAGTTTCATAGAGAATGTCCTCAGCAGTAGAACTGATTTGGCCCATTTTCAGCCCAAGCACATTTTTCATAAAAGAATTAAAAGCCCCTGAAAAATAAAATTAATCCTGCCACAGGCATGTCTTTGTAATAACACACTACATACCCTAGAAGGAAAAAAAAATCTAGCTTCTGCTATTGCCGCAAGTACCCACCTCCAGTTATAAATTCTCTAGAAATTAGATTTAAATGGCTTCACAGAAGATGATTTGAAAGAAAGAGGTTTTGTGGTGGCAGCATTATCTTGAAATATTGTAATTAACAGCTACACTACAGGCAGAATGGACTTGGTTTGAGTTTAACCAGCAGTATCTTACACCATCAATTTTATCATAAGCTTTACTTCAGGATACTAACACCAAATATTTCAGAAGTTTCCAGGAAATTATAGTAATTTGATAAGAATATCATATGACCAAATACAATGTAGCCCTTCAGGAGGTGTTGTTCCATGAAAATACTTCACTAGGTAATGTACACCAAATGAATAGTAGAAGACTACAAAGGGGAAGTGAGAATTTTTTTCTTAACAGTGCAGATAACCTGAAATGCTGTGCATATAAGGACTGTAAGTAAAATGTTAATCTAATCAGGTAACAATTAAAACCTCTTCTCATATGTGTGTAAGCAGAACTGACAGATTCAATTTCATTCCTTCTGCAAGACACTATGGTTCTGAAAATGTCTGAAGGTTGCTCCCAGTGTAGTTTCGAGAGCAATACATACAGTTTCTATTCTCATTAAACTTGATTCAGCACAATGAACATCCAGCTGCTGCTCTGCATGCAATGACTCTTGGGAGCATCCATGGAGCTAGCAAGGAAACGTCTAAATTTATTCTCTTGCTCTGTTTTATCGAAGTCTACGCTGAGTCTTTTATTCAAATTGTAGAGGAGGAGGTGATAGATGTAAAAGTAAGCAGTTGAATCAGCTGGTGATAATGAATCATGGAACAAGATGATTTTTTTAAGGTCTTTTCCAAAAATAATAAAAAAAATTATCTGGAACCATGCTGTCTTAAAAATTAAAAATCAACAAAACAAGAAAAAGCCATCTGAAAACAATTTCTTGTCTCTTGTCTTTTCCTTTCATCTTTTCCTGATCATTTGTACATGACTACACAATCCTTTCCTTTAGTCATTCCAGCTTAAGAAAAGTAGTGAATAGGAGAGTCATTACGATGACCATTGCTTTGTTGCTTCTTTGTTTCTCTTTTCACTTACATGTTGCCCAGCTTTTCAATTAAAAAAAAAAAAAAAAAGAGAAATCTTTCTTTCTGCAGATTTTGGTTTTTGTCCCTTATTAATACCTCTCCATAGAATTCCCTTTCTTAACATTGGTTTTTCCATGTTGTTTCTTCCATTACTATTTCCTTTGCCCAGTTGTCTCATTTCTTTCTTGTTCTAACTTCATGCTTTACATTTACCTTTCTGGACTTAGGATATTTGCAGATGCAAAAATGAAGTAGCCAAATTCTACAAGCCTTTGACTATGCCTACACAAATATTCAGCATCTGTCTGTGGAGTTCAGCACAAACTTTCTTCAGTGCTTTGATAATGGTACAAAATATCTGAAAGACCCTCAACCCTTGGGTAAAAAACATCCTCATTAAGAGATCTTTATTTGCAAATCAAAACTATACATGCATTTTCAAGGAGGCTAGTTCATTAATCTAGGTAATGGGAAGATTGAAATACGTCCATCATTGACATCCAGTCTTAAAAGACAGTAACAATTTAGCCATTAAAGCAAACAAACAAAACCCCACACTAAATAAACAACAGAACCGTGCCCCTCCACCCCCTGTTATTCAAAAGAGTGTTAAGTAATTTGGTCAGATTTTGTCAAATGCAATCAGATGAAAAAAATGTTCACAAAGAACTATGGTGGTAAAGCCACTTCACCTCTCTAAATGAATAATTCAACTTCAACTCCCTCCTCAGACTTAGGGAATTTGAATCTGAATTTATTGGTTCTAGGATGCTATGGGATCAGGTACTCTAGGTTCTTCTTAACCTGATTTTCTGAGACACACAGGTGTTCACTGCAGTCTGACACTCATCTCCTAGGGGGATGCACTGCAAACAGTGAGCTTGGTCTCTCATACTCACTTTTGGGTCAAATGCACACAAGAATAACTGCAAACAGGATAATTGCTGGCACAGTTAATGAAGGAAGAAAAGAGCACCCCTGAATGCATTACTGTCACCTGAGCAAAACTTTCATGCCCAAGGTGGTAGGAAACATCATTCATATGCATTGCCAAAGAAAAAATGTAATTCAGTGTCTGCCATTCTTCCACTCTACAAACTCCAATATCTCTTTTTCAGGAGGCTGACAAGTACCTCAATAGAGTACTTTATTTTAAGAGTTATTATTTCAGTTGCTAGGATGTCTGACTTGAACCATTCACCCCAAATATCAAGACTACTTACTGATATTTGTTGTCAGGGCTTAGAAACTGCCCTGATTTTCAGTTTTGTTTTTATATCTCCTAAAGACCTATAAAGCTATGTATGTTTTTGTTTGAGACAACAATTTCAGTTGACTATGTGACTACCCTTTTGATCTAACTCAATTTCACAGGAACTCCTTGTCCCAGAATCTGAATTTATTTCCCTTACATTGATCTATTTCTTGTCAAATCCTCAGGTCCTATTGACTCTGAAACCAGTTTCTGAGTTCAGTATAAGGTAGAGGATTTACTAACATAAGCTAAGCAAAGTTCAGGTTCGGAAAATGTTCAATAAACATGAATTTTACAATGGTCTCCAGTGTGCATATGGAGCCTAAACAAATTTTGCCTAAACCTGGTCACCAATTCAGATGTGAGATGTTCTGCATTCCTGTGGGAAATTCAGTATTTCTCTGCTTCTTTCTTGTCTCCAAGACCACAAATGCAAAAACATGATAAAGTTTCTAAAGGAAAGGCAGCAGAAAGTATCTGAATAGATCTGGAGCTTGATATGTGACATTGCTGGATATTTGTTGTGGTGTGCTGTTGGCCAGATCTCTGTTTTTCACATGGCCAGGCACTGCTGCCCTGTCCTTCCCCCTTGGTATCGGTCTTCCCCTCTTGGAGAGCTCTGTATTGTGTAATCCTACACAAAGCCCGCCAAATTCAAACCCAGCACTCCTCCCCTATTGGATGTTGTACCCTCCCCTGCCCCCTGTGTCGGTATATATGTAACTGTAACACGCTGTGCCAGTGCTTCCCCAGCACAATCCCAGTGCCGAATAAACCATCTGGGAAAGCCCCTTCACTTGTCTCTCCATCTTCAGCGCGCCTGTACCATCGGTGGGTTGGGTGAAACCTTGCAGGAACTTCGCCAGCCCTCCTGTGCCTTCGGAGCAGCCAGCGAGCCCCTGGAACTGCAGACGGATGCCTGGTGCTCACCCCCTGGAGGCACCGTGGCAGATATTCTAGAAAACTCTTGAACTGTCCTATTATAAAATTTCCATTTATTCAAAATTTTCATTCAAAATTTCAAACCCAGGCCTTCCAGAGACTGGAGAGTAAAACAAGTCAAGTAAGTGTTCTTCCTATTTTTAGCTTGGCTTCTCAGATTTATGCAGTCAGGTTTTCTGTTCCCTATATCCAAGACTTTTGACCCAAGTTACTGCATTTACCCACACTGGTGAGCTTTAAAGAAGTCACAGAGAAGTGAGGTCCTGAAATAGCCTGTAGAGAAGAAGGAAGTGACCCCCTGGGTGCTGCCAATGGTAGGAAAAGTGCAGAAGCAGCAAATGCACTGCTTTGCACAGTGGGTCTGTGGAGAAGAAAAAAAGACAGAGAAATGCCCTCAAAAGTGAAGAAGTTTGAATTAAATTTTTCTTGAGGACTAAAGTCAGCCAGAAAAGAGAGTCAAACCGGGGAAACTCATTTTAAGGCTTACAGAAACACTTGTTTAAATGACACTGTTAGAAAAATGGAACAAATGTCCACAGGCAGGAAAAAAATAAAAAAAAATGGGGTTACCACAAAATGCAGATATCTCTATCTCAAAGCAATTCAAAGTTATCTAACATTAACAAAGCATACAAAAGCACTCCTTAGAGGCTTAAGATGGCAAAAAGAGTAGAATATTTTGAAACTGCTGTAATTTTGTGCCAAAATAGTTTGTATCTTCATTACATGTATAATGTCAGTTTCCCCTCTATCAAACTGACAGATCTTTTAACAGTAGTCCATTTCCCGCCCTCAAGAAATGCACTGTGGTGGGAAGTGTTCCAGAGGGGATCCCAAAAGTCTTCCAAGTATTAAAGATTTGAAAATCAATGACTGAGTGGCAAAATGATCCATGCACTGTTTATCATGACAAGTTATTTTTGCATTGCCATTTTCTTTTCAATCAGATATCTCAAAGGCCGAAGTTAAATGGATAATTCTAAAAATAGACTGACACCATGTACTGCAACAAGGAGTGGAAAAAGGGAGCCAGACTTTGAATAAGCTTTTATTTTCCATGGAAGGCAAGAGCATGACAACTTTTAAGAGTGATCGCTAACCCCAGTTGCCAGAAGTAAAATACAGGCAACATAAGCATCTAAACTGCACCTCTGGAGACTGGAAGGTGATTAATCAAAGCTCTTGTCAAGATAGTTCTTGATTTCTTTCACAATAGGTGCAATAAAAGATGACTGGGCAGGATTTTTGCTGTTGGATATATACTTTAAACCTGATTTTCAGAACATGCACCCATACTTTCTATGGAAGGTGATTACAGAGGATGGCAGATTTCATCATAAAATAAAGAAGGAAATAAAATTCTGTAATCATGAGAATATCAAAAAGCTACTAGTTTTCTGCTTCCTGGGTCAGAACCTTCAGATTTTAATAACTTTCAACTGTAGACGGATGGGCACCCTGCATTATTGTGACAGAGCTGAAAATATCTCATTCTTCCTTGTAATCTCAATGTATCCAGAAGTCTATATTGCTTTTCTGCATGGTCCAAAAGCTAATAAACTCTGTATCCTGGAGGAATATACAGAGATCTATGAATGAGCAAAATCAGAATGAAGACGAGGACAGAATCAACTTTTTTTAAAACAGCATTTGTAAACAATGTTTTTTTTAGTCTAAGTTTTATTATTTCTAGTGATATCATGTTTCTATAAGACAAAGACACCAAAAGCAGAGTGCGCAGCACGGCGAGGGAGGAGATTCTGCCCCTTTGCTCTGCTCTCATGAGAACCCACCTGCAGTACTGTGTCTAACTCTGGGTTCACCAGCATAAACAGCTGTAAGGACTTAAGGAGCACAGTTGCCTGTCTCAAACACTGTTAAGGCCACAGAATGACTTTGCCATGAGTATCGAATGGAGCGAGACAATGGCACTCAATCCAGGCCTGGTGGAGGCAAGTTCTAGTTAGCGGTTAATGCAGCCAGACAAAAATTCCCGCTCTGGTACACTGTGTAAAAAAGCAGCTGTTGGTATGCATATCACCGGTCATACAAAGACTCCCCCCAAGTTACTGGACAGACTCCTGAATATGCCCACCCCCAAATATGCCTCCAAGGATACCTGGAACTTGGACTGCAAGTTAAGGCACCGTTATAGAAACCTGAGATAGGACGAAGGTGGTAAAAGGAAGCTGGTAAAACACTTGAACAGGCTGCCCAGAGACGTGGTGGATGTCCATCCCTCGAAATGTACACGGTCAAGCTGGATGGGGCACTAAGCATCTGATTTAGTTAAAGATGTCCCTACACATTGCAGGGGATTTGAACTAGAAGACCTTTCAGGGACCTTTCCAACATAAACTATTCTAAGACTCTATGCTTCTGTGATCAGAAGGTTCCCTCAAAAAGATTCATGTCTGTTTCTGGAGAGCCATCATTGGGGGTCACAAAGGAAATTCAGAATTTTTTTTACTTCCTCTTTGGTTTTCCTCAGAAATATGAAAGGGGGAAAAAAAAGTTAGCTAAAGCTACATAAAGTTTGTAGGAACACTTTCCAAATGTCACTCTCAGAAAGAAGCAATGACAAACATAAAGAGAAGAACATTTCCCTTAAATCTTGGAATCACCAGCCAGCAAGTCATCCCTAAGTTACCCCTCTTTTTGATAAAAAAACCTCTTTACTTGGTTAATAACATCCACTTGATCTCCCAGAATAAGTCCGGGAGTTCCACAGTAACCATCTCCAAAGTTTTTCTTTGTCAGAGAAGAAGAAAATAAAAGTTTTTTTAACAACTCCAAAAGGTTGACCTGGTTAACTTCAAATCATACCTCTGTTTCAGAAAGGTATTCATTAATATGAGAATGGGCATACCCAGCCCACACTGACCTTCTGTGAGCATGAATGCTCAGTTAAATCCTGAATGTATCTTCTACATTGAAAGCTTCAAAGCATTTTTTGGCACATATACAAATAGAAAAAAAAATCATTACTAAAGTTACATAACTGTTTTGATTCATTTTGTGAATGACATGATTTCTTTTAATGAGAAGATAGAGCTGGTACATTTTCCTTGCTCTCTTCTCATTCCTGTATTTTCAGAGTATTTTTGAATTTATAGATTGAAAAGTCTGATATTATTTATTTTCTGAACATAAAAACATTTATTTCTGAACATAAAAACATTATGTTTTCTCTTTGTTTGCCCAATGTAGCAGTCATTTTGTTGCCAGTCTACCCAAGTAAAATATACTGTCCTGTCTAGCAAGCAAACATTTAAAGTACAGTCTAAAAATTTTCATCATTATTAAAGCACATGTCCTGTTTTCTTCATAAAAGTCAAACTCTTCCAATTTTCATAATGAAAAAGTATTTTGACATGACTGGTACCTGAAAAGCTCAAGCAAGTCTGACATCATCACAGTTTGGAGGGAGTCAGAGCACACACAGACATGCCAACATGGTGGAGAAGGCTCAAAGCTTTCTTGCACACTTCTCAAAATAAGGTCAAACTTAGTGACTAAAAGCAAGATTTTCAGAGAACATCCTAAAAACTGCACAGGGAAACAGATATAAGAGTGCTCCTTGGAGGCATTTAGCTCCACACTTGCATGAACACTGTCCTGGGTATGATCCCATATGGAGGGGAGCTTGGTGCACAAGTGGATGGAAAAGAATTCTGTGGATATAACCTCATTAGGCATTGCAGAATTTGCATTAATTTTAATTATATACATAATAATGAATATTTTATAAGGCAGTCTCTCTTCATAATAGTCTTATAATTTTTTTATTTGGAATAACCAGAACTTACAGATACTAGCTACAGTATGGGCAGAGAAAAAGTTATTCTTCATATCTTTCATCATTCTGTCCATAGCAAGGGAGTTGGACTAGATGATCTTTAAAGGTTTTTTCCAAACCAAGCCATTCAGTGGTTCTCTGGACACTATACAATTAACATATATCCTCCTTGCAACTTTTATTAGCTCAATATGAACACCTTGCAGGCAGTCTTTCTGGAAAAAAAGAGTGAGTTCTACAAGACAACACTTCAGTCTGCAAGACAAGCAATCTACCTAAAAATCTGATCTGCAAAGGTCCTTTATTCACAACTGTTGGTAGGCAGGAAAGTTATAAATACGGAAAGAAGCCTGACTTCTCAATTTGTCAGTCCTACTCTGTTCAGATAGAGCACCACTGAAATCTGTCTCCTGAACTACGGGTCTTACAAGGCCAGCAAGCTCTACCTACAATGTGTGAAATTTGTTTGGAGGTGTAAGGTTCAGTTGTCAGACATGACAGTTTTACAGTGGAAATAAGTGAGACTGATGCTGAAATTTACTCCAAGTGAAGAAAAAAATTAATCTTGCAAGCGAAGAGAAAGGGCAAACCTAAACCTGCAAAGACAGCTGAAAGGGTATGAGTACGCTCAAGGCAGAACTAAGAGATGCTGTGCTCTGCCCGGCCAACTCTTAACCATGTAAAATTTAGACATAAAGATTGAAATTCTACTCCACTCTAGTCCCTATCTTTAAAAATGAATGGGACAGGTAGATTAAAACAGGAAAATTAGATAGCCAGAATTTCTGACCATTTTAAGTATCCACAATAGCTACTCACTCCCGAGACTGTCTGTATACGGCATATAAAATAACACGAATCTCATCAGCTCAGTATCTATTTGACAGAAACTTTTATTTTTTGATTGATACTTGACATTTATCATACTGTTTGGACAGATCCTAGTGACAATTTTGAAAGATATTTGCTTGGCTTTCTGTCAGTATTTCACATTCACACAGCAGACCCCATTAACACAGAATCAGAAAAAAAAACATGCCTTGAATGCAAAAGAGAAATAAAATGAGTTCCCTCCAATTACCTGTCAGTTTTTCAGAAGATTTTAAAGTCAATTCATGGGACATGAAAATCTAAAGCAGTGGTTTATATGTTACTTACCAATGCTGACCTTAACAGAAACTTGGACAAATCACATCATTTTATTCAACAGCAGAACTGTATTTCCAAGAGCTCTGATCTATTACAGGTTCCTTTGATTTTCAACTTCATTTGAACAACAGGGAAATCACATAAGTGAATTACAGTTAGCATAGGAAAAATATTGTGTAAATGGTTTCACACAAGCAAAGGTAGTGAGATTGGAAGGTAGAATAGAGAGCAAGATCTAAAAATAATGTTCCAGGCTTTCTTTCTCAATGTATTTTGGATGATAACTACCAGGTTCACATGACTTTACATAATATCTGAAATGGCTTGTGTCATCCAGAAAATTTAAATTTCCACTACACATCAGAACAGAACTCAAGATCTGAATTAATTGTAAAGGTAATGCCTGCCTGACTTCACATCATAGTTATTTCAGTTCTAGGTAACAAGAAGAGAGAAGCTCTAGTATATTTAGTTGAGTCAAACAGAGACATGGAGAAATTAAGAAATATCTCATGCTTTACCAAATTTTAGATTTTAACTATTTTAAGGAGGTAAGTTCTCTTTAGGAAGTCGTCAATTTTCATTACTGAGGGAAAGATTTGCTGTGATTAAGTATGGAAGTCTTCTAGATGAATGCAGGAGAGAAGATTTTTCTACTTAGAAAGTGGTCAGAAGTGCTAGTTTAAAACTTCCATCATATCAATACTCTTGGTTTCCAATTTAGAAATCTATGTGCATAAGTACTGTTATTTATGCAATTAAGTCTCATTTAGTTCAGTGAACATGCATTCACTTGACTGATTACACAATTAGGTCTCATATTTTTGTAGAATTTCAGTCACCATATTATCACACTCAAAACATATACATTACTGTTTCATTTTGCCTAATTCCACTTTATGAGAACACTCACAAGAAGATTTATCTTTTTTGATGGATAGGTTGTCACAATACTTGTTCACACCTCTAGATTTTATGGAACTTCCAGTACAGGTGAATGCTACAGTACTAAATTCTGATCTATACAGCTTTTAGTCATCAGAAACTGTAGGGAAATAGGTTCTCTCATTTACCTAGAAAGTATATCTTTCAAGCTGCATACTATATTTGTAACCTCTGAAGAATATGCTTCCTACCTTTACCTCTGTGCAAATTCTTTGAAAAAAACCCAAGTGATGTTCTCCGCTCTTTCCCACCAGGGAAGTAATCTAAATGCTTTCAAGGTATGCAAGAACAAATAAAAAAAAAATAGCATTTACCATCTTACAACTGTACAAGAAAAACCTAACAGGGTTTTGGCTGTAATTCCTAGTTTTCTTTAAATCCTCCATGGCTTTTAAACTTACTGGTTTTCAGAACACTTCCTTGTTTTATTTCCTGATATCTTCTGGTTTTACTTATACATATCATATACTTTTACATGGACTTAAAAAAGGTAATTCTAGAGTATTCTTTTCTGACAAGTTCATGGAAGAGAGTAAAACAAAGAGAAATCAGATAAAATTTTCTGCAGCTGATACATATACAGTTTGTAAAGTTTTAAGTATTGTAAACTAGGACAGTGAGTCCACGCACTATATCAAAAATCAAAATACAACTAACTTATTTACAGTTCAAAACATGATATTTGGCAGCACAGTCAGTCATGGGAGCAGCCTAGCTATTTGCCATAGCAGGGGTGTCTGGGAATATCTTCCTATTTTCTTTGGGTTTACCACCTTTCAAATCATTGGTTGATAACAGTTTCACTGTCTCTGGCAGTAAGATGTATCTGTTCTATTTCTTTATCATCAGACTGTTCATCAGCAAGATCAGTTTATTACCAGTATTTTTCTAAACAAACAAATTAAAATTAGAAGAGGACTACTAACGATGAGGAAATATTCATATGTGAATTGCATTTAGTGAATGAGTATATCTGTCCCAGCTGGACATCAAACAATAAAAACTCATGAACTTTCATGATAAAGCAAATGTGATGTCTCTATCAAGAGAAAAAAAGTAAAATAGCTGTTATAGATATGTAAGGTGTGTTCATGCCAAACAATAAAGACAGAAAGAATGAAATATGGTCATATAAGGTTCTGTACCAAACATGAATTTCAATACCTTCATCCTAGGTCTGGAGAAAATTTGAACAAAACAGTAATTGCAAAAATAATTTAGACAAAGCCAAGTAATAAGTAAAAATTTCAGCAGATAAGACATCTTACAAAAAAATAATGTCTGGCACAGATCTGCATTTCAATAAGCTTTTTTAAAAACAGAGGTATATGAGGTGTGCTGTTCCAAATGTTGTTGTTTTTTGTTTATTTCTTTTTGTAACAACATAGATTATACCCCTGATTATTTCAATCCTTATTCACATACATATATTAAAGGGTGCATAAAACCATTAAAATGCTATCTCTACATGCATTAGTTAAGACATGACCCTTGACATGATCACTTGAAAAAAATGTTAGATTTGGTTTTGCCTCTGAAGTCTCTGCCTAAACAGATGGAGTTACTGGTTTCACATTTTGCTAAATTTATCATAAATCTTCTAATTCATATTATGTGAATTTATTTGGACAGAAATCTGAAATTCACATGTCTTTAAAAGAGCTCATTGTTCATATAAGTGAGAGAAAAGTCACTTAGTTTTCTGATACAAAAAGCGGGACAAGAGGGTGCCTTGCAAGTTTACGGAAGGTTGCCAGTTCACATATATTGCAAATTCTGGTACCAATCTCAAGATTTTCCTTCAGGAAATGTTGTGAGAACTCAGATTTATTTACTGGTCTCTGTTGATTTTGTGACATTAGTGGGTGTTGAAAGGGCGCAGTCTTCATTACATCCTCAGTCCTTCTAAGAAGTAAGCTAAAGCTGCACTGAGCATCTACCTTGAATCTCCTCTTGAGACACCATTAAAATACTATGAAACACTCAAACCTTGCAACTGACTCAAAAGAATGGAAATACTCACTAAATTCATTTTGTTCAACAGTCTGGACTGGAAACTAATCTTCTCAGATGAAATATGGACACACTAACACATTGTGTAACTATAAGCTGTGCTGTGCTCCTATTAAAAATTGATCTCCTAAAAGGCAAGGGGTTATTATGTCTGCCACCCAGAAAAATATGATTGGTCTAGTCAGCCAAATGTCTTTTCCTGGGAAGGATTCTATGAACTGCAGGATTGAAAGTGTGAATTTTGCAGTCTGGATGTTAATAAGTCATTGTGAAGTGCCTAAGTGGATTTCCTGTATGTAACCAGTCATTTGCACACTTCAAGGTAAAGTCATGTGTCTCAGTCGGCTGAAGATCTGAGGACTGTTCAGCTGAGCTGCAAGTGTACAGGTTGATCAGGGGGAAAAGATCAAATGAGAACTACTGTCCACTGCTCAGAAGGGCTGCCCCATACACCTCAAGGGGAAGACTCGAATGAGCTGTATTTGCATGTGGGGTCAGGGTCAAGGAGACAGATTACTTTGTTTGCAAAGGAAAGAGAGAGAGTGAAAGGGGAATCAATACACACAGTGAACCTGAGATACAGGGAGAAAAAATGTATCACGACGAAGATGATGCAGTAGTAATGGGTGTGGGCATAGGGAAGGAAAAAAAAAGGGAAATAGAATACAAGATTCAAGAAACTACACCTATTGCTTCTTTTGTGTTTCGGAGTTCTGAGAGGTTGAAATGTTTATGTTCAGGCATTAATATTACATAATAAATACTAAATTAGCATGCTATTTTCTGAAGACCATAGTACAAAACTTAAATATCGGTTTTTGAAAAACACCATTTCAAAGAGTCAGTCAATATGTGTTACAAACATCCATTGCCTCAGTAAATCAGATATGGGACTCTAGATCATAATTTTAAAGAAATCCTGAAAATTCATTGATACTGTTCTGTTGTGTACCCCCCCAACTTCCCCACCCCCTCAAAAAAAACCCCAACAACAACAAAACCCAAAACAAACAACCACTACCAACAACAAAAACCCACAACAAAACCCCCCCAAACAAACAAACAAACAAAAAGGCCCCATTCTAGATTTCCCAGCCCTGTCTGATCTAATACAGTTTAGATTCTTCACCTTGGCCATACCCAAACCAACCACCCTTCAGGCCAGAGCACAAAATCCCTATTCCCCATCTACAAAGCATCTCCCCATAGATGATTTGGCCTGAGTGATCTTGTAGAAGAATGCTCAGTTAGCCTCGTAAGGGCTTGAATCAGAACAGGATAGAATTACATCAATTAGTCATCAGACTCAACTGAGCCACCTCAAATAACTCTGGCACCAGTAATGGAGCAAGGATAACCTTTGCTGAACTGGTTTCATGGTTTTTGTCCCTGAAGTCCCCTGGAAGCACCGTCAGTTCAGAGACCTCAGATGCACTGATCTTCTTTTCTTTCAAATGAGAAGTGGAAATTGCTCAATCTCTCTACTGACTGAAAGTGCACTGGTGACCCATGTAGAGAGAAGTTTTTTCTAGGACTCAGGGTTCAAAAACAGTTTGGACTTTCTATATTTAAGCATTATCACTAAAACATTTAGAAGACTGCATAGAAACAGCAACACCACCAAAACACCATGGCTGCATAAACTGTAGCAATCCTACACACCTTGAATTCTGGATTCATGTATCAACAGCATTCATGTAAACTGTGATACAGTAAGTAATTTTCGAGAGGAAGAGTGCAAAGAAACAAAGGATTTCTATATCCTATATGGGCAGAGATGTAAGAACAAGGTCGCTTAAAGATCATCATAAAAATGTAAAACAAGATACTATAAGATAAATCTGACATCAGAAAATTTAGCAAGTATTTGTTGAAATAAAGTTAACCAGATAAATAATTGGCTTCTATATTTATAGTTATTGTGGATCTTTGTAAAACTCTATTTTCTATGTAGAAACTTCAGCCAATTATGCAAGATGTCATAACAGGAGTTACATTCAAAAACCAGAAAACCATGTAACAGTCCTCTCCCCTGACATGTAAATTCCCTTTTGCTCTCTGCAAGTCCTCCTACTATTTAAAGAAAAATGTCATCTAGAATTAATTGTCAAACATCATGGAGACAATTCAAAATCCCCTGTTAACTAATCAAATTAAGAGGGCCACAGTGTAATTCACAAATATTGAATGCAGCAGGTTGAAAGTTCATCATTTTTCACTGAGAAAAACTTGGGTCCTGATACTGACAAGATTAAAGTCTTTGGAAAAGTATTCTTCAGAGTCTTGTCCCCATTACCATAAGGAACAAAATTTTCAAGTCTTACCTAAAATCAGAAATGATACCTTGCAATTTTAGAACCTGGCTTTACTCCTGCTAAAATTAGCCAAAGCAGATGCAGCCACTCACTTCATATATTAGCTATGAATATGTGCCAAATACACAAATGTAGAAAAAAATCCATGAAAATGAAATATTAATCAGTGTTTTGAAGAAATGTACTTGAGAACTTTCCTAACTGTAATTAAAATCTGCAGTATCTACAGCTGAAGAAATGGTTGTTCATTTNAAAAAAAATAGAGAATGACAACAAAGATGACTACAGATACTAAATCCTTTTATAGTATTACATAGTGGAAGAGACAGTTCCCTCAAATAAAGGGGGGAGAGGGGAAAAAAGATAAACCTCAAAAATATTACTGTGAACATTGTTGAGAGGGCCCAGGGATGGTAATTCCCTATTTCTCATAAAAGCAGGTAAGAATTGATAATTTCACTGCAAGTGTAAAAACAAAAAACCTCCTTCAGCTAGGGTATTATTTAAACTGTAAACCACTTTCATACAGTGTGTTAAACGAAATCATTAAAGATGGATGAGTTAAAAGATTAATAAAATTATAATTTAATGAAAGAGACCATGAAGGTCTCTAAGCAAAGTTATCTAAACTACACTGCTCTGGAAGATGCTCCTGACTGACCCTTTAAACTGCTGTCTATCAAAAGCTTGAGGGATATATAAAGAAAAATAATTTTGTAGTTGTCCTACTTTTAATATATTTTCATTTTGTATCTGCTGCTGCTTATTATTCTCACACAGAATATTCTTCTTGCAGACATTCAAAGGTTTCACACCTCGGCCAATTAGCACAGTGCTGCAGAAATCAAGAGATCTTGATGCTGNAAATCTGCAGTATCTACAGCTGAAGAAATGGTTGTTCATTTACTGTAAGCACTTGACATGCTGTAGGTGTTACCAAACACTTAGAATTGCAAAGTTATTTCCTAAAGGCATGTAGGAAATAGAGACTTCTTGCAAGATTGAATAAATTGGTAATAAGATAGAAAGCACAAGTATGGCCTCTGACTCAGTTATTCCAGAAAACAAGTATCATCAACAAGTCAAATAGGATCTTACAAGTTACTGGGAAAGAATCTGAGTACAAAACATAAAAGGTTATATAGCTCTAATTAGTAGATTTTAAGAAATATATATTATAATAATAAAAAAAATAGAGAATGACAACAAAGATGACTACAGATACTAAATCCTTTTATAGTATTACATAGTGGAAGAGACAGTTCCCTCAAATAAAGGGGGGAGAGGGGAAAAAAGATAAACCTCAAAAATATTACTGTGAACATTGTTGAGAGGGCCCAGGGATGGTAATTCCCTATTTCTCATAAAAGCAGGTAAGAATTGATAATTTCACTGCAAGTGTAAAAACAAAAAACCTCCTTCAGCTAGGGTATTATTTAAACTGTAAACCACTTTCATACAGTGTGTTAAACGAAATCATTAAAGATGGATGAGTTAAAAGATTAATAAAATTATAATTTAATGAAAGAGACCATGAAGGTCTCTAAGCAAAGTTATCTAAACTACACTGCTCTGGAAGATGCTCCTGACTGACCCTTTAAACTGCTGTCTATCAAAAGCTTGAGGGATATATAAAGAAAAATAATTTTGTAGTTGTCCTACTTTTAATATATTTTCATTTTGTATCTGCTGCTGCTTATTATTCTCACACAGAATATTCTTCTTGCAGACATTCAAAGGTTTCACACCTCGGCCAATTAGCACAGTGCTGCAGAAATCAAGAGATCTTGATGCTGGTTCTGACTCTGCCCATGAGCTCTCTGCACAAAGGTCTCTTTTTCTCAGTTTATTGGGATTGCTGATCTGTGATCGGTTTTTTAGCTCTAACACAGTTTTTCATATAATCTTATTGCTTAGAGTTTTTTGCCTATTTCACCTGAGAAGTTGCTACAACACACTGTAAGCTGTGGGACTGACCACAGTGACCAGTCCCTTAAGTGTGATGTATTCATACAAAAATACTTATTGACATGTAAGAGAGGCTTGGACTTGTATTATTCCTAAAAGCCTTACCACCTGATAATAATTAATTCTGAGCTCTAAAACAGCTAAGAATAAGCTAAGAAACAGCAAAGGGCTTTTTTTGAAGGAGCATCACTCATTTCTAGCAGAGGCCCTCTTGATTAAGAAGGAGGAGTTCAGAAGACAATAAGGGGCAAACCACAGAGACTGAATTGCTGGTCAGGTGAGTGAATAGCCTCATTCCCATTTTTATTTGTTTCTTCCAGTGTAGCCTTCCTAACACTGCACCTTTTTGAGAACACCTGTATGTGCCAATATGGTGTGTGCTACACAAAGTATGCTTTAGGATGAAGACATCTCCTGAATGCATCACATCTTTTTTTTTTTTTCCTCCAAAAGGATTGTTTTCTTCAAACTTCATGAAATAATGAAAGTTGTAACACATGGATTTGTAAAGACCCATCAACACACACACACATTCAAAATGCCTCTGCAACCCAGAAATACACAGGAAAGAAAGAAAGAAAGGAAGAAGGAAAGAAAGAAAGAAAGAAGGAAAGAAGAAAAAGGAGGGAGACAGTGAGAAAGAGAGAGAAAGAATGGGAGTAAAGGGGACAGAGAGAGTGAGAGACTAACAATCAGGCAAGCATACTAAGAAACACTGCAGTAACTACACTTTTTTTCACTCCAAAGTAACAAGCCATTTGTTTATATGCTGTAGATTTCAGGTAGTTCATCCCATGTCACATAAACAGAAGCTGTATCTGTACTCTACTAAGTCAACTGACAACCTTGTTCTTGGTTCAAAATTTCTTATTGGTTCTAAACCTCTCACTCATGCCATTCAACTCATCAGGGAGCTGGTTAAGGACAACTAGCACACTTGAAAGCATAAAATACAAATCTATTGCTTCTGCGAGAAATAACTTCAGAGCTTTTAACAACACAAGAAATGTGCACCAGAAATTTTAGCACCATCAGTGAATTCTGACACAGTAGGTGAACAACTCTCCTACAGGAATTTATGCACAAAATTGCCTGAAGAATCTGAAAACTTTGCCAAATAAAAAATTTAAATTTGAGGGGAAACAGCTCCAACAGCATCCCTCATGGGCTGTGAATTCCGCTTCAGCAGTACCAGGCAGCACCATGGCCAGTGTGACCATACTCCAGGGCCCTAAAGCCAGGGCTGACTCGTTTCTTCCCCCAGCTCTCAAGCCAGGCACGTTGTGGGTTGATTCTCGCTGCTGTCGCTGCCAGCTGCAGCTGGCGCTCACCCAAAGGCAGGTAAGGGAGCTGCCCTCCTCCAGCTGGAGCTGATCTTGTGACTGATTTTAAGGGGATCGGAAGAATAATCAAATATCAGTCTTGCCTGCCATGTTGAAAAAACCTCCTAAAGATCTGGCCCATGCTTCCAATATTAGCACAGAAATAGCTTCCATATGTAAAGCCATACAGATAAAAAACTAAGAGCAATTCTTTTTAAAATATTTGTCCCTAAAATAACATATCTACATAAGCTGAGAAACAGTAATTTATTCCTTACTAAAATGTTGAATTTCATTAAACACCAACTAGAGCAGTTAATTAACTGGTAATCTGGATTAAATGCTGACATCAGAAAGCATAATTTGTTGTTAAATACAGTTATTCACTTAGAAATGTTAAGAATGAGTAATGTTCATGAGGGGACAAATAAAGTTCATGTTAGTTACTTAATTATCTAAATTACATATGTTGAGGCAGGAGAGATGAAAAGTCATATAAATACTTCCCAAGTTCTTCCTAAATTTGTAAAGAAATATTCATATATAACTCCACACATGGGTGTATATATTGTATGGTATGTGGAAAACAATAACAAACCAATCTCTACTAGTCATAGGAATGCAATTTTATAAAGTAACACATATATCCTCTGTTTCATAACTGGATAAAAGTTGAGGCTTCTTCATGATCATGTCAATTTAAACTGTATATATTAGTCTTATTTTTTTAATCCATAGAAGAAATTTTGCAAAGGCATGTCTTGAATGAAATTTGAAAACAACAGGATGAAGGAAATACGAAATGATTCCCTCATTAAAACATGATCACTATCTGCAAACTCGAGTGAAAATATTTTTTAAATAAAACATGCAAAATCCCAACTTACTTTACTCAATATTACTATATAGATATCTTAATAACTACTTAAAAAGACAAAGACAAAATCTGGCTTTGATATGCAATGTGTTCTTCTCCCTGACCGAACTGATCTATTTAACTTCATTGTGCATTCTCTACTTTTGTTTCCAGTATTGTGTTTCTGCTCCTGCTCCAACAAACATCTCAGTACTCATTTGCATCTAGCTTCAGTAGCTGCACATTTGTGCACTGATGGGTAACAAATACAGAAGAGATATATCAACGAGGTCTTGTGTATGCATGAAGAGATGTGGTGAGCCTGACCACAACAGACCAAGGGGAAAACAGTGGCCAGCAGTGCTGTAATCATTTCAAGGCTTTAACACTGGTCCTGTCACACAGTTCATCAGGTTACAGGGACCTCGGGAGACTGCCTACCCATGGTGACAAAAAGGGGTAAAATTGATTCTGCAAAGACTACAGCAGGATCAGATCTCCTTCAAAGGAGTGACACCTTTATTAACTGATGGGATATCTATGTCCAGAGAAACCAGTTTCTATGCTAATGCCCGCTACTTTCTCCAGAACCGAAATAAAACTGGTAAATAATAGCAGTCACAATGAGATTAGTGTAATAACACCTAAGCAAATAACACACTGTTATCTCAGATGGAATGAAAATTATTAAACCAGAAGGAAGAAAAGTAATTTATTTATCCATATATGCAATGCAACACTTCAAACAACTGCAATATAACCACACTAATCTTCTTTTCAGTACAAATCATGTCTCCTAATTTTCATTTTTACTAAGCACTGCTTACCCTCTTGATGTTACTCAGAGATTTCCAGTAGAAAGACTATTGATGGAAGGAAATAATTTTACAGCAGAAGTTCTGAAAGTTTTTTGACAATTGTGATAAGACTATCCTTGAAATTTTATAATTTTTTTAAAAGGTGGCTGCACATTCCCCACATTGAATAACTCATTTTAGATGTAAGATTCTATTATAGTGATTTCTTTTTTAATTTGTAGTAATTGATTACATCAAATTAATGAGTGGAACAAAAGCTATGCACTGTCTCTCATCTGTTCTCTAGGTCACAAGAACTACAGCTTTTGATTATGCCTCTTCTCTGCCTTCATTGTTAATCTGATGTAAAACTACTAGAATAAAATTGAAGGTTTCTTGCAACTAGCACATGTATATTTGAGGGATAGGGTAAATAAGAGGACTCCAGACCATACTTATGTTTTTTTGAGAGCTAATATTATCCCTGATTAACTATTTAAGAATGGAAATATCTTGTTTATTGAACAACTAATTTAACTCCAAATTTTTCATTCTTCTTTATTTGTATGGAGGAACTAGTTAACAAATGCAGAAATTTGCTTTCTTTTCTCCGGCTATGTAACATAAGCTCAGATATAAACAACTTCTTGGGAGAAGAGCAGGTATCTATCCAGGGCCTCCAGCAACATTATACAAAGAATGTCTCAGAAACAGATGATCTGTTTTCCTTTTTTGCTAATGTGATGGTTTGGCCCTGGCTGGAAGCCATCACTCCCCTCCTCAGCCAGGGAGGAGAGAAAAACATGTAACAAAACGCTCATGGGGCAAGACAAGGATCAGGAGAGATCAGTCACCAACTACCGTTGGGGCCAAACAGACTCAGCTTGGGGGAAATAAATCAAACATATTTACTCAAATCAGAGTAAGATAATGAGAAGTAAAAATAAAACTTAAACAACCTTCTCCCCACCCTTCCTTTCTTCCCAGGCTAAATTTCACTCCTAGCTTTCTCCACCTCCTGCCCCCAGTGGCACAAAGAGACGTGAAAAGGGCTGTGGTCACTTCACCACCTTGTGTCTGCTGCTCCTTCCTCCTCAGGGGGTGAGTCCTCACACTCCTCCCCTGCTCCAACATGGAGTTCCTCCCACAGGAGACAGTCTTCCATGAACTTTTCAAATGGGAGTCCTTCCCATGGGCTGCAGTTTTTCCCAAACTGCTCTAGTGTGGGTCCCCTTCCATGGGTTGAGTCCTTCAGGCACAGCCTGCTCCAGCATGGGTCCCCAAGGGTCACAGGCCCTGCCAGGGAACCTGCTCCAGCATGGGCTCCTCTCTCTGCCAGACCACAGGTCCTGAGAGGAACCTGCTCCAGCATGGATCTCCCACAGGATCACAGCCTTCTTGAGGCACGTGGCTGCTCCAGTGTGAGGTCCTCCATGGCTGCAGCTGGATATGTACTTCACCATGGACCTCCATGGGCTGCAGAGGCACAGCTGCCTCACCATGGCCTGCACCACGAGCTGCAGGGGAATCTCCATCTCTCCTTCTTCACTGACCTGGGTGCCTGCAGAGTTCTTTACCTCCCATATTGTCATTCCTCTCCTCTGGCTGCTGTTGCACTGCTGTAAGTTTTCTTCTTAAATACATTATCCCACAAGTGCTACCACTGATGGCCTCTTCCTTGCCCAGTGGTGTGTCTGTCCTGGAGCTAGCTGGCACTCATTCTATGGGACATAGGGAAAGTTTCTAGCTCTCACAGCAGCCACGCCACCAGCTGTCCTGCTGCAAAAATCTTGCCACGCAAATCTAATACAGCTAGATTATAACAATATTTCATTATGGTCCTAATAAACAAGTGATTATTTTATCTCTCCATCTTAAATCCCTATTGCAGCATGCAATGCATGCAAATATGAATGTATAGAGCAGAGTCCCAGTTACCAAAGTCCATTGAAGGATCACATCCTGACATTTCCTATATATGATGCAGGAAGCTGTTGGCTGTACAATCTAAGGCTACCCAACACACAATTGTCCTTTTAGTCCTCCTCCACTCTTACATAAGCTCACGATGTATGTGATTTGAGCCTTAAGAAACCAACATCTCTACACTCTACACGCCCACAAACACAACCCAAACCACTTCAGCTGAATAATGAAGTAAAGGAAACAGCATCACAGCTGTCTCTGTGAAGCCACTGGAGTGTGGTTATGGAAGCTGAAGCGAGATTAGAAAGTCACTGCAGAAGCCAAATCAACCATAAAGTTAACCTTACTACAAATGTACTGGAGAAGACTGTTATATGAGGACTTCAGGCAGGCAAAGATGGACCTAATGAGGGAGTGAATAAGCTAAAAGGGAGGGGATGTTTTTTCCTTTTGAGGCTTAAAGGAAAAATAGGAATGTTGAACCTGAGGAGTTTCAGCTGCACAAAGGGAAACTTTGCATGTCCATGCAATTACAGTTTCCTTCTGTACTTGACTTTGCACATACCAAGTGACGTAAGCATTATCTTTAAATTCAAGCTTTGCCTGCATTGCTATTTTTGGCTTTGGAAACAATAACAACTTGCTCACCAAGGAGGTACAATTATCTACCTGTGTTTAAGTTGGAATTTTTAAGCCTCTCTGATTGATGGTGAAAGATAATGTCAGTTCTAGAAAGGAAGGGTTTGAATATATCCCACTGATTTTCAATGCCTAATATTCAGCCCAAAGAATGTTGAGTTCACGTTGTGCATAACTAATGTCTTTGCTTATATTAATAATGAAATTATTAGTCTCACCATGAAATCCTATGTCTATTCATCCCAAAGATTAAAAACATCTATTATATTTTTATTTATTTATTTACATTTTATTTACTTGCACTCCTAAGTCAAACATCACTTTCTTAGCAATGCAACATGGCATAAAATGTAATTTTGTATCATCACCCTCAGTGATAAGACCCTATGTGTTTTGCATAGCTTTAGCGAGCTGACTTTCGATTTGTGCTAGTAATGACAGATGATGGGTATTTCCCCCTTCAGTGATGACTATAGCCTTAGTACATACTTAGTTTGGAAAATGCACTGACATTTTTCAGAATAAAAGGTTCTCTACGAACACAGAATATTGCATGCAACACTACATTTCTGTCATTGCAATTATTAGGCTTACATTATTACTGCCTTAAACAAAACACGACTATTTTGCCACAAAATGCAACAAAAAAAAATTTTAGTCTGGAAGATTAAATTGGGCTTGCAGTCAGAAATAATAATCAGTGCTTACCATGTGATATTTTTCATTTCTCTGTATGACAAAAACAGCAGACTAAAATTGGGTTTTTTTGGTTTACTGAGGGCATTAGCTCCCTCCAAAAATAAGGGCACTGATTTTTCTAGGCATACATGTAAGAGGAAATAATCGATAAAGAATGTCTAGAAATATGGATCTATTATTTTAATGCACCCATACACAAGGCAATAATTTTTGTTATAACTAGTGTGGACCATTTTACCAGTCCAAAGGATAATAAACTGACAGATACACAAATTTAGTATTCAAAACTAATTTGCAATAGCCATTGCTTACCTTGCCAAAAAGGCAGCTTACCTAAAACAGGAAAAGAAAATTGATCCTCCAGCTCTTCTGAAGATAACCAAAAATAAATTCCTTCAAATTAAATTGGAAAAAAAAAGAAGTGTGACAACCTCCAGAGAACTATAAGAAACAAAAATAAACTAAACAAATACCTTAACTGTGCACTCTGAATATTAATTTAGATACATTACTAAGACAGGTGTCTGAGCTTAGACTTCTGTTTATATGATGTTTGATTTCACCGCTACAGGAAAAATTACATTTCTGATATTTATCTGCTAGTCTTGCCTTGAAGAATGCTTTTCTATATACCTAATTAAACCAGTAGTTTTCGACTAAGTCTTAAAGGAATGTCTTAAACATAGATACCTCTTTTCTTAAAATAAATTCATATGTCACCTCTCTAAAATGTAATTTCATTTCAGATCAGACACTTAGCTGCTAAAATAAAATAGCTTATTTAAATAATTTGACTCAGTTATCTTTTAGTCCAGACCTAGTTAATTGACTGACCCCATGTTAATTGCTTACATACAAAGTGAATTATAAACTTGACAAATAGTTTCTTTAACACGAATACATATCAGTTGAGTTTGTACGGTCAGCCTGGCAACAGGCAGTAACTTACACATTAATTAGCAGCTATGGGACAAAGAACAAAAAGGCATGAAATGTAACTGTCATTGAAAATACACAGGTTGGTGATGTTTCATTGAGAGATAGTATCAGCTTTTCTCTTGTTCTAAACACACCAGAATTCCCATTTTTCACTTCTATAACAGTTTCCTCTCTTACCACGTATATTTTCAGTCATCTGTTTACTCCCAAGAAATCTGAGATTATTATCAATGTGTAACACAGCATTTATTGTAAGCCCTGTCCCCCCTGTATTCCCCTGTTGTCCCCACTTTGCCTGATTTTAATATTATTTGATAAGCAGCTTTTGCTATGTACACGATCTGTGGAGACTTACTCCTTTGATAAGGGAAAAACCACTGAGATCTTAGGACGTACAGATGGAAACTACTAGATTCGATTAAAAGAAAGTAGTTTTTAATGACTTTTAAAGGAACAAATAGCCTATATTTCTACTCTGTCTTTTTGGATGGCCATTCCATGAGACACTCCTGAAAGAGTTTAGAGACTATGCTCACAGCAGAGTGGATTTGTTGTGGACATATCCGGTCACGTGTTTCAGTATCCCTTAGGGGAGTTTTTGCTCCTCAAGTGTATAATAAAATGGAAAGAGCAGAGCATCAAAGATCACTACTAGAATACGCACATAAAGATGTGCATAGACACACACTTAGACATCTCATTCTGCAAGTTTTCAGCGGGTTTGAGACAGCCAGTAAGAAAAGGACCTTAGCCCTGTCACGCTTTGATCATCCATCCAAAAATACAATCTGTAAATTATAATCAGGAGAGACATAAAGCAATAATTGCAACCAAGGAATTTCAAAGCAGTCCTGATGCCAAAACGATTTCAGAGACACTGAACAGTTTTTTGAGCAATGCACATTTTTCAAGATCTCTTTTTCCACTCAAGATGCTGACAAAAAACCCCAGGCTAAATTAGTCTAGTCTATACTTGGATTACTGCTGCTTGCCGAGAGGATTGAAAAGTCAGAAATAAAATGGGTCTGACCACTGGATGTCACTCTCGACTTAAACCTTGTTACATTAATTGTGTTTCTGGCAAAAGGAAATTCTGGGTGTTTCTCTCATTGTGTCTAAATTGCAGCATGGCTGAACCTTCAGAGGGATAACTGAAGGTTGAAACTGCTGCTCTGCCAGCAAATTCTTGAATAATCTCACTTAGATCTTCCTGGACTTCGCCTCAGCTTCCCAATCTGCAAATCATTAGTAAAATGAACCCACTCTTTTTTTTTTATCCTTAGGAGATGTTAAGAACTAATAAGACAGAAGACATATAGTTGAGAAGCACTGTGAAAATATTGTCACCAATACATACATAATCTAGGAAATATATATAATTTTTATAACACTATGGTAGTTTATTGTATTATAGTATAGAATTACAGAAGGGTTTGAGTTGAAAAGAACCTTGGAAATCCTCTAGCTTCAACCTCCCTGTCAAGTGCAGGGACACCTTCCTCTAAGGCCAGGCCTTTCAAAGCCCCATCCAACCTGGCTTTGAACATTTCCAGGTATGGGGCATTCACAATTTCTCCAGCCAATGAATGCCTCACCATCCCCACAATAAAACCCTGCTTATGTCCAACCTAAAATTACCCTACTACTACTACTACTACTGCAGAAGTACTTTTCATGGCTCTTTTAGTACTCTTGTCAGTACTATGACTACTACTGTACTTTCCTATGAGTAACATGCATTTTTGGAAAGCAGAAAGTCCCACTTTTAGTAAGGGTAAATATTTACAACTAGAAATATAATGTTTCATGAAATAAAAGTAATAGGTTTTTTTAAGATCTGATGGTCATCAAATATTCATTTGACTAATGAAAATAAAAATCTCTATCATATTCAATTCAGTTATTTCACTAAATTGTGTTGAAAACATAACGGTCACAATGCCAATGTAAAATTTGTGAGATTTACCAGCATTTACTTACTGGACTTGATTGGAGAACTACTCTAAGAAAATTTCTCAGAGTAACTTCCCATTAGGTTGGGGCCCTCTGTTAGGGTCTTGGATGGCAAATCAGCTTCAGGTGGTCCCTAAGCAGGAGTCAACCCTTGCAGAATGAAAAACCACAACTTCCTCTGCCTCAAGCCCTAGTTCTCATATATTTTTAGAGCACCTTGCATGCTAGTAGTCCATTATTTAGCTGGGTTTTCAATGAAATGGATTTTTTCTATAGAAACCAGATTTTGTTTCCGTAGCTGTTCTCGACAAACCCAAAGAAGACAAGGGAGAATCAGATGGGGATCCCTGGTGACCCCTCCTGACTGGGCTCCTCAAGTGAGAGCAGGAGAGCAGCCTGCCCCACCAACAGTCCTGAAATCCATTGTCACTGTATCCTCACAGAGGCTGTGGTGCTGGGGCCAACAGACTCTGTTGAGAAGAATGTTCTGGGCTTGTAAAAGATTTGATGGGATGTTCAGCAGAAGAACCAGGATGGACTATGTTGGATGGGTGGGAAATAAGCATGGAGGAGAGCCGAAAGAGCATGCTGTACAAATCTACATGCCAAGCAACTGACATGGAAACCACTCATCATAGGGCCTGATCTGTCTTTGGAAAAGGTACAGGAAGACAACCTTTTCCTCTTGCTTTTTTTCAGTTTTGTAAAATGGAAAAGGCTTTTGAGAGTACTGCAGCTATTTACAGGAAAACTGACTTCAACAGTATTAGTCTATTAGAATCACAGATCTTCCCATGTGGAATGGGAAATGTGGAATCCCAAATGGAGGGATGTGAAGCCACAACTTCATAATAGTTTCCTTTGTGTCAAAAGCTCACAGTTTACTTAGAAGCATTAAGAGATGTACCACATATAAAGACAAAACTCTAACAATGGTAGCACCTTGCTTCCTAAATAGCCAGCGCTGTCCAGTGTTTGGTGCCGTCTACTTCCTGTGCACAGCAAACACATTGAACAATATGTTTGCTATAAGCAATTAACCATGGCCTAAAATATGACCAAGCCTTTCCCAGCAAACACACTGCAAGTATTATTCAGTGGTGGTGATGACTGGGTTAAACACCCCAGTTAATGAGAAACCTTGTGTAGGCTAAGTGATTAAACTCATTGGAACTAGAACCATGAAAGATGGACAGGAAGCCAGAAGTTAAGGAAAACAGGTGGAACGAACTACTCCTTTTGTTACATACCTAACACACAGAAATATCAAACACGTAAGTCTGTTGTTACCTTGTATTCTCATTTCCACAGAAAATTCTATTTAAATTTCTTTCTAAAATACTACCAGCCCTACTTTTTCTGACAGCAATGTCTCAAAGCTGGCTCTGAAATGAAAATATTAATATACCCAATTCACACTGGCCTTCTGTGAATGAAACTTCTCCATTTCCTGTATATTCACTTTCTCTTCTCTCAAAGTACAGAAATCTTATTATGTATCTAAAATGATAATTTCCTATGCAACATTAATAAGCAGTCTGTTGGCTGATATTATCTGCCCTGATACAGTCATTGCACTTGATACATGCAAATAATTACCTTACCTATAAAAATATATATGCACGAAAGTCCAAAATGGTTGAATGGTCTGTTTATCACTAATAGTTTGACCAGCTTGTTTTTCCCAAAATCAGCCAAAACATTGTTTTTATTTCTCATGGAACAGCAGAGATTTCCTGTAATGGCAAGTTTCCATGGAGAACATATGCAAATTTTGTCAGTTTGAATTTTTAAACTCCTGGGCAATGAGATTTGCTTGCTAATTCAACACTGGAAGCAACAATAACAACAATAAAAAAACCCCCAAACAAATGGACAGAAAACCCTCAAAACCAAAAACACAGGAAAACAAAAAACCCAACCAAAACCAAACAAACCAAACTAAACCAAAAAACCCAAACAAATAAAAAAAAAAGAAAACTAAAGGAAAATAGGATAAATTTCCTATCTTCTATAAAGAAGAAACAGCAGAAGCTGCACGGTATTGCCATAGGTAGTATGGTCACTGCCTTCTTGTGTGTTTCCTAGCTTCTACAGATTCCAACAAGTGGACAACATGAAAAGCCACTGCCGCCAGTCAAATCAAGCATTCCAAGGCATGTATCCTATTTCTGTGTCCTTGCAGATCTGAGCATGAGATACCTTGACACAGATATATCTACAGAAAACATTAGAATTATTTCAAGCTGGCTGTAAACTTTGTTTGTTTATGCATGTGTTGTGGTGTGAGGCAGATTACTCAGACACAAGGATGGTGTGCTGAAGCATCAGCCTTTATATGTGACTTTTGTGCTGGATCACACCTTTATGTTAAACTTGAGTGTCAGCTTGAAGACATCACATCTTCTCCACATAAAAATACTCCTTCACTAAAATAAAGGGAACCTGAGTACTAAATACCCCTTGTGTTCCTCTAAATGAAACCAGACTGTGTTTGTTAACTGTCTATCATAAAAAAAATTACCCGCATATGTGCTGTCTCTTATTTGCTAAGAGTCTTACCTCCCATCTCCTTTTGACTAAGCACAAGATGGGATTTGCCATGTGTTTCAATTTGAGACCTTAATGGTTGTGGCTGGTACCATGAACTCTAACTTTAAATAAATATTATACACCTATCAATTGAGGAAATGAAAAAGTCATACACAGATCATTAGAAAGCTCCTCAGTGTACTAAAATCTAAGCAGGAAACTGAGATGTGACATGAACTAAACTTCAAAGTTTAATTCAGAAAGGAATGCATAGGCAATGGGAGGAGATAGAAATACATTTGCTGTTTCTACACATGAATACACTTGTATTTAGTGAATTATATTTCACAAAATGGGCTATATTGATTTGGGGCTTTTTATTTGATACTAGTAGGAGGCATGAAAACAAAACTGGAAAAGAAGCAGGATCAGAGTGTATAAAGATTTTGACTCACAAGCCCTGTCTTAACATGGTGTGAAAATAAAATCTAATTAACTTACTGTTGCTTACAGCTGATTTTAGTCCTATCAAGAATGCAATAAAGAATGGCTTTACATAAAGCAAAGTAGTTTTAACTCCCTTTGAGTAAACCACACAATGTTTAAGCACAAGATATTTCCTATTCAAAAAGTAAGTTTTAGAAGATACTTTGTTATTTCTGAAGGCTAGTATCTTATATTTTCAGGAAGGAAAAAAAAATTAATGTATTGTTTTCTTTAGATCTCTACCTCTCCTGATGATAAAAATACCAAATAAAGAGCTACGAAAAGCAGTATTTTTCTCAAAGGAAGAACTGATTATTGTCATCACCTTCATCATAAAAAAACCCACAAAAAGAACAAAATAACAAAACTAGTACAAAAGTACACATCATTAGCATATTAGGAACTTTCCCCTTTCCCACACTGAGAAGGCAAGTATTCTGGCATGGCCTACTTTAGTTTAAGTACTGGAAATGCATACCTCTAGTATGCATTTCCAGTACTTAAACTAAAGAATTTACTTGTCCTGTAGGTGAACTTCTGCATTACATACTGGCCAATACCAGATCCAAGTCTCACAAATTCAGAACAAGCCTGATGCATGCGTTTATCACCCCATTCAATGTCAGTCACTCATGAGTTTGCACTGCCACAGTGCTGGCACTTTCATGCTGAATGAAACTTAAACTTTCCCACTATCACAAAAGTTTCACTGTGGCATGAATCCTGACTAGGAGAGCAAGGTGAGAACCCAGAATAGCACTCACATATATGTAAAAATATATTTTGTTAGTCTTGGTGGGGTGTATACAACTCAGTCCAACTTCCTGGTACTATTGTTATTTTTTTTTTCTCTTTTTCTTCCTTTTTTTTTTTTAAATTTGTTTTTTAAATATGAAACAGTAATCCAGGTCCCAACTCCACCATCCTGTGCACTTAGCTCAAGCATGGGGAAGCTGCACTGACGGTACCTCCCTAGTGCATGGAACAGAGTCTCCCCCATCCCTGCCAACCACCACTTGCTGCTGGTTTTCAGCATCCGTTTGAAGCTACTTCTTCTATTCCTAATTCTTAGAGTTCTAAAATTTTTCAAGTGGGAAAGTCAGAAGACAACTCTACACCTGCAGCCAAGGATGGTTTTTAATACATCAGTAGGAAAATGCAATTAATAACTTTTCATCATGAAATTATAATGGAATTTTAAAAACAATTATCGGCAAATATCGGTTACAGGAAAATTCAGCCTTTTAGCACACAGCTACTTCTCAGTTATATGCACAAGAACTGTTTATGGAAATCAGTAGATATCCATTTTCTTCTCTCTAGCATAAGACTATAAATGGGAAACAGTCTATGCTAATGATTTCTTGCAACTATATTTGCTGGTGTCTGAGAGTTTCACAGATAATCAATTTTCACAAGACTTGTGAAATCAGCAGCTGCATTATCTGTCTGCCAGAGACAGATTCATGCCAACAAACATTTTATTTTGGGCACACAAAAGAGCAAATGCCATGGTACCGCTGGCAAAGGTACTGGGCAGCTGCCCGCAGTTCCAGGAGCTGCTGGGCTGCTCCGGGGTGTGGGAGGGCTGGCAAAGGTCCTGCAGGGGTTCGCCTAATCCACTGGTGGTCCAGGGTGCCGAGGAAGGAGAGACAATGTGGAGGGACTTCCCAGATGGTTTATTCGGGCACCGGGTTCGTGCTGAGAAGCACCACCACAGTGCTTTACAGTAACATATATACAATCGCGAATGGGCGGGGGAGGGTACAAACATCCTATGGTGTAGGGGCGCGAGGTTTGAATTTGGCAGGCTTGCAGTGGATTGAGGGATACAGAACCTTCCAGGTGGAGAAACCAAATACTGGGGGAGGAAGGGGGGAGATGGCAGTACCTGGCCATGATAGAAACCAAAACCTGGTCATAGCACACCGCAACAAGCAAACACTATGGGTTTGTGGTTTTTTGGGGTTTTTTTTTTTGGTCTCCTTGTTTGTTTGTTTTTGTTTTTAGAACACCTGATGTCACACAGAAAGCCTTGCTATTTAAAACATACCTTTCCCTTGCCTGCAGCTGCAAGGGTTTCACATCTCTGCTTAACAGAGCCTAGATTTTCAAGGTAGCTAGATGGATTCTATTCTAGATTAATATCGCAAACATATGTATCTACAGGAAGCCAATATATAGTCTCCTCGACTTCAAATAGTAGTTAGTCCTACACAGTGCAGATATGAAAGAGAAAATCATAGCAAGGAGGGACTGTTGAAATTCATAACACATTCAATACCAACTAGTGTTTCCAAAGAATTATGTAGTATTTTCAGTAAAGCAAGTAATTTTCAAATAAGTAGTTCAGTCACTCATTGATCTGATGATGCCAGATGAAATCCCACTAAACACTTCTAATATTTAGTATTTTTTCATACAACATACTAAATGGACTCTAGTCTCAGCAAGTATTTAGTCAAGACCTTTTTAACTCAGCCCAGAAACAGTGAATAAATTATATTAATTAGAAATATCATGAAAAATACCAATTATCTACTGCTGGGGACTTCAGCATGTTTGGCCTACTCAACATCTGTGTTATTAGATTAAAATGTTCTTTGAGGCACAGACTGCTTTTTGCCTTTTATGCTTATGCAACATTCTTCATGCTTAGCAAATAACCTATATATGTTTTGCAGATCCACTAATGGAAATAAGTTATCATCTATTAAAGGGTTTTCCCCCTCTGGTTTTAAATAGCTTAATAGAAGAAAGTAACATTTAGTTGTAATGTTTATTAGAAAAACAACTTTCAGTTCTTTATTGTGATATTTTCAGTTAATACTTAAGCTCTTGCTTAGAACAGGAAAATGGTTCATTTTCAGCTGCATTATGTCTATTGAACTAGACCTACTCAAATGAAAAGCTCAAAACCCAGCAACTTAGGCACAGTTCAACTCTTTCTGCTCCACTTTTTTTTTGCATAAAAGCACCATCTTTAAGAATTAAAAAAATCAGATTAAAGTCATGTGGCCAGTCAATGTAAAAAATATAATTTTTTTCCCCCATGTTTTGCAAACTCAAGAAGGAATAGGATCACTGTTAGGCACAGACATGGAAATTAATTTCTGCTGTCATAAATTTTGCATTGGCAATTAAGTCATCCTTGGAACTTGAATCTAGTGGGAGAAATCTCTGAACTCCAAAAGCCTGGGATTTTTCTTTGTGAGTAGCATAATGAATTCAGCAGTTCCTGTTAGGACTGTGATTATGACCAAAGCAATCAACAAATCTGTGTATGTACAAACATGAGAGAGCGACTGACTTTGGCTTGGGGATGAAAGCATTTTATTCAATGCTGTTTTAGGGCAAATTAGACAAACAGTCAAACGATGGTGTCTTGGGTTGGTACACACTGTTGTAAGTGACTTCTCCAGTTTTGTGGGTCATGGGAGGTAAGGGAAAGATGAGTAAAGCAAAAAACTTGTGTTTAGTACTTCGCTATGTTCTATTCCCAGCAACTAACGCCGGTCTGCTTGCTACCATGTTTTTTTTATATATATATATAT